>JAANDH010000303.1:12820-225320 GCA_011799765.1 Nymphaea thermarum | reverse complement strand
AGGGCGTCACACTTAATCCCCTCTCCCCACTCATGGGTCCTATTTCTCATCGCTGTTTAGGTAGTAGTTTTTTTGAAATGTGATTCTAGATTTTATTTGATTTGATTTTTTTCATTTACATAATCTTATACTAGCTAACTATTTCTTGTAGACTTGCTACGTTTACTTGTTTTAAAATGTTGGATATGCTTGAGAAGGCCCCATGGTGTTACCGGCACATAATCTAGCCATCTAACCATTCATCTTAACAATCTAACCATTCATCTTAACAACCCCCCATCTCCAGCATGCATTAGATTTCCTTCTATTTATCCCTTCTTCTTGTTTGCTCTTCTTAGCTGGCCTAAAGAATTTTCAAGTGTCAAAAGTGAGAGTAAGAGAAGGTGTTCCATCTTCAAGCATCATCGAGCACACTGTCCACCACGCTGCTGGGTCCTCCATTGAACTTTCTCTTTACAGGTTGGGACTTGGTTCCATTTGAAATCGTGTTAAGGTCAGGTCTTATTGGTGAGTGTCAAACAGGTTTAGAGTCTTTAGACTTTGAGATCTAGGTTCAGTATGTATCTTTTTTTATGTTCCATGTGATTCCGGCCTATGGCCGTGCTCAGTTTAGAGTTAGTTTCATGTAGTGCGTCAGTTAACTGGAGTCCTTATCATGTGAGACTATTGTTGAAGGAGTTAACTAGAGTCCTTGTCATGTGAGACTATTGTTGAAGGTCAATTGTTCGGACTTTCTTCTTGTGGTGCTTGATTGGCCTTCTTTAGGTGCATATTTTATGTGTAGTCTAATCCAGTGGGGACGTGGGTAGTTTTCTGATTTCATGCATGTTTGAATCTTAGTTAGAGTGGTTGGTGTCTGATTGTTAAGTGTCGTGTTTCTTCATTGAGCTTGTGATTTTGAATATGTATGTTAGTTGCGCATGGCATGGTTACACCGATTTATATTTTAGAATGTATATGAATATTGGAGCCGTTATGCTTTGGTATTTACTTTGTGTGTTTGTCTATCTTCATTAGTAAGCCTTTCTGAATGGGTCGAACCTAGTTAGTTAGCTGAATTATTTTGCAAACATATATTAGTCATAAAATTGTTTTTTCATTATTTGTTTTTGGTCGTTGACATTCCTTACATCATAAACATTCAGTATTTTTGAAGGTCCTCTATTTCCGTTGAGTCAATACAACATTTAGTTTTAGTATCAACTCTTTACAAAGACAGGTCCTTTTAACCATGATTGGCAAGCCTGTGTCTCAACACTGGCCTTATATACCTCTGTTTTACCATGTGTCTCAACACTGGCCTTCATGAATTTGAAGGTCTCAATGACACCTTAGCCAGGATCTAACTTGCAAACCCACTGAAAACCATTGTTGTCTCCAATCAATCTACTTGGCTCAAACTCTTGACTGAGCAGTTGGAAGGAAGGAAGCCCTTTATTCAAAGGTTTGGTTGGATTCCATTCTATGCAGTGAGAATTTCTGTTTCTCATTGTTCAACTGCTTTTGATGTCATTAATGCATTGTATTATTCGCTATAGACTTCTTATCTTCAGCTCATTCTTGTAAATCTTTCTTTGTAAGTCTTTCTTCTAATAAATTGATGAAGGCATAACCTCCAGGAGGATTGTTGCAAATGGAGTCCCCTTACCTTGGCAGTCCCTTATAAAGATGTCTAAAAATGGATTTGTAGAATTAGAATACTAAAAAGTGTTGAACTAAATTATTTTTAAATTGGTACAAGCGATATATAGAAAAGAAATGTTTGTTAATGTAATTGTATCTTGTGCATTGAGGACAAGTCTGAATTGTAGTAACGTAACTAAATACTAGAAGTAAGTTTATGGATAGATAACTAACACTATGCATAATTTATTATTCTTTAAATCTTAATTTATACTACTAAATATTTGTTTAAATTTTATAAGTTACTGATTCACTTATGAATGATGATGTTTAGATATAAATCACAGTAATAAGATAATTTCATCTTGAACTAAAATAATATGCAGTTTGCAAATATAGTGCCGGAGTATATTGTCCCACCAAATATTGACCACATGAAATGATAGTATTATTTTGGATCACATATATTCTCATGTACTAAAAGTTCAAAGTGAACAAAAAATATCAATTTTACATTTTGCATCAAAGAAAGAGATGCAAGTCCTGTTGCATGGGTAAATGATATAACGCCCTACTAAAGTAACCTAAATAATAGGTGCTTAACTTTTTGAACAAGAAATTCTGTAAACTTGAACCCAGCTTCAAACTTTTATATTATGCAAGCACATCATAGAAAAGAAATTAAACTTTTTATTGATAAAAATATACTTATAGCTTCAATATTCCATGCACATACATGCTACACATCCAACATTTTATTTTTGTGACATATAATAAATAACTTAACCAAAGTTAACATTTTCACATCAAAGTTTCACTTAGGACATCCATTCTTTGCTTCATTCATTTCTCTTCTCAATCCACAGTTCGTTGATATATGCTTTCCCTTACAATTTACGAACAAAAAGATTTTCAAAAATTGAGGTGACCCAATTCTTTTAAATAGTGCAGGACCAATCTCCACATTGATATTAAAATTGAGGAAGGTAGCAACAGACAATCATTTTGCATCATGACTAAGTGCCCTGTGTTCAACACTGGAATATACACCATTGCTTATAATCTGCAAAAAACATGGGAGAAAAAGGCGATATGTCATATGAATAAATTATTTTACCATTTTTTTAGTGCTATGTCCCTTAGCTACAACATTTAAGGTCGTTTGATTGCTATCCACTAGGATAGGACAGGCAGGATGTCTTGTTCATTACACTGTTGTCCCATTCTCTTGGACAATGGTGTTCTTTGTCCACCGTTTGATGATTTTAGGTACAGAACACTATGTTCTTTTTGTCTGGCATTTGTTTTGTGTGTGTCTGTACTGTTCGTCCTGTCTGACGTTTGTTTGCATAATAAACAAAACTAATTATAATTATGAAAGATAAAATGAAAACTTGTGTGCAATATGTTCTTTCTTTTTTCCTCTCTCTCTCTCTCTCTCTCTCTATATATATATATATATATATATATATATATATATATATATATATATATATAGAAAGAGAGAGAGATAGAGATAGAGAGAGATGATCAATTCAAAGACTGTTGATCTGTCAGAGCTTGCCATGAAAGTTCGTTCAAAGAAAGTTCACTCGACCAGTTTTCCAATTCTATGCTTAAGCTATAGAACTGAATACAATGATCTACTGAGACTTGAACGAAGTCATGCCTTTTTAATAAATGGAACGGACGTGTCCGTTTTAGCCTGTTCCCTTGCCATCAAACGGCCTCTTAAGTCACTTAGAAAGCTGAAATATTACTCAAACAAGTAAGAGGATTTTCCTTTTTTAAAAGCGAAAGTGTCCATTTGTATGCAATGTGTAACTTTTGTGTTTGAAATATGTATATGATATGCTCTTAAGACTATGAGTTGTCTTCATGATTCAAATTGTAATAGTGGTCGTGTTCCTTGATGGGCTCAAAATATTTTATTCTTTATTTTTAAGTTAATATTAGCATTTTCAAGTATATGCTACTCATTATATCTATACATTCATTTTTAAAGTGCTCTCAACTAAATTTAATTCTTAAAAATCTCAATAATAGGCTAACTACAAAAATTAATAAAGCAATTTTGTATATTGTAATAAGTTAACTTCTGAATTTATTGTCTTAAAACACTAAATGCAATTTCGATAAAATCATTGCACTTTACAAATATATGGTGGAATGAGTATGGAAAATTATATGGTTGAATTTTGAAAACACAATTTATCAAGTAAACATTGACATATTGCATGTTGAAAGAGCATTTTAGCGGTAGTTGCTAATAAGATTTTGACATGTAAAGTTAAAACAAAATTTTTGCATGCTATGAAGAAATGGGCATTACCTCCATAATGTCTCCAATATTAACTATAAATGCATTTTGTAGCGGTGAAGCTGGAATCCATGCTCCATTGTTTTTTTACTTGCAGCCCTTGCACGTCACTTATTTGAAGCAACAATGTAAGACCTGTACCATCAGAATGTGGAGAAAGGCCTATGACCAATTCTGGTTGAGGACATGGTGGATAATAGTTCATTCTCATCGATTGCATGCCATCATCAAAAATCTCATGCAGTTCTTCCTTCTTCATCCCTAAATTGTTAGCCATAAGCTCTAATAACTTTCTCGCCAGCTTCTGAGTCTCAATTGCATAATTCGCTAGAGCACTCCTGTCATGTTATGTTTCCAACTCTCGACAACAATTTTTAAAATTTTCAGATAAATTTTAGTCTAAACTGTCAAAAGAAAAAAAAATCATAGGCAACAACAAAGTTTTGAAAGATAACATTAAATACCAACTTGGTTCCAACAACAAGTGGAATAATCACCAAGGTCCTTGATAGCATAACTTCAGTCTCTCTATAGAATACTGTCATGGATTAGGCAACAGTGTAGGTTTATGAATTATCCTCTTATTTTTTTCTGATAATGAGGAAACCACAAATTTTTTGGGCATGTCAAATTGTTGTGTTTGACATCAATTTTATATTTATCATGGCCTAAGTCAATTTTATGTTTAACATGGTCTATGTTAGTTGTCTCTTAACGTGAATTAAACCTCTCATTGTTCTACCTTATTCTACCAAGAAAATTTTCCTTTTTAGGGCAAATGTTATACACTATAATTATAGACCTCTAGACACCTTTACCAACTTAGATGTTGTTAAACTTCCAACCCAGTTACAAAATTTGTGAACTCTTATAGGAAGTCAAGCATACTCACCTTTTAGATAACATTAAAACAGAAACTCGACAAATGATATTCTAATAATTTCCTTACAACTGACAAAATAACAGAAAATAAAATAAGACAAGAAACATATGCAGTGATCTAGTTAGCTTTGAGGTTGGGTGATATATTGATCACCTGAATGATGGGGAGAGCATTTGCCATATGTGTGGCTTTCTTAATTTACTGGAAGAGTTGCCAAAAAGAACATGTCTGCCCACTCAAGCTTTTGATCATCTGATAGTACAAATACTTGTTCATAGCCTTCAACGTCACCAGGCACCTGTGAAAGACTCTTCTTCTCCTCAAATGGACTGCCAAAGAATCCTTGTATCTCTTCCTTCATTTTGTGAACTATTTCAGTTTTCACTTCATGGTTTATTAACTACAAAGAAAAGCAATATATTATGTTTTGTTATGTAGCACATAAAAATAACTTTTAAAGCATCAGAAATTCTTGAATTAAACACACTTAAGGTTTTAACTAGGAAATATTTTTTAAGAGAACGTTTTCATGCCATATATTTAGATTTGAGGGCCGGTCTGAAGCAAATCTGGTTATATGCACCACTCTATGCATAATGTTCGATGAATTAATGTGCATAATGACCAGACTGCCTATGATCTGTGAAAAGAAAAACCCTCTTATAAGGACAAAAGTATAGAAATTAAAAAAAAGTAGAAGTCCCAACCTTTTTGAAATGGCTAAAATGCCCCAAAATCCCTTTGGTACATAGCGGCTACATGCACTAGGTGGTGCACACAACGTGGTCCAGATTTCAAAAATCTAAGGTCTACGTACAACTCTATAATGTAATATCTGCATTTTTAAGCATATGACCTTCCAATTATAATATCCTAATCATTTTAAATATAAGATATAAAGTAACTAAATGCATCCTAAGTGCCTTATCTTAGGCATAGATAAGTCATACATGCATGAAAGTGTGCTTGCATGTGTGCATGCTGCATCCTTTTCCACTTGTCCATTGCTCTTTTAGAATGGAAAAGTAAACTTTTCAGATAAAAAGTTCATGAAAAAGTCAAGGTCATTAGCTGGAAATGCTGATTCTTTTTGCCAAGAGAGCTTTATGTTAGCCATAGAATTCATATAACTATAATATGCTGATCAGGCTATGTCTGGGAAAAGAAAAGAAGCAAGAGATGGGCATTACATGAAGTTTCATGTGGTTTAGTGACTGATAACTTCTAGAGAAATATATTAGCTTCTTTTATGTATGACTATTATTAAATAAGTATTACAACAACTTTCCTTACACACCATTCTGATCTTGGTAGTTAGCTATTATATGATTCTCTATCTGAGCACACTAGTTTTGTTTATATCTTCTTTGGTTTTGTTCCTGTCAATCGAACCAGACAAAAATGACAAAATTAAAGAGGATTTGTGAAAAAAGTATTAGAAAATTAGAACTGAGGGGCAAAGCTTATCTGGTCGGGCTGCAGTGAACAGCCCTACTCGAACTCGCTCATGAACAGCCGTACTGGTTACAACAAGCTGGAAATTTTGTAGTGCCTATGAAGGTCTTGGGGTTCAGTAAATGTTCATGTTGTTGTTAATATCGGGTTCATTTTATTGGTTGTTAACAATATCATATGTGCAAAGGCCAAACAAAAATGAGGAAGGGCCTCGCTGTTGTACACTATTGGAACCTTTTAACAAAACAAACTCATAATAAAATTATGTCAAGTTTGAAATTTTTTTATTTAACCATTTGTATTTTATGTAATTAGGCAGTTAATCAAAGAATTGGATATTGAAATTTCAAAAAACTAGCTTTTACAAGTTTTAGTGCTTCGAATTTTAGTCTGTAGATAGAAACAATAAAAAGAAAAATATGAATTTTATAAGAAAACTTGAAAGTTAGAAAAAAGGCAATGGTGAGTTGGTTTTTCAAAGCACTAGACATTTGAAATCTTAAACACAGGCGGAGGGGAGAAGGCCAATGGAAGATGTTGTTGTGTTTTTTTTTTTTTTTAATCATTCAACATCAACCTCACCAGCCTCAGTGGCGGGGCTGGACCTCCGTTGGCCTTTCGGACCCTGGACTGAGTGAACATTCCAGCCAGGCCCGATTCAGCTCGATCTAATAATATTATTATTTATTAATATATATATATATTTCTTATATTTATAGACAGAATATTAAATATACATTTTTTAATTAAAATTAGTTGGCAGCGAGCCCGGCCTGGGCTTGGACCGAACCATATCCAGCCTGTGCCTGGTTCATGATGGTCAGGGCCTGGGCCCGAGCTGTCAAGCCAGATGTGCAGCCCTAACTGATAGGCTATAGTGGATACTGAAAGAAAATTAGACCTGAAAGAAAATTAGATTGAGGATTCAGTGGTGGAGTCAGGATTTTTTTTGCTACACTCGAGCACCTTATGTAATCTTGAAGTCATCACAATCTCATTTAAAAGTTTCAACATTTTTAATGGGCAGCCACTGAAAGAATAATTAAAAAGTACACAACAATTTTTTGGGAAGGTGAAAATGCTTGAACTTTTCTATTAATTGGGTCGTGTTTTTGTTGCCAAAACGATCATAGTTCTTAGATAAGAAATCAGAAAAAGATTAAAAAAGAAAAGAAAAAGTACATGACAGTTTGTGAAAATTGATCCTTGACCTAGCTCCCAGTTATCCGGCTAAAGAAGAAGCCCAGTAAAGAAATTTCTCGATTCTGCTCCAACTTTTAACATAAAAAGTAATAGTTAATTAACGTATGTGTTTGTGTTGCATAAGCAATATGTGTTAATGGAAATACTGCATGTCGTGTTCTGCTTTTGCTACTTGGTCGGAAACATAGATTGCTCACAATGAAAGCATAAGTACATAAAAAAAAATCAAGCGAAATCGTTTAAGGTGTAGGATGGATTTTGACGTCATACTCAACAATGGTGGATCCAGAAATTTTCAGTGGAGTAGCACAAATGAACAAACTTTCCTGCCTGTTTGGTAGGAGGAAAAGGGGGGGATTGCTCAATCTCTCCCTTGTTTGGTAAGCTAATTAGAAAGGAGGGAAAGTGGCAAAACCTGTGTGGCAAGAAGGGAAGGAAAAAGAAAGGAAAAGGAGGGGAGAGATTGTGTAGTGTAATTTCTTTCCCTCCCAATCCCTCCCAAATCGGACGTATTGGGAGAGAAAGGAAATGAAGTAAGTGTAAAAATAATGACTGCCCACAATACCCCTCCCTTTTCTCTTCCCTTCCCTTTCGTTTCCTTTCCCTCCCTTTCCTCCCATTTCTCTTCCCTTCCCTTCCCTTTCCTTTCCTTTCCTTTCCCTCTCTTTCCCTCCGTTCCTTTCCCTCCCTTTCCCTCCTACCAAACAGGGCTTAGTGGTCGTTTGGCAAAAGGAATATTCTGAGTATTGCATGAATCTTCCTAAAAAATTAAGGCAGATTAAAAGAGCACTCGAACAAGTACTCTGTGAATCCTCCTCAACTTTTGAGTCAGATTCATGTAATATTTACATAGTATTGCTGCTACCAAACTACCCTTTAAAGATACTAATACACACAAATAATCAAATATTTGAATACATTAGCATGAAAATGAAGACATTTTGTAGGATTGCAGTAGGCAACAGCCTACATCACCACATGTGGTTTGACCACTTGGAACAGGGAACATGAGAGAGGCTGTTGACCTTCATTTATGGGTACCGACTCCTTATAACATAACCCCAACTAAGCATTTGGTAACAGGAACACAGAGTCCTTTAGATCTTCTAGAATAAGTGCAACTCGCTCTTTAATAATTTCATTTTATGAGCCTTGCCTTGAAATGTCATTGGTAACAGGAACACAGAGTCCTTTAGATCTTCTAGAATAAGTGCAACTCGCTCTTTAATAATTTCATTTTATGAGCCTTCCCTTGAAATGTCATTAATTCTCGTGATTCTCACTTCTTCCTCTCTTTGACTCGTACACAACTACCACGGTCACAAAAAACGTGTTTTTTTTAAGTAAAAGAAATGTGATAAATTAAATGACCGTTTAAAATTAGAAAAATGTTAAAAACGAAAATTATCTTTTGATGTTTGTGTTATTAATTTTTCACTTATTTTTAGTTTTTTTTTTAATTTTTAATAATTTATCATACTTTTCTCATTTTTTTCAAGCTTGCCATATTAACCCGAGAAAAACCTTGCCATTTAAAACTTATGGTCTAGTAACTTTTTTTTCAAGAATCCAGGGCAATTTGATCATCTTTGTCTAAAATTTCAAAAGTATAGATTTTAAAGTTTTAAATCCTTGATTTCTCATAAGAATGTAGAATTTTACATTTTAAAAATGGAAAAATTGTGCTATAGCTTTGTTAAATATTGCGTTGTTTTAAAGTTCGTTCTTAGTAAAATCCTCTTTACATTGACTTCAGATCGATCAATTTGTTAGGATTATGAATTTCAGGTGAGTTCCTTGTTACTCCATACCCTCAAATTCAAAATCTAAGGTAAGCAAACAACCGTTTCTAGTTTTTCCCTTTACAATTTTCTCTTTGTTTCGCAAATAGATAATTCAAGAAAAATGATAAAAAATAAAGTTGTTATCTTTAGAGGTCGTTTGATGGTCACAGGACACGCGTGTCCTGTATGGTTGATTTTTTCATCAAACGTCAGACACAGGACAGGACAGACGGTTGGACAAGAGTATAAATTGAATTTCTGTTCCACGGTGTTCCGAGCTTACTCTCGGAACAAACAGAACATCTCCTCCTACCCCCAACCCTGAGCCCCCGACCCTGCCCCCGACCCCCAGCCCTCGACCCGTTGCCTTTCTCTCCTCTCATTGCTTTTCTCTCTTCCTCCATCTTTGGTAGGGTCTGACCCGAATGCGGATACGAAATCTCCCAAAGAGCCGTCGAGACCCTCTCCAAGATCAAGGAGGAGGTTGCCGCCAATAGGTTTAAATGTTAAATACAATGAGTGGTTCCCGCCGGACAGTTACCCCAGCTCAAAGTAGGTCAAGAAAGTACAAGTATGGCTTCCCCAAACCCGGCTTGAACCTACTACAAATGGCTAAATAGATGTGAGGCTTAATACAAAGCGCAACGATACATCAATGCGCTCCCCTCACTCAACATACATCAAACCATTCAAACCACCCTGTCATACAATTCCTATTCGAACGCACCCTTTTCCCTAGGTGGTCTTCAACCCGAAAATCATGTCCTTGGCAATGCGCCTTAGAGGAATTCCAGCCGGTTGACAATGCCAAAGGCGGTTTGGAAAGCAAGTACACCATTCCCGTGGATCTATAGGGTGATCCGATGTTACCTCCCAAGGCCTCACTTGGGGACTCCTCTTGCTCATCGAAGGTAAAAGGCCAACAACACAAGATTGCCCTTCGGTATTCAGCTCCTCTTCAACTCCGGGCAACAATAATCCTTAAATAGAATTACAAGAACGACAAAGGAATCAAGTTCTATCTAAGAAAGAACGTTATAAAGAGAGGGAATATCTTCACCGGATTCCCAATCAACCCCAAGAGTGAACGGAATGTCGATTGGGGAAAGCAATCGTCGATGTCACCCGACGGAAGCGGTTCCTTCTCTTTCTCGGGCTGCAACCCCCCACGGGTAGAGGTTGAGCCACACGTTCACCTTGCTGGAATTAAGATGCGAGAAACAAAACCAGCAAGTATCAAAGTATATAAGTGAATAATAAATCAACTTCTAGATGAGGAAAACCGTCACCCGTAAGACCAATTTAACCCCAGTCTTTTGTAATGAGAGGGGGATGTGATCACCGGAGCGCCGGCGGATGTTGAGGCAATCCTCAAGTTGCGCTCACTCTCCTCCTTTTCCGACCTCTACTATCTCCCACGAACTCACGGGCAAAACTCCAAAGGACTACACGCAACAAGCAATCACAATCCAATTGATTAAAGAAATGAGAAAGGGATTGTGGATGCACTTCACCGGATGAACGAGTAACCCTTAGAAAGTGTCGTAGATAGGGGGAGGCAAGTGTTGGAAGCGCCAACACATGCGTATTTTCCTTCTACTCCGGCGAAGATGAGAGCTCCGGCGAGGAATGTTCGTCGGACTCCGGCGGTATGTCTCCTTCCTAACTCCTCGCGGCTCCTCGGGTTCCCAAGGCGGGACGTCCTCCTTCACGTGCGAGCTAGGGCCTTCCAAGGAAGGACGGAAGTCAATCTCCTAAGACGGTGGAAGATCTCCCTTGATTGTTGGTGATTGATCTCCCAAGGATCTTCTAGAGATGGCGAGAATCTTGCCTTAGGAGGGAAACGTATAGATGCAATGTATCCAGCCACAATTCGAATTCCCTTCCTATTTCGTTGGAGGACAGATAGGAAAGAGATCTCGCCAGAGTGGAACGAGCTGATCTCGCCCACGTGTCCTCCTCTTCAGCTGCCACGTGGCCCCTTTCCTTTTTGGTGGTCGTCCAGGTTCAATGTTCCTTCAAGCGGTGAAGATCCTCTTTCCAGATCTTTAGGAACGGATTTGGAAGGAGATCGCTTTCTCCTTTTGGCGCGCCTCCCTTGCCTTTTGCAGTGCCTTCCAAGATTGCCACTCCAGCTGGGGATGCACTCCTCCACGCGGTGCCACCTGGCCTCCCAAGATCAGCTGCGGATCTCCCTGCCCGAAAGTGTCGCCAAGAATTTTGGAAAGAGGTGAAGGCGCCAAAGCTTGCCTCTTCGGTATACTTTTGCGCTAGGGCTTCCCGGCTCTCCTTGGATGCATTTGCCCTTGCTAAATAATAATCGATTAAGGCACAACAGGGGTATAATAGGGATTAGTCACCCAACTCTCCGATCTGGCCGGAGGATGCTGGATTTGGGCCGGAAAGATGCCCAAAAAGCTGAACTACTCCATGAAAACTGGCAAGCAGTCCAACAGGCTTCCAGAACTTGCAAAAGATATTTCTACGGTCAAATCAATTCCAAATACCTTGATTTTTGGATATGTTGTAGATCTTTTAAATACGAATCCAACGGTATATGGCTTGCCTGAAAACTCTACTGGAATCGCCGAAATCAGCCTCTGCAAGCGGCGGATCTGCGGCGGACTGCGCCTGAGCGGCGGCGGCGGAAACAGCTAACTTTCTCGGTGGATTTGACTGCCTTCCCATGGTCCGATCGGCCTGAAATTTTAGTGTGTTGTAGTGAAGCCGAGATCTTTCCAACGAGCTATAGATCGGCTCCAAACTCCTAGTAAATCGTCTGGAACAGCCCTCGGATTGAAGAGATTTTCTTTCCTTTTCTTCAGGAACCGGGAGTCGCAATTTGCCTTTTCCGCACGATTTCACCCTTCCTTCTCCGCGCGCCTTCTTCCTCCTCGTGCCTAGCCCTTCCTGTATGGTTCACAAATCCGAGTGTGACTAGGGACGCCTCATCTAACTCAGTTTCACCAGAGATATACCGAAATTTAGGCTGCTGGAACGGACTCCTGCCGGATGCTTCCGCTATGCCTCTTGGTGTCTCCGAAGGTAGATCTTCCTCTCCACGCGATACCGCCGATCCGTACCTAATTAGACGAGGAGTTCTTCCTCGAATGCAAGGCTTGGGTCTTCGTTGATGTTGTGGTTAAGGGGAGACCGAGAGCTCATCCACCAAGTATTAGGACGGAGAATACTTAGCTATGCGGATGATGATCTCGCCGGAAGTCGTTGATGAGGAACCGACGGGCAGAACCACGACACGTCGTCTCTTCACCTTCCTATGGTGCAGCTGCCTCTAAACCCCCTCGTGATCAAGGGAAATGCACAGCCGCCCACCCAAGGACTCCTTGGTTCGGGTACGTTGTAGAAATCCACCGTCAATGGCTACCGGCGGCCATTGATCTAGCGAGTTCCTCCATTAATCTCACAGCGAAGGTGAGTGTTGTTGTGTAGTGCTCAAGATGAGCCATGCCCTAGGGGCCAAGAGACTCTCCACATGGGAGGAAAGAGAACATCAAAATTTCATTAAGCAAGAATTAACAAAACGTCTCGGTTTTGGCTTATATACAAGTGCCAAACCGGTTCAAAGCATGGTCTCGAGATGAGACTAAAAGCAAACCGAATCAAACTAAAAACGGTACAAGAATCAAATCAACTTGAGTAAAAAGAGTATAAATCTCATATGGGCCAAAGGCCCCACCTCGCCCAGGTCCGCCTGAGCTTCACCAACTCGATCCGTGAAGTGGGCTTGGGCCCTTTTGTCCTTGATCCGAACCCGAATCATGCATGCTCCTCGCCAAGCCGAGCCCACCTCCATCTACGCTAAACTCGCCTAGGTCTTCCTCTTCCAGACTAAGTGGGTCCGAGTTCTCCTCGTCTAGGCTAGGTGCGCCTAGGTCTTCCACACCTAGACCAGGTGGGTCTAGGTCTCCTAGGTCGAGTCCACCTAGGTCTTCTACGCGTGAGGCTCCCTTAGCCTCCCTAGGAATCACAACGCGCTCTCCGCTTTGCTCCAACCCGTTTTTTGCTTTCATTGAAGAATTAACCTCACAATGCAAAAGTCCGTCTTCTCCCGAAAACGCCAAGGAAGGAATAGGGAAATTAACCTCCCTAAGCATTTCACCCGCTCCCGTAGTCGCTTCAACCTATTTTCCGCAAATCTCAAAAGAAGAAAAGTTAGCCTCTATACCAATACGGGCACCTTCTGCGGAGGTGCCAATGTGGGAAGTACGAGTTCTAGGAAGGCTCGTATCAATATCCGCTCCTGATTTCTCCTCTATCTATGCGCCAGTCCCCATCGTTTTTCTCTCCTTCTCCTCCTTCTCGGCCCCCATTCTTCCTTTCTCCTCCGTCTCCGCCCCGTCTTCACCGTCAAGCTGCCCTAACCCTTCCCGCTTCTCTCCTTCTCCTATGTCTCCTGAGCCCTAGCCCTTTGTTGTTATCCTTTGTGTGTCCTAATCAGACAATGAGTGAAGTTCTGTGCAGCAGGGAAGAGAGCTGCAATGCCACCCACCGCCTGAAAACCCAGACGAAGATCTACGACGTCGAACAGAAATAGGTGAGTGTACCTTCTTTTTTGTTTTGTTAATCTTCGCTTCCCCTGCCCATCGCCCTTTCCCTCTCCGATGGATTTGGGTGCCCTAATCAGATGAATTTTCGATCTTCAGAAAGAGGAGAGCATTTGCAGCGGCCCCTGAGCGTTATCGTCGCGCCTCCTCTTCTCGATGTCGTAGACTCATCTACTCTGCCTTAGCAATCGTCCTCCTCTACTTGACGTCGCAGAGTCCTCTGCTCCACCTGAGGAACCGTCACTGTGCCTCCTCTGCTCCGCCTGAGGAATCGGCACAGGTGACTACATTGAAGATTTTGGGTTTTGCATGTTTTCCTTGTACAGTGCAGAGATTGACCTTATTTTGGTTGTGGACCTGAAAAACGAGGCGCAGTCCGGCCTCCTCTTCGCTCGCTGCTCGTCTAATAGCTGTTTGTGCCTGTGGAATCGTCGTCCACCATCGAATCACTTGTCGATGACGTAGGTAAATACATTGCAAAAAACCTCCGTTTCTTTGATTTCGTACTATTAAATGCTTGTATTGTTGCTTCGTGCCTACGAACCAAGATCACATTGTCTATCTTATATCAAGAATCTAGAAATTGTCCAAGCATATTATTTGTAATCACTTTTGCCAGCATTAGGAGGTTATGAGCGGTCTCTCACTTTTGCCAGTATTAGATTTTTTGAGGGCCTGAAATGAACGGTCTCTTTGTGGCACACAGTCCCATTGCGATGCATCTCATAAAAAGAAAGGCTGTTCATTTCACATCATTTCCTGAAAATGCATAAAGCACTACAGAAAAAAAAATGTATTTTAGCGATGGCTTAGAAATGTCAATACAGAAGGAAAGAACATCAGTAAATCCTTCTACCTATATTTATATTGAACATAGATAAACAAAATGTCAGTAAAATCTATTAGTGACATTCCAGTTGTATGCATTGGTGTAGTTGTCTTCACCGGCACGTAGCAAACGTAGTTAAATAAACTATTGCCAAGTTTGCCAGACATCGTTAATAGTTTAGCGACAAGTAATCTAACATCAGTGATAATTTTGACTGATAAACTATTACCAAGTTTGTAGTTGAAGATTGTACTGAGAGATGTAATTTTCTCTCTTCTTCTTAAAATGATGATTGGAGAGCAATGGAATCAGTCAGTGTCAGTTGGGAGCTTTTGTGCCTGGCGATTTGGTAGACAAGTGGTAACCTGATGTCTACTTCAGTCGTCCACCTATAGCTCCAACAGTTTTTCAGAACCAAACCAAGTCGAGCCATGAGCTGCTTGTTTCATTCTCTGGCTCTGTCCATAAGCAATGACTTGTAAATCAGATTTGATTGTTGCAAGCATATTTATTTTGACATATATATTGCATCCTGTCATAATGCTAACCTGATAAACACAGAATTTATGTTTTTGTTTATCTTGTCTATATTCTTGTTGGCAATTGAACTTTTGCATATGCAGTCTACATGTTGACATTTCCCCTCGAATTTCTGGAGAAATGTTAGAAGTTCTAGATGTAGCATAATATATCTTCATAAGCTTTTCCAAGAGATGCATGTTATGTCAACTGTTTAAATGGTTCTTAATCAAGAGTTCCACTTTTCTTAATGGATTTCTAGCAGGCTATCTTTTTTTCCAAAGCTATTGATTTTTTTATCTCCTGGACTTTATTCGTCAACCATGAATTTGATGCTGCATATTGGCGATGATGAAGAAATTGTCTTCGGTGATATGTGCAAGGTAACATTTATTTCTTCATCTTCTGAACACTTCTTTCTGCTTCTCCTCCCTTTCCCCTTTCAAGCTCTTACTATTTATGTTTTGTCCTTCTGGAAGGAAAACAGAGGTGGTGATTCTAGCTTTCTCCGTCAAAAGAAGCAATGGGACCTGTTTTATGCTCATTGGTTCATGAGGAAGATTCTGATAATGAATTGTATGAGTCATTCCCATAGTTCTGTAAATGTGTTTATTGTATAAATTGTACAAGCACCCCTTCCAGAAGTTTGCCTGCAAATTATCTCATGTAGGAAGAAGGGGAAGAAGTGGCAGTCTATGGTTTCAAGCAGAAAGTTTGCATTTTCATCACTTAATTTGTCTTGGTTTTGAGATAGCGAGGAGCTCAAGAGGAGAATTGGTTGTTGGAGTAGATTCAGTGTGAGCAGTTGTTTCATAGGGTTGCCTTTATTAAAATTGTCTGTGATGAGCACATTCAAAGTGGATGCAGGAATGTCAGTGTATTGTATTCAAATTGCATGAATCTTTTTGTCATATTTCGTTCATTGGAATGTTCACATACTTTGAATTTAATTGGTAGTTGAAAAACTTTATACACATTTGAGTCTAACTTCCCAATTTAAATTCGAATATGACCAGAATACTACAGTTAAGTTCACAACTTATCAAATATGAACTGCATCATATATGCTTTTTTTAACAACAAACTTTCAGATTATGTATGTACATATTCACGATATTAATGATTAATATTCGTTAGAATATTCATTTAAGAAGGAATTTGAATTTGATTATTTCTTAAATTTGGAACATATCCCATTTCTTAATTGGATTATGATTTTTTTTTACATCCAAACCTAATTTGTTTAAGCAATTTGATTGGTTAATTAGATATCCAATTTGAATATGGATCCATTGACATATCCCAATTTACATTAAATTGACATAATTAAATCAACAAAGTATCAAGTATTGCAAACAAACTTTCAATTTATCTTTCATAATTGTAATTAGATTTGTTTATTATGCGAACAAACGTCAGACGGGACGGACAGAACAAACAGAACAGACATATGTGAAACAAACGCTGGACAAAAAGAACGTGGTGTTCTGTTCCTAAAATCATCAAACGGTGGACAATGAACATCATTGTCCACAAGGACAGGACAATAGTGTAATGGACAGGACGTCCTATCTGTCCTATCTCAATGGACAGCAATCAAACGACCTCTCAGTTATAAAGTGTGTAGAATCAGTAGGCTAGCTAAGACTAGTCAAAGTAATGTAATTTAATACAAAAAGTGTCAACCTGGGGGTTTGAACTGTCTCTCTCTCATATATCTGGAATAGAAACGTGTCAACTTAAAATTAATTTGCAAAGGCGTGCACGCAAATTTTAAATACCTTTTAACATATATTTAAAATTCGCTTGTCCCTTAACCAAGTGGTTTGACATTTACCACTCACTCATATATATAGTTCTAATCTAATACTAGAGAAACACTTATTTGCCAAATTAATCCACATGCCAAAATTGTAAACAATAGCTCATTTTCACTAATTCATGGAAAGAAAGGATATCTTAGTCGTGGGCATCTGTTGAAAGTGCGGAATTCTTATGCCGACAAAGCTTTATGTTACTTATATGATATCACTACGACGAAGCTTGTCTATGAAAAGAAACGCTGCAAGAGACGCATTATCACAAGAAGTTTTATGTGATTCAATGTTATCGGCTACATCTTCATCGACAGATTCTAGAGAAATACATTTGCTTCTTTTATTGATGAACATATTAAATGCAAAATATTACAACAACTTTCCTTATACATATTTCCGATATCGGTAATGGCGTTCATAATATTATATCTGAAGTTTTTCCTGCGTCTGTGAAAGTTTTTCCTTATCTCGCCTTGCTTCCCTCCCTTCTTTCCCGCCCTCAGTGAACCCGACGCAACCGCAATCTCTGCTGCCATTTTTATTTGTCCGTATTAAACCACTGCATCACATGTCTACAGTTGGAGGAGATCTTGCCCATATCAGATCCACAAGATATCACGTCCCTACCAAAGATAACGCCCAGGCCAACAAGACTGCTACAAAAGATGAAGATCATCTATGTATAGCAACTGAAAAAGAGGAAAAGTGCAATTCTGAAACCAAATCAAATCCCAACAAATATGGGATTAGCAATTCTGTAATCAAATCAAATCCCAACATATATGGGATTGATGGACATGTAAATTGACTATAAAAGAGAGTCTCTTGTCCTGTAAAAAAAAAAAAAAAGAGACACCTTCCATCGTGGACGTAGACCAAAGGTCAAACCACGTTAAAATCTTTGTCGTCTTCTCCTTTCTCTCTCTTTTTTTGTTCTTCTTCTTCCTTGCGCTTGGTTTTGTATGGTATCAGAACTGGTTATGGTGAATCAAGAAGCAACCCCAGAAGGAGAATCCTACAACATGGCTGTGGCATCAACAAAGTCTGGTTTCGACAGCATGAATCGGCCATTTTTAGGTCTGATCTCCTTTGTCATACCTGCCCCAACTAGTCTTCAACATTTTTTGTCCATCAAACTGTCTTCTGACAACTACTTGCTTTGGGAATCTCAATTCATTCCTATGCTTAAGAGTCATAATATGATGATATATATTGATGGGTCGTTCAAATGTCCAGATGAGTTCTTGCCTAGTGAAGATGGCAAAAGAACTATCTTAAATCCAGCCTTCATGGAATGGCATCGAGGTGACCAACTATTGTTAAGTTGGATCATTTCGTCGCTCAGTAAAGTCGTCCATAGTCAAGTTGTAGGTCTTGACTCGTCATACAAAGTCTGGACTACCATAAAATGCATCTATGTTGCTCAATATAGAGCAAAGGTGCAACAACTTAAATCTGCCCTGCAAAACCTGAAAAATGGAAACGAATCCATAACAGCATATTTTCACAAAGCTAAAGGCGTAGTTTATCAGCTAGCCATGGCATCCAAACCAGTAGATGATGAGGATCTTGTCATGAATATTCTTTTTGGTCTTCCTACTGATGAATATGGTACCCTGAAAGTTTCGTTGTGCGCTCGCATCGATCCCATAAACTTGGAAGAATTATGTTCTTTGCTTCTTATTCAAGAATCTGAAATTTCAAAGTCTGGAAACCTTGAGGATCCTTCAGCCTATGTAGCACACCAACAAAACCTAAAGAATCCCAATTATCGTGGAAGTAATGAGCAGCAGAGGGCTCCTTAGGATAAAAATGTCAGTTCCCATGCTTGCGAAAATCGTGGCCACTTTGCTTCTCAATGTCGAACCGTATGTCAAGCTTGCAGGAAATCAGGACATGGTGCATTAAACTACAAGTTATATAAGTTCCAAAAGGGATCTTCATCCCCAGAAGTTTATCATATGGAAACCATACCTCAAACAGATGATGGATTCTGGTATCTCGACACCGGTGCTACTCATCACGTGACGGCTGACTTAAACAAACTCTCCGTTAAGGCTGGGCGTCGGGCCGGGCCGGCCCGTTTAGGCCCGGTAAGCTAAAATATATATATATATATATATATATATTAATTTTTTTGTTTTAATAATTTTTTTATTCTTAATAAATACATTTTATATTAAAAATATTATTTTATAATTAAAAATACTTTTATAATTTAAATGGGCCGGGCCGGGTCCGGAACGAGACCCGGGCTGGCCGGCCCGGCCCGATACCCACCCTTACTCTCTGTTCACTCAGAATATCATGGGCAAGATCAGCTGAGAGTTGGAAATGGTGCTGGTCTTCAAATCAAGAATGTTGGTAATGTCTCTCTCTATAGCTCAGGCTCAAAATTTTTCATAAACAATGTGCCACATCTTCCCACCATCTCTAAAAATCTTCTATCTGTGCATAAATTTGCCTGTGACAATAACGTTGTTTTTGAATTTGATGCAAATCGTTGATATGTTAAGAATCGAACAACAGGGGAGAAACTTCTGGAGGGAGCAAATAAAGGAGGATTGTATCAGCTGAAGTTAAAACAACATGAAGCCCGCCAGAAAACAACACTTGTAGGAGAACGGGTCTCGGTTGGTGATTGGCATAGTCGTTTGGGACATCCTGATTTTAGAATTGTGATGCATGTTTTGAATAAATTTGACTTACCTATTGACGGCAAATTTCATAATCAAATATGCAATGCATGTCAAAGAGGGAAAAGTCATGCTCTTCCTTTTGCTCAAACATTACATAAGATTAATGCTCCACTTGATTTGATTTTTACTGATGTTTGGGGACCGGCTGCTACCACATCTCTGCATGGTTATAGCTATTATGTTAATTTCATGGATGCCTTCTTTTGTTTCTCTTGGATATATATTATCAAAAATAGATCAGATGTTCTTTCCGTCTTTAAAACGTTTCAAGTTATGGTAGAACGTCAATTTGATCGAAAAATCAAGGCTGTTCAAAGCGATTGGGGAGGAGAATATCACATTGTTTCCACCTATTTCAAACAAATTGGTATTGTTCATAGAGTTGTGTGCCCACATGGTCATCAGCAAAATGGCAGTTAGAAAGCAAACACAAGCAATTGAGCTCAATTTAGAACTGCATTTTTTCTTGGTTATTCCTATCCAAGCTAGATCATGGGGTAGACTTAGCCATTTGACTGAGCTAAACTCATGTTGGCTGGGCTTAGTGAAGGTGGTGCCACATCTAGGTGCATCAAAATTGAACCTACTTGCCTTAATTAGGTTAGGTGAAGCCTTCATAGCTTCTTGGAACTAGGCCTCTCTTCTTAATTAGAGAATTCATTTTTAATTAATGGAGAGAGAGGGAGGTAGATTTCTCTTCTTCCAAATGAAATCTAATCATAATCATATCTTATTTTCATTGATTATGATTAATTTTTTATTAGAATAGATACGTTGAAAGAAATGGGGTGTGTGGCCACTTGTTGGCTTTTGGAAATGCAAACTAGGTGGGCCCACATGTGGCTCCCATTTGGCACTTTGGATCGTGAATTGGATTCAATTTTTA
Organism: Nymphaea thermarum; assembly: GCA_011799765.1. Classification (NCBI taxonomy): domain Eukaryota; kingdom Viridiplantae; phylum Streptophyta; class Magnoliopsida; order Nymphaeales; family Nymphaeaceae; genus Nymphaea; species Nymphaea thermarum. The sequence continues at coordinate 204,737 of JAANDH010000303.1, read as the reverse complement.
GATTTGAATCCAGGTTTCGATTTTGTAGGATATGGATTCCAAATGACAATTGCAAATGGAATTGGATTTCAAATCATAATTTGGTTCCAGTTTTGAGTACTGGATTAGGATTTGGACTCAGAAATTTTCATTGAGATTTTTGTTACAAGTAAAATTCATGATTTAAACCTAAAATTGTGTTTAGATTCAAAATTTGCTTTGAAATTGAAGCTTATCATAGTTATTTTGTGAAATTCTTTTGTTGGATTTTGAAATTACTTCCATCAACTGAAATGGAAAAAATTGGGGTCTTAACAATTACCTATAGTGAAAGTGTTGAGAATTGTTAATTTAGACCAAAAACCAATTATATGATTTTTATATAATCAGATGAGAAAGTCAAAAGAAAAAATAGCTACAATGTAGACAATGTTAAAAATATATATATGAAGATTTGGGAAATCATTGATAAGATGTGGAACGAGCAAATTCATCATTGTCTACACGATGTAGGATATTATTTGAATCCTCATTTACATTACACTGGTGATGTTATAAATGACAGAATATTAAAGGCTGGTTGATGGAATGCTTGTAAATAATGGTGCCTGCATTGGAAGAGCGATGAAATATTTTAGTGTAACTTGATTCATTTGAAAATGTAGATGGTGACTTTGGCAAATCAATGACAATTGGAACTCGTACAAGGAAACATCCTCGTATGATTTATTTTATTTTTTATGCTTTTGATTTATGATTGGATGAAATTTGGTAATGTAAAGTTTTTTCTGTTCTATTTTTTTCAGCTGATTGCTGGAATACATTTGGTGAAGACACACAAGAATTAAAGAATTTTTGCTATGTGAATTTGAAATCTTAAGTCCAGTGCATCGGGATGTGAGCATAGTTGGAGCTCATTTTCTTTGGTAATTTTATGATAGGTACAAAAAAAAAGAGAAATTGCCTTCAATAGGAAAAACTTAATAATTTGGTATTTATGATATATAATATGAAATTTAGTGAAAGAGAAATAAGAAAGAAAACAGGTTTTTATGTGTCGACATTGCTGATTCAGATGATGAATGGGTTGTCAAGAAAGAAGATTTAATTTCACCACTTTTATTTCATGATTTTTTGGTTGCAAGATTCTTTTAATATGGAAGATGTTAATAATCCTCTTTCTGAAGATATATCAAAGTCGGCAGAGAAATGTAAGTAACGATCATCTTCTCAAATCAGAAGTATTGACAAATGTATGTCATATATTTCTAATTTTTGAAATGAAAAAAAAATGTCTTCATTCATTACTGAATATTTTACTTTTGATTAATTTTTTTTATGCTTGAAGGTAAAAAGATACTAGAAGATATAGAAGAGAGTTTTGGTGGTGAAGAAACTAAAGCGGAAGACAAATATATCCAATATGTGGATGACTTGAATGAAGATAATTGTCCTCCGCCAAAGATGATGATGATGAAGAAAACATTTGAATAATTTCCTTGTCGTACATTTTGAACTTTATTAAAAACTACTTGAGGTAATTTTACATTCATATATGACTTTTATCATTTTTATTAGATACAAATTTTGGTGTGGCTATATTGTTTATTGACAAATAATTGTTTCGATGTCGTCTATCTCAACAATTCACTATAATTTTAGAACATTTTAAATACTTAGGACAGATCATGCTATGCATCAATTGCACAAGTTCATTATATGCTCATGGTAGGATGGATCAATCCATATGCTAATTATGTAGGCAACATTATATCTTTTTTTATTTACATGTGGCTATGGTTTCATGTGTGTATGCATGTCAAAGAATATTAATATATGGTAAATGGAGCTCATAGTAATTAAGACCATCCAATAATATTTCAAAGTGTTTCATGAATCGAGATATTTACAAGGAAGAGTATACTCTCCTTTTACTCTTTGTGTGATTGCCATGCTTGCACAGAAATATTGTCTTCTATATACCAATGGCCACTTTTTATTGTCTCTATACAACTTTTAAAGCCATAAATTGTCTTCTAAGTCATATGTTTGAATCATTTATTTCTTTGTAAATTCGAATGTCTCGCCATGTTTGCACTCAACGACACATTTTGCAAAACTCTCTTTGAAGCCAGACTTCTAATTCAAGTGTGTCCTATATTCTTCGCCACATTTTCGAATATATGCCACAAACAAAGTCGATGATTTGCTTTTGACCATAAGAGGGACACTCTAGCTACTATTGCACTACCACCGTCTATAACATTAGGGTGCTTCCATTTCATGGCCTTAGTAAATACCATGAACAACCACTCAAATGTCTCAATGGTCTGATCAAAACAAAATAGACCACCAAAAATGCAATTTTTATAGTGTTAGTTTATCCCTATAAACAGAGCAAAGGGTCATCCATGGGTATTGGCCTTCACTGATGTGTCAAAAACAGGCACACTACTGAAGCATTCATATTCCACCATTAACCTCAAGTATGCCCAAAAGTCATTTGGGGTATAACTATCCTCATCTACCTTAATGGTATTTGTAGAAATAGAATAGCACGAGAGTAGGAGAAAACACACGAGTATAACGTGGAAAACCCTCAACACGAGGGAAGAAAAACCACGGGTGAGGAGGTCTGGTGCCCACTAGCCGCCAGACACTCTCTCTCTTAATCCTTCATTAACTCACAAGATTAGGGTTTACAGAGATATAAGTAGTCCTCAATAGGACACACTGGATCGGGTCCGTATCTGGACCCGTACAACAAAAACCGTCAACACTCCCCCTCAAGTTGGGCATACATATCAAACATGCCCAACTTGGATACATTCCTCTCGAATGGAGTTACACTTAAGGCCTTGGTTAGGACATCAGCAGTTAGATCTTCAGACTTCATGTATAGAAGTATTAACTCCTTAGCATCAATTCTTTCTCTGATGAAGTGACGGTCGATCTCCACATGCTTCGTTCGATCATGAAGAACATGATTGTTAGCCAAATTAATTGTCGACTTGTTATCGCAGTACATTCTCATAGGCCCTTCAATCTCTATTCCAATGTCTGTCAGTAAGATCTTCAGCCATAACAATTCTGAAACTCCAGTAGCCACAGCCCTATATTCAGCCTCAGCACTTGAGCGGGAACAAACATCTTGTCTCTTACTTCTCCAAACCACTAAATTTCCCCCCAAGTAGACGCAGTATCCAGACATCGATCTCCTCATGTCAACACAGCCTGCCCAGTCAGCATCAGAATAACCTTCAACTTCAACAGACTTTTGTTGCACATATAGAAGTCTCTTCCCTGGATTCCTCTTCAAGTAGCACAGAATTCTATCTACAGCCTTCAAGTGTACATCAGTAGGTGCATGCATGAACTGGCTCATCACATTTACAGCAAAGGTAATATCAGGTCTAGTCAGAGTGAGGTATATCAATTTTCCAACTAGACGCTGATACCTCCCTTTAGCTTCCTCATCCAACGGTTCTCCATCTTTGCTACCAAGTTTATGTCCAGCGTCTATAGGAGTAGAGGCTGGTCTGCACCCCAGCTTTCCTGTCTTCTTTAGTAGATCCAAGGTATACTTCCATTGATTAAGTACAAGAGTTGTACTTGATCTAGCAATTTCAATACCAAGGAAATACTTAAGCTTACCGAGATCTTTTAGATCAAATTCAATAGATAGTAAACCCTTTAATCTTGCTATCTCTTTCTTATCGTCACCTATAACAATCATATCGTCAACATAAACCAACAGTAGGGTAACTTTATTCGCTACCTTCTTTACAAACAGGGTATGATCTCCATTTCCTTGTTTGTAGTCATGCTTTTTCATAACCAGTCTGAGACGTTCAAACCATGCTCGTGGAGACTGTTTTAGCCCATACAAAGCCTTCTTCAACTTGCAGCATTTTTCAAGTTTTTCAAAACCTGGTGGCATGCACATATATACCTCCTCTTCGAGATCTCCATTGAGAAAGACATTCTTCACATCAAGTTGGCACATCTCCCAGCCCTTCATCATAGCTAAAGAAATAATAAATCTAACTGTCTTCATTTTTGCAACCAGAGCAAAAGTCTCAAGGTAGTCGATCCCATACTTTTGACTGAACCCCTTGGCCACCAAACGTGCTTTGTATCTCTCAATGTTTCCATCTAGTTTGTACTTCACAGTGTAGACCCATTTTGACCCAACCAAGTGAGCAACTTCAGGAATATCAACCACCTCCCATGTTTGATTTTTGTCTAAGGCTTCCATCTCTTCTTTCATCGCATGAGACCACTTAATGTCTCCTTGAGCCTCTGTAACATTCCTGGGAATCACAACAACAACTAAGGAGGATACAAAACATTTATAGTCACTGCTCAATCTAGAGTATGATACGAAGTTACCAATAGGATGCTGTGTACATGACCTAACACCCTTTCTCAAAGCAATGGGAAGGTCCTCCTTTTCTTGTTCAGTCAAACACAAGTCTCTTTCAACCGTTTGCTTCTAAGTATGACTTGGATCATCCAAGGAAGAAGTAGGATTGGGATTTAGTGTAGCCTCTTCATTATCAACCATCTTATCATCACAAGTTTTCCTTCTTGAATACACCTGTCCAAACATACGAGTACCCTCTTGTTCGGTCACCATAGGAGAGACATCCTTCTCCACTTCCTCCTCCTTCTTTCCCAGTTCCTCCTCCTTCTTTCCCAGTTCATGTGCCTCAGTAGATATATCTTCTTCATCCTTGTCAAGCACCTGGATATGAGGAGTCTCTTCACGCCTATATTCCATAAAGTCTATAAACTGAATTTTCTGTGTTGGAGAATACTCTTTCTTAGACACATTCTCCCCCTGAAGAGGATTCGCACCAAAGTAGGAGACATGTTCCAAGAAGGTGACATCTTTTGTAACATAAACACGGCCAGTGGTGGGATCAAGACATTTATACCCTTTCTGAGTAGACAAATACCCAAGGAATATACCCTTAATGGATTTGGGATCAAGTTTCTTTACATGCGGGCTGTGGTTATGAATGAAACAAACACATCCAAAGACCCGAAGAGGGAGATGAAAGGGCTGACCATTTCCTGGAAGCATAGAGTAAGGAGTATGACCTTTGACGACATGACTAGGCATACGATTAATCAAGTATGCACTAGTAAGAAGAGCATCACCCAAATAGTGTTTTGGGAGATTTCTTTAGAATAAGATGGCTCTAGTGACATTGAGAAGGTGACGATTTTTTCTCTCCGCCACCCCATTTTGAGGGGGGGTATAACTACATGATGTCTCATGAATGATCCCCCTCTTACGAAAGAATTCCTCAACACTGAGACACATATACTCACGAGCATTGTCAGACCTAAAAGTCTTGACATAATTTCCATACTGGTTTTCCACAAGGAGAATGAAAGTTTCAATAATGTGAGGCACCTCACAACGATCCTTCAGCAAGTAAACAAAAGTACACCTTGAATAGTCATCGGTAAAAGTGATAAAAGTACTGAAAACCACCACGAGAATGAATGCCCGAAGGCCCCCACACATCAGAATGAACCAAGGAGGAAGCTTTATTAGCACGACTGTTTGAAATGGGATACGAAGCTCTAACATGCTTCGCAAACTGACACACATCACAAGATAACATGGAAATGTTTAAACTGGAACATAACTCAGGGAACAATTGTTTCAACATCCCAAAAGGGAGATGACCAAGACGTTCATGCCAAAACAAAAACAACTGATGACACTCTTCCTTCGTCTTCTCTGTCCTACTGACTGCTGACATCAAGGCTGTGGCAACGCGTATAGGGAGCCGATAAAGGCCATCAGACTGCTGCAATCTCATCTTCTCTACTGATTGGTGTTTCCTGCAGGACTTGGTGATAGGAACGAAGATTGGGATTGGTTCGGTTATTGATGGACTCTACAGACTGCCCGTGCAGGTTGCTTCTGCTCTCATTTCAGTCACTAGTGGACAGTTGTCAGGTGTGGAGGACAGATCTACTATCGTGCGATGGCGCGAGCGGCTTGGCCATCTCCCGTTCCACTTGATTAAGAAGTTGTTTCCTCGACTTTTTACCTCTGTTTCTCTAGACTCCCTCACCTGTGAAGTGTGTCAGTTAGCTAAACATGTTAGGGCTTCGTACCCTATTTCTTTCAATAAAACCACCCGTCCGTTTGCCTTGGTTCACTCTGATGTTTGGGGTCCTTCGGGAGTTCCCACTTGTCGTGGTTTTCGTTACTTTATGACTCTTATTGATGACTACTCTCGTTGTACGTTCGTGTACCTGTTGAAAGATCGTAGTGAAGTTCTCGTCATTGTCAAGAATTTTGTTGCATTTGTTGAAACTCAATTTCAGACTTTTGTTCAGGCTTTCCGCACTGATAATGCTAGAGAGTATGTCTCTCAATCTCTTGATGACTTCTTGAAGAGCAAGGGTATTGTCCATGAGACGTCTTGTAGTTACACCCCTCCCCAAAATGGTATGGCTGAACAGAAAAATCGACATTTATTAGCCGTCACCCAGGCTATTATGTTCCATAGACATGTTCCTAAGTGCTACTGGGGTGATGCTCTTCTCACTAGTGCCCACCTTATTAATCGTATGTCTACTCGTGTGTTGAATGGTCAGTCTCCTTATTCTATGTTGTGGCCCACTTAGAATCCTTGGCCTCTTACTCCTCAAGTGTTTGGGTGTAGTTGTTTTGTTCATGACCATAGCCCTACCCTCAAGAAACTTGACCCTCGGTCTATCAAAGTTGTCTTCTTGGGGTATTCCTCCACTCAGAAGGGATACAAATGTGTTGACCCAACTACTTCCAAAGTTTATGTTTCCAGGGATGTTACATTTCACGAACATGAGACTTACTTTCCTGTGAATCCTCTTCAGGGGAAGTGTCTAGGGAACAAAGGGGAAGAGTATTCTTCCAATCAGTTGATTCAGTTTATGGAATTCTTGGATTACAAGGCCAGTCCCAGTGTGGTAGACACGGTCAGTGATGATAGAGATAGTCATATGGAAGGGGGCTCTGTGGATACTCAGCCCACAGCCCGTGATCACTTGTTTGGCCAGATTTATGGAAGGGGGCTCTGTGGATACTCAGCCCACAGCCCGTGATCACTTGTTTGGCCAGGTTTATAACAGGAAGGAGAAAGCTGTGGTGGAAGATGTTGCTGTGGTGGAAGATGTTGATATAACCAATCCCAATTCTGTGACTTCCCCGGATGACCCAAGTCCAATGAATGAAGAGCTTCCCATAGCCTTGTGCAAGGGCACCAGGTCATGTACTTCTCACCCTATTTAGAAATTTGTCTCCTATGCTAAACTCAGTAAAGACTACAAGTGCTTTATTACTTCTTTATCTAGGGCTGTGATTCCCAGGTCAGTGGAAGATACTAGGGATGATCCTAAATGGCTATAGGCCATGACAGAAGAGATGAATGCTTTAGCAAAGAACAACACGTGGGAAGTAGTTGATATTCCCAAAAGAACTCACTTAGTTGGTTCCAAGTGGGTGTTTAATGTGAAGTTAAACCTGATGGCACTGTAGAACGGTATAAAGCTCGTCTTGTTGCAAAGGGGTTCAGCCAGAAATATGGGATTGACTACCTTGAGACCTTTGCTCTTGTTGCAAAATTGAAGACCGTGAGGGTAATCCTAGCTCTTGCAGTGCACAAGAAGCGGCGCATGGACCAGCTTGATGTCAAGAATGCATTCTTGAACGGCCATCTAGAGGAAGAGGTCTATATGAGCATGCCTCCTGGATACGCACAAGATAGAAAGTGTTGTCATCTCAAGAAGGCCTTGTATGGACTAAAGCAGTCTCCTAGAGCATGGTTTGAAAGACTGAGGATTGTAATGAAGTCTAATGGATACAAACAGGGAAATGGCGATCACACCCTATTCATTAAGCAGAGAAATGGTCTTGTAAGTCTTCTTCTTGTATATGTTGATGATATGATTGTCACAGGTGACGATGAAGAAGAAAACAGGAAGATGAAGGAGAGGTTAGCTGATGAGTTCGACCTCAAGAATCTGGGTAAACTGAGATATTTTCTGAGAATAGAGATTGCTCGATCAGAGACAGGGCTTGTTATGAGCCAAAGGAAGTACACTCTAGATTTGCTAAAGGAGACAGGTAAACTTGGATGTAGGCCTTTTCTTACTCCAATGGAATCGGGTACAAAGATTAGCATCAAAACTGGCAATATTCTGGATGAGGAAGGAAAAGGTCGATATCAGAGGCTAGTTGGTAAGCTTATCTACCTTACTCTTACTCGCCCTGATATCATATGCTGTGAATGTGTTGAGTCAATTTATGCATGCTCCTACTGATTGTCACTGGAAGAGTGCAGAAAGAGTGTTGGGGTATCTAAAGAATGACTTAGGGAAAAGACTGTTGTATACTCAGCAAGACCAACTTAATATTGAAGGATACTCTGATGCAGACTGGGCAGAGTGCACTGATACTAGGAGGTCTACCACAGGGTACTGTATTTTTCTTGGGGGTAACCTGGTTGTATGGAGAAGTAAAAGGCAGGAAGTGTGTTCGAGATTCAGTGCTGAGGCTGAATACAGGGCTGTTGCTATGGGAGTGACAGAGATGTTATGGTTAAATATTCTTCTAGGAGATATTGGAGTTGAAATGGGAGAAAAGATGAAGATGTACTGTGACAACAAGTCGGCAATTAATCTTGCAAATAATCCCGTCCTGCATGACAACCAAACATGTGGAGATTGATCGCTACTTCATCCGAGAACGCATTGATTCAAAGGAATTGATTCTGCCATATATGAAGTCTGAAGATCAAATCGCAGATGTGTTAACCAAAGGATTATGTACATCTTCATTTGAAAAGAATGTTAGCAAGCTTGGCATGTTTGACATGTATGCCAAGCTTGAGGGGGAGTGTTATAATATCATGTATTAGGGTACCGGGTCTAGATATGGACCCGGTCCCATGGGCGCAGGTACCGAGAGTGGCTCGGTACCCTAGGCGGGTCTCCCTCTTATATAATCTCACTTATGGTGTAATTGTTGATTAAGTAGAATAAGACTCTCTCTCTCCTAGGGTTGCGGTTGTGCACCTAGGTAGAGTTTCTCCATGGTTTTTCACCTCTCTTTGAGGTTTTCCACGTATATTGTGTGTCTCTTTTCCTTCTCCCTATCTCATTACGTGTTTCTACAAAAACAAATGATTTGTCTGACAATTGCCTTTAACTTCAACCGAAGAATTGGGAATCAGAAACAAAACAAAAGGTTCAATTTGATATTTGAAAAAAAAAATCTTCCAAATCTGCATTCGAGACACTAATTTCTGCATCTAGAAAAACAAGGAAGCGATTGTAAAGGTCAACAACAAGTTAAGAAAAAAAAACAGAAAGATACACACACACACACACACACACACACACACACACACACACACACATATATATATATATATAAATTAAAGCATGAAATTAGATAAACAAGAGTTTTCATTTTAGTCTGAATTGAAGATAGCAGGGTGTAGCCTTTGACAAACCTCTAGATGTGTTGAAAATTGAAAAGCATATCAAAATAAAAGAACTCATTAACTATTGTCATCCATTTCTCATATGTGGATGATCTGAGAGTGACTGAAAGTGTTTGCCATGTCTAGTCAATATATAGCATAAATTTATCACATGTACATTGTGTACATGTATGTGGTTTCACAAGACACACAAGCATTTAACTTTTCTACACATATATTGATCATGTAACACATGAATTAAGCAGCATGCATTGTTAAATGAAAAGGGAAATTTGTAAAAAACTAGTTTTTTTAGGAAATAAGACTGGTCTTATTCAGCTCACAGAACATTGGTCATAAAGAGCTGAGGCTTGGCATATTTATAATAAATGTAATAAGGCTTTACCTCGAATGAGCATTGGTAAGACCTGTGTAGTTCTTCCATTTCATTTACCAGCTCTAGATTGGCTCCTTTGATGGTGCGTAGAATATGCATATGTAAAAAAGGTACAATATTTTCCTGTGGTGATAATTTGTTTTTTATTTAGAATACCATGTATGTAATAGTTTCTGATGAAAGCAGCCATATTACTGATTTTTTTGGCCTTCATAATTTAAAGTTTGAATTAAAATTGTGGGTTCCATTTTTTCCATCAGTAGCAAGTAATGTTATGTTGCATTTCTATTTGCAGGCTGGTAGATATATTATTAACCTTCACCTAATGGGCTACTCCTATTTAAGGCCCACCAGGATTGATACTAGAAAACTGAGGACTAATATTGGTGCTTTGTCAATTTCTGAATATCTTGGAGAACATGGAGGACGATTTTCTCATGTACAACATTCTGGAACCATGCTAGAGAGCATACAAACCAGTCTTGTTACTAGTGATGAAGTTGCTAATTAAGGTTTATTTACTTTTCACTCTTTTATGTAATTTGTCTTTTCTCCAGTAGCATGATATGAAAACACATATGTGAATTTTTGAGAAGCTACAGTATTTGATGAAGACAATTGACATTCTCAGTAAATTTTAGTACTTTTGGATTCCTTGTAGTGCATATTCAAAGTGATATATATATGTGTGTGTGTGGTATGAGTGACCTCTTAACTCTAAAGACATTTTTTTCTGGTTTTTCTTGTCTTCCATCATATTTATATTTTTCTTCTTATTGAGAGGAGCTTTTAATGGAATATGATATATATGTCGTGCATGGAGTCATGGAAGTAATTTAACATTTGTTGTAAGGGGAACATATGATCCAGATCTCACCAGCATCTACATGATCCATTTGGATCTAGCATTTAAATTTGGACTTTGCAGTTTGTATCATAGAAAGTACTTGGACAATGAAGCCATAAGTATTAATGCTCATTGAGAAAGCTTGTCTTCATCATGGTAGTTATTGTTTAGGAATATTTGAGTCACAAGGTATTGAGATTAACACATCAAGATCATAAATACCTCCATTAGCTAGTAAAGAACAGTTGAAGTTAGGATTCTCCATTCCATGTTTTAGTTTATTTATGTAATGTTTTCCTATACAATGCAACATGTTGAGGGATTGAAGGCAAATTTGATATATTATGATGTGATGCATTAGGCGACTAGACTTGAGAAATTTGTGATTATTTGGTGTTTCACATTTTACAAGAAAAAAATCAACTTATAAAATTTGTGAGATTGTGATATGAAATGTTTGTTCTTGTACCTTATATTGAGTTCCTAAAAGCATGGACCTTATACTTGTTTATTCGGTTTAATTGATTTTAAATACTCATCTTCTAAGATGTTGAAGCATCTTCTGCCTACTATTCATTTAATATTTGAAATCTAGTACCAGTCAGAATTCACTAATATCGGGATAGATGTAGCTCCCTCAGATTTGTTGGTGGCAGCATCTCAATAATTTCTTTTGTCTTAGAGGGATCCATTTGATCCTTCTTTTGCTGACCATAAATCTCAAAAGTTTACTAGATTCCACACCAAAGACATACTTCTGTAGATGTATTGTAAAAGCCTATCAAATGCTCGAGAAAGAATAATGATGTTATTCTCCATGGCCTTTGACTTAAAGCAAATCATCAGCATATGCATCCCTGATTTGATGCATATGATCCTAGAAAATGACTTGCTTTGTGTTGGCTTGGCCTAGATTGTGCATGGACTTGAGATTGCCAATTTCTTGTCATCATCTTTCTTGTAGTAGTTCTGACGAGTTCCTACTTTGAGACAACTGACCTTGAACGCTCTATTGTCTTGGCTAGATTATAAAATAACTCTTTCTCATGTTGTACAACGTGGTGACTAATGTGCTCTTGGAAACCGCCAAGTCTCATAGTAAGGGCATGGTCCTCTACCATTACAGTTTTCATTTTACTACCTATAGTTTTCCTACACTAAATAAAATCCCAAGTCGATTTTCCAAGCTCTTGGTGTATTCCTATGAGAGGTTCAATCATGAGGACTTCAGAACAATTGAACTTGCAATTGTCAATGAATGTTTTTATGGCCTCATCAAAATCATTCATGTTGGATGGATCTATACGATCCATATATTATTGTGTCACCTCTCCTTCTAAGCCCCTTGGGAAACATACAGAAAGGGTCTTGTTATTGTCTCGTAATTTGCAACATTCAGCAAATAAAATGCCCAAGTGTGCATATGTGGGTTCTCATACCCTTTGAACTTGTTGAACTTCTTGAAGTCCCTCCAGGTCTTCATCATCAAGACCTTCACAGAAATCCTTTTTAGAATAATGTCATTTGCCTTTGTTATCCATGTCGTGTATGGATTGCTCATCTACTCTATAGAGATTGCATGGTCTCAGTTGATTTGCCAGAGCCTCCCTTGGTTGAAGCCCCTGCTCTTGTTTCTAGATGACCCACCTCCTCCATTATTCTTCATCAAAATTTCAAACATCTTATGAAATTTAGTGAGGATCTTTGGTCGATCTATACATCATCTTTTTCTATTTCAAGTTGTTGGACCATTTATGAAATTTATGACATCTTATGAAATTTATGAAATTTCAGAGATGTTGGACCATTCATTTTACTCTAACTCAATCTCTTCTTCCTCTACCTTGACATTCTTCCGTGATCCAGTTCTATGGGCCATATATAGTGTCTTGTTGTTGCTTGATTCCTATGAAATAGAGACATTTTCGAAAATTACTCAATCTCTTCTTTCTCTACCTTGACATTCTTCCTTGATCCAGTTTTATGGGCCATATATAGTGTCTTGCTATTGCTTGATTCCTGTGAAATAGAGACATTTTCGAAAATTATCATTGTACATACATAATGGAGTAAGGACAAACCAATTAGACAAAATAAAAGTTGGCCAAATTTAGTAAAGGAATTGTGCCTAATTGGGCCAATCCAATAGCGAAGGTACTAATAGCATGATGAACAAGTTTGACCCAAAATAGGTGAAAAGAGATATTTGGAGAGATGGATTGATAGCATAAGGTAGGATTTTGGACTCCTAAACAGTTTTGATGAAGAAAATGGAACAACATTATTAGAAATTCACTTCTAGTTTTTGTAAACAAAGCTTATGAAGGCATGAGATGAGGAAAGCATGGTCACGCAGAGATTGGAATACAACATAGCCTAGAAGACATGGTTCTATGATGCCTATTTGAATGTGTTTTGCAGTCCTAAGCTACATCTTATTCCATATGAAGTTATGCTTATATACTTGGATAAATTCTAATATATGTAGCGTAGACTCCTCATTGGGTTCTATGGTTGAGGGCTGCCAATTCTCCATGGGTCTTACTGGTATATGGTATCTATTGTCTCAGTACATGGTACGGGGAGGTCCAATACTCGTCTTCAGTGGGTTGGTCTAGTTGTCGAATTCCATTAATGGTGTTTGTTTGCGTATAAAATTTTCATTCTATATGTATACTATAGTAAATAAAACTCGTTAATTGTACTTGCTTTCGTTTTTCCATATACATCAACCTGAGAGACAAGACGCGACCTGTCGGCATGAGGTCTGACTATTCATGGTGCCTTTACTAAGGGTAATCAGACTAAGGACTGGACCAAAATGTTCCAATTCCTAAATCCACTTATCATTCAAATACTAAGAAAGGATCTAATTTTAAAATCATATAGGTTTTTAAAATTTAAGTAGGTTTCAAAGAGGGACTCATGAACAATGAGAAATTAATCTGATATCTATTCATGTCTAGTTCATCATAGATCTATGCAAATTGGTGAATTAAAGCTAAAACGTTGCAAGTAAAAATAGAACATGTAGACTTAAAATTTGACCACTACTAGGACTCAAGGGAAGGACATGAACCCATTTCTGGGGAATTTGGATCCAATCCAGAAACTTGAGACCATGATCTGAAAGATTCTAATTTAATTCTTATTATTTCATGAAATTATGGTTCTAAATTTGAAATGAGAGTTGTCATAGAGTCCCAAAATGTTATAGTCTGGAATTGTCATCCTAGTTCATGATACAGACTTCAAGTTCTAAAATTCAATAAATTTTGATCTTGTATCTATAATATGGTCTTCTAAAATCCAAATTTATACAAGATAGATCTAAATTTGATAGAAAACATGATATAAAATCCTTTATTTTGGGAATCAGCCTAGGGTTTATGATCCAATACTTATGTTCAAAATCCATAATCTAAGCTCCATGATCCAAATCCAAGTTCCAAATCTAAAGTTTGGGATCCAAATAATCATATTGCTTGAGATCCAAATCAAAATATGCTAGACTTGGGTTTAGTGTCTTGGTTTAGATCAATGTGAAAGATCCAATGCTCTTGAATCGAGATCTGGGATCTAACTGGGCTGAGGGTTAGGACGTCCAAGAGGACTAGAAGTAGGAGGCCAAACCTACCTAAATTGGGTCTAGTTTTGGGACAAATCTAACTTGGAATTGTCAGACTATACGGTATATAATTTGGATTTCATGTTGAATTCATTTTGAAACCTTGTAGAAATAGGTTTAGTAAAGGTCGGCTAGGTCCTACCTATAGGTTTTACAGTTTTGAGTAGTGGGCTGTAAGACCAGTCTAGGCGAGGTCTTAGAAAACTGATCTAGGGTTAGACTCCACATCTACTAGATCTAGGGTAAATCTTTTGAAGATGTTTATTTTTAAATCATTTGAAAAACCTATGGTTTTTTAAAGTGATCCTACGTGAAGACTAGATTGAGTCTAGGTGTTCACATGCTAGGTCTAAATGCCTCAAAGCATGGGGCAAGCCTAGTGCAGCTTTAAACGGGGGTGCACGTGGGTGTGAGATGACTAATGTGCATGTTTAAGATCTTGTGCTATGAATGATGATTTGAACATTGAAAGTAGAGACTATATGCATGATTAAAATAAAATGAACTAAGTAGAAAGTAGAAAATTAAAGAGAGATGGGGATGAGAGGGGCATATCTATCATGTGCGTCTAGCCTAAGGACATTAACTTAAATTCTATCATAAGAAAACAAACTATCTAAAACTATTGCATTACTAAAGCAAATAAAAAGACCTAGGAGTTAAGCAAGAAATAAACTAAGCTAAGCATGCATAATGCAAAAAGAAAACTCAAGCATGCTACCAAAAAAAGGAAAAAAAACACTAAATTGCAAATAAGAAAAGAAAGAAGAGGGGAAAAAATTGCCTAAACCTAGAAACCTAACGTCTTCAGTGAGCCTAATTGGGTCTTGGTTGAGTGCTACTACTGCTCAAACTCAAGACTTAGACCACATCTCATTTAAAAAATTAACTTGAAAAGGGCAAAGATTAGTGAGCACTCTTCAAAAATTTTCCCAAAGTTTTGGACCCTTTAACAGCTCAAGATTTTGTGGAGAGAGAGTGGTGCGCACCCCTTCTTTTATGGGAGAGGGTGGCCGATCCTTCTTGAGAGGATCGATCAAGTACTAAGACTTTAGTCCTCTCTTTCCTCTCTCAAAAGGCAAAACTTATTAAAATGGTGTTTCAATTGAAATTGATATATTGCTATCTCAAATTTAATATGAATTTGATTCCTTGAAGAGCAATGTGTGCATAAAGATGTATTGAATGATTTATGATAAGAAATTTAGATTGACATTAAGCATAGAGAGTGAATGTTGCATGAATATAGAGTGGAGAAAACACACCATTTAAAGCATAGTTTAAAATATAGAAAAAAGTTCATTCCAACCGCATAGAATATCAATTCAGATTTTGTCTGTGTCAATGTGTTTAGTAAAGAATTTGCATAATTCATGTCTTTTCATATGAATTGACATTAAGAAGAGAGTAAGAAATTCACGATGTGTTATATGAATATAATGTGCATTAAGCTCACATGTGGATCATGGATCTAGGTTTGATATTCTGATTTAGATTTGGTTTCAGATTTGAAGAAATTTCTAGAAGATGGATCTGCATATGATTTGAAGATCTAGATCATGATCTGATATTGGGATCTGAAATTTGAAATAATGGATCACATATTTAAAATTTGGATAATTGATCCGTATATGGAATTTGGACATGAAATTCAGATATGATTTGAAATTGAGATATGGAAATGACATGAACCTGGACTTAGATCAACTTGGCCTAGATGGGCTTAGACTCTGTCACTTGTACTAGACCTAGGTCAATTTGAAATGGGTTTAGACCTAGGTTGGGTGTAGAATTTGGCTCAAGTTGTGTAACACCTCAAATGTTTAGTCCTGTATTGAAGATTGCGAGAGATCTTCAAGAGCTTATAAAAGGGGTTACTGAATAGATAGTTGTCCTAGTTCCCAGTCTTTTTGGGGTTGGAGCCAAAACTACTAGGGGCTGAGTTAAGATCTGTCGAACCAGGGAATGAGCTCAGAAGTGGGTCGGGTTGTTATAGTGGTATTAGAGTCGGTTCAACACTCGGACCTAGGGTCCCACACGTGCAAACGCGTGTGCCTTAAGGGGAGTGGATTGTAACACCTCAAATGTTTAGTCTCGTATTGAAGATTGTGAGGGATCTTCAAGGTCTTATAAAAGAGGTTACTGAATAGATAGTTGTCCTAGTTCATAGACTTTTTGGAGTTGGAGCCAAAACTACTAGGGGAACCAAGGACCTGAACCCAGGAGTGGGTCGGGTTGTTACAAGTTGGGTGTAGGATTTGACACAACCTATGTGCTATTTTGAAAACCCGGTTTAGTTGAAATTCGAGGTGGGTTTGGTCTAGGCTTGAGTCTATTAGATTCATATGAATTTCTATGAAGTGGTAACCTAGGTTCATGTGGCTCCTAAGTTAGATTTTATGTAAAATATGCACATGTGGGTAAAAGACCAAAATACCCCTAACATGAAAACCATAATTTGTGGGTCATGTAAGCAAGGTAGCAACACTGAAAGGTGCACAAAATCAAAATAAGGCATCTTGTTAAATTTGGTCAAAAGAGGACCTCACTTGCTCCTTCAAACCTCAAAAATTCAATTTTTATGGATATGAGCCATGTCACTTCATCCAAAGCTTCAAATACTCTCTTGAAGAGTTGTTGATCACAGCCATGTGAAGAAATTGAGCAATTGGTTCCTGAGTTGATTGGAATTCTGCTCAAATGATTACACTACAATGAAACTAGTTGTTCGGGAATTGAACAACCCTTAATAAATTTGCAAAATGGAAATTGAACTCAAATATGAAAGATGAACTAAAATCAATGAAAATGGAAATTGAACTCAAATATGAAAGATGAACTATAATCAATGTTTGAAATACTCACATTAGACACTAAAGAATTTGATCTAACCTTGGTACTAGCTGACAAGCTCTGGATTGTGAGGATTTTAGCTCAGACCTGCTAAAGTTAGTGAGGGAGTGTCACTTTGATTTTAGGACAAAGCTCTGGAACTGAAAGTAACTAAGGAAACAATTTATGCACTGAGGAGACCATATGTTTAGCTCAGTTCAGCATAACATGGTTGGTGCTCTAGAATTGGTACTGCATGGTCTTAGTGAGTTGATTAGGTTAGCGTGAGCTGATTTTGTGCTGAGAAAACCCTAGTGAGCTGACTCTAATGACTCATGAGGTCTTGTAAAGCTGAGAAGTGACCTAATTGTTCAAATGTTAGGCAATTTTCATAACTGAAGTGAAAATCCCTACTTTTCAAGTCAAGGTGACATGATGTAAGGGCAAAACATATTAAATTATGGTTTTCAAGCATAGACACCATAATTTAGAGTTAGGGCATGTCACCTTAACTATGTTTAAAAAACAAGAGAAACAAAAGTTAAACTCTACAAAAATTAGGTTGAACATATGTTAACAAGCTGCAACATAAAAATTTGGCAAAGTCTACAAAATGGACGTGGCTTATTTAATGAATTCAAAAACCATCTTATATTGACACAAAATTTTGGTAGGAAAACTTTTTATACATAGAATAATCAACTCCAAGTGATAGATTGAAAAAACCATTTAGGATCTAAAAGATAGAGAACTCAAAACCTATGACAAAAATTTTAAAAATTGCAGGAAAAAGTCTAAAAAAATGTTAAAGTTGTACATTTGGTTGGGCAAAAATATCAAATCAAATTGAATTGATATTAATCTACATTCTCTTTGCCTATAGAATCAATGGGATTTTACAATTGAAAAAACATGCACGGGAATAAAAAAGTTATGGCTTTGGGAACTTAGAGTAGAAACATAAACAACAAAAAACAACAAAAGCAGAAGTGACTTTATGACAATTTGACAACATTTGGAATGATGAAAACAAATTAAATCAACTTGGTTTTTCGTAAAAAATAGTTTGTAAATTTTTTGCATAACAGAAAATCAACAGAAGTGAAAGTTAAAAAAAAAACAAAGGGAAATGACATCACAAAATTGGCAAAAATAAGATTTTGTAAAACTTTACAGAAAAATGGTTTTGACTAAGTCACCTAATTGACTAGTAAAATCAACTTGGAATTGGCCGAAATGTGATGGAGAAAAACTATTCAGATAGATCCAACTTTTGGCTTTTACAAAACATAAATCGGAATTTCCAATCAAAAGTTATGAAGTTTGCATGTTGAACAATTTTCAGGACCTAATTTATGAAGTTTGAGAGTTGCAAAAAACATGATTTGGGAAAATTCCTAAATGTAGGGTCACATGAGCTTAGAATTTGATGAAAATTACTAAAAACAAACTAGACATGTAGAAGAAACTTGTGCTCTTTATAGATTGTCAATATGATTTATAGTTAAAGACATAATGCTTCTGAAGTTAGGCCAATCTTGAAATTTCTACAATTCTGAATTTTGTTGAACTCAAGAAGCTACATTTCTAACACTTGAAAACACATAAAAATCGCAAACCCGAAAGCTTGCAAATCATCAATTTGGACATGTTTAAACCTAAAAAGAATAATCAAAATAGAAAACAAAGAAAAAGGGAGCATGCATGCAACTTGGAGCTTGAGCCTAAGAGAGTTCATATGAGATCAACCCCCTTTAGGGCTTCTCTATTTAAACAGAATTAGAGAGTCCCAAATGTGATGGAGTCTTTAAGATTCTGAGAAGTGTTGGAATTATAAAGTTAGGAATTTGACAAGTGTCATCCATCTGAAAGAACAGATGAGTGACATGTGTCATCCATTTCAAAGGATAGATGCTGACATGTGTCAGCACCAGATTAATTTGAATATGGACATTGAATTTAGTTTAAGAATCAAATTACGATGTAGATTTTGAAGAGATCTTGATTGGGATCTAAAGAAAAATTTTGATGTAGGACTTGGATCAAAAGTCAAGATCAAGACTTAGATTGAGAGAATTAGATATGCACATCTGAAATGAAAATCTAAATATGAACCAAGATTGTATATCTAAGTTTTAATATTATGATCTAAATCAAGGATCAAGATATGGGCTCCCAAATTAGGCTCAATGTGGCTCTTGTGCAAACTTCACGTTCAAAAGGTGGACTTGGGCTTGATCTTGGTCCAGGATTAGCTGATTGTAGGTTAAACTGGGTTTGGTTTTGGTCAAACAATTTCAATTCAACTAGATCTTGATTGAGCTCATTTCTAGGTTGGCTCAGACCGTACATGAACCTTACTGGGCTCAGGTCTAATGCTTGAATTTCCTAAGTTAGGTTCATGTAAATCTAAACAGGTTTATACAAAAATAATGCACGCATTTACAAATGATAGTTTTACCTTTGGGTGCAAAACTACACTTTGCAAGGCTGGGTAAGTAGTCTGACCAAATTGCTACATAGGCTGGGTTCAATTTAAGGGGCATGCGAAGTTTGATTGAAAAATTCCTCAATTTACCCTTAAAAAATTGCATTTTTCAAAATTGACCAAACAGGAAGTGACTCAATACATGGAATGTGAATGGTAAAGTGGACAATATGGATTTCAACCTTACCTATGAGAAATTGACACACTGGTACTCTTCTTGAGTGATGACAAACCTGCCTATGTGCTCAGATTGAAATTGGCAACTCAAAACTCTTGCAAATTTTTTCAGAAGTTACTAGGGACAATGTTTGGACACAAAACCTCAGAAGTGATTTGAAAACTACAACTATGCATAATTTGAGATAGAATCGTTTAAATGAGAGGGTGTTCCCCAATGATGCTCACCAGGTCCTCGTTGGCAGACTTGTGTTACTGGCACCACGGAGGGGAGGTGTCTGCCTTGCCTAGCGGATTCGCCTAAATGGCAAATTGTTTTACCTGACATCACCATGGGCAGCTCTCCAGGGTATCACCGGCTGTTTACTTTTTAACGTGTAATGACTATGCACAAGATTTGTTTTCTATTGATATGCATTTAAGACTTTAGTTTGGCTTTTGCAGTTGATTTAAGTAATAACTGAATGTGAAATCAAACTTAGAATGCTGTTTACGAGTACCACTCTTAGGAATGATCACCCGATCATTCCTATTGTTTTTTAGGAATAGCTGCTCATACTTTTAGAAAGCATTTCCAACCATTTCTAAAAGTGTATTTTGTTGTTATGAGGAGACTCCTAGAAAATCGAGATAGTGAACACAGGAATGGTGTGGACCCACATAATTGTTTAAAGTACTCTCACATCAATGATTCTTCTACCAAAAATTCAAGGGGTCTAATGATGAATACAAGTTTTGAAGGGTTTTGCGTGTTTTACTATCTCAATAAGGGGCATTCATAATGAAGGACATTTACTTCAGATGCTTCGAAGAGGTAATGCAAAACTGGTTGGAGTATCAAGAAGGATGGAAGATATTAGCATCTCCTTAATGAAGGGCATTTATGTATTTGTATTGACGAGCACGTCAATTAAAATGAAAAGGGATTTAAGAAGGGAGCAATACAATACACGTGGCATGCATGGGCCCCATACATGTAGTCATGCCTTAGAAACATGTAACTTACTTGAGATAAATTGTTTCTTGGCCTAGTTAACCTTGAAAGCTGATAAGAATATTTTAAATGCCACACAAGTATAGCATGGCTGGTCCTTGGGACTACAAGCTGTGTAGCACTCAAACACCAAGTTAAAGTTGCTTCATCTCCATGCCCAGGCTCAATGTTGTGCTACATCATGAAGGCAAGGAAAGTAGGAGGTTTTGGCCTTCACCGGAGATAAAAATATTTTTGAAATATTATATGATGATAAAAGACAAAACATAGGTGATTTTTGATTTTGCAAAGAAATTTATGTTTTAAACAGATTAGTTGCAATTTGCTCGATGAGGTTGCAACCTTTTTATTATTACTTTTGCTTGCGCTTTCGGTTAAACGAACATTTGTCAAACAAAAACTGAAATATTTATTATTTCAATAAATTACACGACTCCTCTAGTAAAACAAGTGAAAACTCCTCCCTATATTAAAAAATTTAGGAGTACGGAGCTCCTTAAGAAATTATATTGCAAAGATTGGGCTCCAGTTGAGAAGATAGGTTCACCTAGAAACAGCCGAGCACGATCCCCGTCTCTTGACCCTCTGCGGTGGTGTGGAGCCGATTTCTCTCTTCCAAGCGGCAAAAACAGCCAAACCCCACGCCCTACTATTTCCCTGTCCAAACCCTAACCCCCTTTTCCATCCTCTTCTCTCTGTCACCGCCAGCTTTTCCTCCTTTGATCTGCAGAGACTGTTGATTGGCGAAACCTCGTCCGTCGCCCCTCACTGTCGTCCTCCAGGTCTCTCTCTCTCTCTCTCTCTCTCTCTCTCTCTTTATGTGTTTGATCTATGTAATGATTCTACCGTCTTTGCAGGGGCGACGACCTTTTTCTTCAGAACTTGGAGAGAGAAGGCCTTTTCATTTCGAATCTGTTCGATTTGATGCTTCTCGGAAGAGCAAATGGAAGACTGGGGTAAGCGCCATCTTTCGTAAGGAATTTTTTCTTTTGCTTGTTTTTGTGTTTTCCTCGTAGTGCATGTTGAGATCGCTTGCTTGTTAGCGGGAGGATGTGTGGGTTTGGAAGAAGTGTTCCGATGAATGTCATGTTGGGTTTAATCAGTGCTTCCTTCTTGTATGGCCTTGCATATGCGCCTTCCATATTCTTTCTTATGCTTGATTGAAGTTCAACTTTTAGAGGTGTTTTATACTGCAAATATATGTCCAAGTCTAATTGGATCCTTGCGTGTTAGTAATTATCTCCTCCTTACCGTGGTTTGACTAATATCCCTCCTTCCTATGGCTTCGAGGCGACCGCTAGAATGCCTTTCCTGCTGTTAGCATTCGTGAGGAACAAGTCGACTTTAATATCCAGATTATCTTCTTATGGTTGAGTCCAGGTCATTGGCATGAACAGATCCAGAGAAAGAATACAAAAGGAGAAATTTTACGTGTGATCTCTACGTTACTCTATGAACAGGTTAAAATTATGAGTGGAGGAGATAAGTTAAGATACTTTCTGTCGGGTTCTTCAGTTCGTTAAGTTTGATTAGTTATCTTTGATACTTAGATTCCTCTATTGTCTAAATAAATCATGGTTTCTGATGAAGTCTTGATTTCTCCTGTCTCTTCTATTTACAAAAAATCAAGACTAAGATATACAAAACTGTTATTGTGAAAGGCATCTGAAGATAAAACCTAATCATAAATCTGTACATCATAGTTACCAGTAATGAAAAGAATAAAATGGAAGCGACTTCTTTAAGAAATGTTATATTAGAATACATGAGGTTTTTTATTTTGAGTGGTAGAGTTGGAATTGGATCAGAATTTTATTGACCTACAACCTGCACTGACATTGACTGTAAAAAATGTCATTTTGCTCGTGTAGCTTTTGGCATCATGCACCTGTTCGTTAATTGTCAGGCAAAGAAAAAAACAAACAAAAAGAAGCTAGATTGGCATACGACTTGTTCCAAATATGAAAGGTTGTCTGTTATGCGTGAAGTTATTAGCTACATGGTGTGAATTAGAAAAATTTTCCTATCATTGAAGAGGCGAATCTTAGTCTGGTCATGATTAAAATTTCTAAAACGATTATTTCTTTGTATCAGTGAACTTTTTCAGAATGATCAAGATTGAAGGCATTATGCCTAGTTGATTTCTGGAAGCAGGGAGTTATCACTTCCATCTTCTAAGTGTTTAAGTCAGACTTTAGCTTGTCTTTGTTCCTCAGCACCATATTGTGTTTATGTCTACAGGACATAGACACAGGTACAGGTTTTGACATGGTTGTAGACCAATATCAAAATGCTTGGGTATGGGACACTGTGTGTTAGTGTTTACAATATATATGATACAGCTGATGAGTTGATTGTGCTCTTGTGCATCAGTTGCCACTTGTTGCCTTTGAGTACGAATCCAATAGAAGTACGTGTGTGTGTGTCTCACAAATATGGATATATTTTCGAAAACATCTCTCGATATTAACAAAAAAATAAAAACAAAAAGCCCCAAAAAACCAGATAAAACATGTTTGTTTGAAAAAAGCATGGCAAATTATCATATCCACTGGAGATAAATCTCATGTTTTCATTGAATGTTTTTCCTGCCTTTTTCCCCTTTTTTTCATTTTTCTCTTTTTGAGGTTGGTGACATCATGGAGTCACCTTTTACCTTAAATTGAAGTATTATCATTTTCTTAATCATTAAGACATTATTTTTATCATTGTATCTAGTTTCTTTAGTATGATTTTGTAGTATGGTTGCTAGGCAGGTCTCGGTGGAAGATCCCATGAAAGGCCTACAAAACTCTTAGTGGAGGTCTAGGCGGTCCTATTCAAGAGACAAAGTGGGGAAAGGGTAAGAAGGATGAAAAAGAAATAGAGGAAAAGGCTTTAAATAAGGGACTATTGTAAAGTATTGTGTATCGGTGAGACCAATAGCTAGAGACTTAATGTGACAAAAAATTCATCAATTTATTTTTTTAAATCTCAAGGATACAAAGCCAAGAAAATGATAAAGATCAAGAAACCTGTCATTCCTATAAAAAATCAAGAAAAAGCATGCCACTCATAAATTTATTGTTCATCTTCTTTTTCATTTTTTATTTTTAAATTCTCTCATCCTCAATGTATATAACCTTCTTGTCATTATCTTCTGTTTGTCCTTGCTAGTCCTTTGAAGTATAATAGCAGGTTATTTCTCTATCCATGCATCCGGTATATCAGTATTCCATGCTTATTGATCCAGTTGCTTTTTATGCTTGATTGTTGCGTATGCTACTATGCTTATTGAGAAATCCTTGCTGCAATCCACTTCTTCCCAAATTTGGGAAGAAGTCTTAACCAATTTTCACTTTGCACTGGGTGCACCCTTGCCATGTGCAGTCACTTGAAGCCTTATTTTTGAGAACTGATGGAAATGTATGGTAAAAACTAAAAATGCAATACTTATACCTTTCACTGTGAAAATTGAAAACAGGCTTCCATGCACAACGAATTAAAACTCTCGTTCTTCAATGCAACATTAACCTTACATGTGTGATTGAAACTCAAATTGCAAGAAATGAAAAAATAATAAGTATTGTAATGCATTTAGGAGGTCATGTTGAATATCTAAAACAAGAGGAAATAAAACAATGAAGCAAAAGTTGAAAAAAAAAAAATAAAAAACAGAAAATGAAATAAAAAATAAATGAAAAAATCATGATAAAGTCACGTTAAAATCACAATAAATTCATTTTAACGTTTCTTTAACACATCGCGATATTTTCTCTCTTTATCATTTTCTTTGTTTTATTCATTAATATCGGCTCGAATATATCGCGACATTTGTGGATATGATGTAAACTACGACAGTTAACATTATGGGTCATTAGGTAGAGCACTGGGGAGGGGGTTTTGAAAATCTTCACCTGGATAAATATATTGTGAGGTAGAATAATGAAAAGATAATATTTTTTATCCTTAGAGATAAAAAATTAATGCCTTTTTCTTTTTGGCTTGGACACCATCTAGGTGCTTCAACTGGGCATGTAGCGACCACTCAGGACCTATGCAGGCCTAGCCACACTTTTGAGTTTTGACTATGAAAAGTGGGATTAATTACTTTTTTTGCATTTATCCGATTAGAGCCTACAACTGAGTCTGAGCTCACATCTTACCCTATTAAACTAGATTCTAGTTCAAATGTTATCTGGATTTGCTTGCGCTGCCAAATTAACCAATCCTGATTATTTGAATTTGGATTGTTTGATATATGGAACAGAGCCTGAGCTTGCATCCTTGTTCATCTTATTAACAAAAAAATGGTCATGGTTAAGTTGTGGTTGTGCTATTGGATCAGCTTGATGTGTTTGCTACTAACTTAGTTGTGGGAACGGTATAGCGTTGCTGGAGGATGTTTGGGACAAACAAGTTCTGTAAGATTCTTTAATAACAGCTATTATTTGAAGGTATATAGTTGCAGCAGCCATAACACAGCTCGTAAGTCTTAATTTATGTTCTGTAATGACAGCAGTATGAACAACGATAGGCAGGGCTGTTTCTGCCACAATAATTAGCTATTTAAATCATAAAGCTTGAATACATTTCTTATCTTGATTAAATCTACATTTTTTTGCTTTGTAAAAGTGCTGGTTAGTTGGTCACTTGCTATGTTATTTAAAATAATTTATTGGTTACTATGTTACCATGCTTGATTTCCAGAATCTGAGGATTTTAATCCTGCTCTGCCTGCCCACCCCGTTGAAAAACAAAAGGGATTGTGGGATGATGAAGATATTGAAGATGTGAAGGCTTCTTGGGAAGATGAAGATGTGCCAACTGCAGAAAAGGTTTCCTCTTTGCTTTCTGAGTTGTTTCTATCCGGTTTTGTTTTCCTCACACATAAGAGATATCATTCTCAGGTTCTTACTTGTTGACGAGGGCTTTTTTTTTTTTTTGGGCATTCAGGGAAGAGTTTGTTTTATAAGAAACATCCGAAATTCAAAAAATAAAAGTACATAAAAACATAAAAATATGAAATTATGGTGTGAGGGTCCTCAAGTTTGAAAAAACATAAAGATTTAAAAATAATCAAACACAGAATGGTACCTAGTTGGTGGAGCATCAAGTGTTACATGTATAGGAAAATTATTTTATTAAATAGTCCTCCACCTTGTGGCATACTTGCTTTCCTAGTGGTGGATGGTGATTGAGTTTTTGACTGCAGGAAGTATGGGAAAAAGACATCCTCTTCTTTACTTCCAAAGGCAAGTCTTAACCCAAATGGCGGAAAAGAAAGTGACGTAGAAAACTTAACATCATGTAAACCTCATCGCAGCCCCATTTTTGGTTTGAGAATACTTGTGAATGACTGAAGATTAAGATCTTTGGGGCGATTTTCTTGGATCTAGTGCCAGTTTTTCTATAATCTCTATTTAATGCTCATTGTATCAGCCCACTAACTGTAGATATTACTGACAGCTATTGAACTAATTGACCGTTAGCCTTCACATCTTGGCTATCTTGGTCTTACATGTATGGTGATTTCTGATGTCTGAAACCAGTCCACCTATGGTCCCAAAGGTGATGCTTTCATTGCTCTTCCATGAAAAAAGAGACTCAAATGAGACCAGTTATGCATTTTAATAAACATTTGAGAGGTTCGAGGAGATCAGCTGCATATTTGTTCCTGTTGATATTCTGTATGTTCTGATGGAACCCAACTTCTTGTCTTTAGCTTGTCATAAGTTATTTGAGAAAGCATCACTCCATGAAGTTTTGTCATCATTTTGAGAAGGCATCGCTTCAGGGATTTGCATTTATTTGCATCTTTCTTGGTACTCAAGGGTTGACTCGTCATGTTTCTACCAGTTACTGTATTGAAGACATTATCTATGATTATGCTTACATTAGAGAGTTATTTTAAGAACTGAAATATGTTTATGTATCTCTATTGAACAGCTTGAATTGGATACCTTTTTGGGGATGTGTCACTATGTTAATCTTCAGAAATGTAGCCTGAGCAAAGTTAAGGGCCAGTTGCGTGATTTATGTCTAGTAAACACATTCTTTTTGTATTCTTTCAGTTATCTCATAGACTTGGCTTCATATCTGAACTGGTCCATCAGTTGTATATGTTAAGCACCCTTGCAAATAAATAATGAATTTCTTCAGGTAGCCTAATTAAATCATGGTATCCACATGACTGGAAGATTGAAGTTCATCATCCCATATACGTAGTTAGTAGTTTTCCTATTATTACATATACAAATGCATGTTGAGAAAGGCCGATAGCTGATACAATTATGGAGCAGCTATGTAACATGGGTACGTCCCAAAGGGGGACGTACCCTACCGGTACCAGTACGACACCGGTACCGGTACGGGTACGCGACTGGTACGGCCCCGGTACGCGTTGACCGTACCGGGTACGGTCAACGCGTACCGGGCCCGTACCCGTCCATTTTTGGACACGGTCAACATTGACCGGGTCCATTTTTGTCTATTTTTTTTAACTTTTATTACATTTTAACGTTAATAACATTAAAAAACAGCCACCGCCGCTGAGTTCAGCCACCAGCCACCGCCGCTAGTCCAGCCACCAGCTTATTCACAAGAGAAAACCTATGAAACTATTTTAAAGGGATGAATTTTTTCATCCACCTTCGATACAGGACTAAACGAAGAAGTGCAATTGGATCTGAAGCGACTTCGGATCCGGGCCAATTCGCTCCAGATCCAATTTCATGATAGAAAAATTCCGAAAAATTCTAAAAAAATCAGAAAAAATCTAAAAAATCCGAAAAAACTAGTAAAAATTCAGAAAAAATCTAAAAAAATCCGAAAAAACTAGTTAAAATCAGAAAAAATCCGAAAAAACTAGTGTGTATGGCCGTACCCCCGTACCCACGTTTTTTGAAAATGGTTCGTACCCGTACCCGTATCGGCACCCGTACCCGTACCTATGTGACATAGTGGAGCAGTGTTTAAGAAGACCAAGTCAAATGAGTTTACGTGGCTGAGTTGCATGTTGGTCCGTATCCTGGCTAGGAAAATGGGAAAACCAGGAATTGACAAGACTCAGCCTAGTCATGTACAACCACACATTGAGTCATGTGAGTTTCAATTAATTCAGCGGAGTCATAGATTGGCTTAATTGAGTTATTACTTGTGCCAATGTTTTAAAACCCAATTGCTCGGGATTCAGCTCGTCTATTCTCGACTTGTGACTTGGGGAGACGACACAGTGACTGGAGCCAAGTTTTGTTAAGTATTGTTTTTGGAAGAACAACAAAATATAACTTGTCAGTTGGACATAAAAAGGTTGTAGAATGACTTGATCGCATGTGTACCTCAGAGATAAGTCAACCAAGCATGTGGTAAAGTAATAACTAAGTCATATTTACTCATGTAATGTAAATAACAAGAAACTGGTAAAATTAAGCTTCTGCTGCTACTCATGCTTCAATATGATAGAGTAGCATCAATATATTAATAAAAGAAAATATAAA
Organism: Nymphaea thermarum; assembly: GCA_011799765.1. Taxonomy (NCBI): domain Eukaryota; kingdom Viridiplantae; phylum Streptophyta; class Magnoliopsida; order Nymphaeales; family Nymphaeaceae; genus Nymphaea; species Nymphaea thermarum. Next base: position 176,423 of record JAANDH010000303.1, on the reverse strand, counting down.
AAAGCATTAAATTCATTAAATTCACTGTTTACAACTATCCAATGGTTAACAAACTCAACATGCATGTATCTATTATCTAAAAACTAAAAGTACAAAAGTAGAGATTCCAATGCTCTAAAAATTGAAGTAAATAGATAAGAACGCTTGAAGTTAAGCCTAATCAGTTTTAACTTTCTTAGATGCGCCTGAAGGGTGCCCGTACGCGCGTCCACACGATGCGCATGTGCTGCCGATTTGGCACCGATGTGGCAGAATTGTCTGGACACGCACTCGACCCAGGTCGAAAGTGAGTTAGGTGCAGTCAAAGTGCGTGAACGTCATTCGCCCACACTTGTATTTATTTTTAATTTCATTTCATAAGCCCCGACGGGTTTCATCTAGGAAACCCTGTTTGAAGTGCTGCCATTTCGTTGCTCTGGGCTGTGCATCCATCACCCGACGACCTCCAGTGACAACTCCAACTCTTGAGACATCCTCTTGTTCAGCCGGTGCTAAGGCTGAACAACGAGTCGAGTTACTCGAACTCGGCTTGTTAAAGCTCGGCTCGTTAAAGCTCGGCTCGAATTTGAATTCGAGCCAGCTTTTATACTCAACGAGCGGAGCTCGTCTTGTTCATTCAACTCATTTATTTTATCGAGCCGAGTACGAATTCGTTTAACGAAGCTCGCAGAACCCAACTTGGCTCGTTAGGTAAGGATATTTATTGTTTTCCTCATTCGTTCATTCATTTTCATTTCTCATCTTTTTTTCTCTCTTCACTCTCTTCCTCTTTCTGGCGATCAGTGGAACTGGCAACCCTGCAACAATGGTACTGTTCTCTCCTTCTCTCTCTCTCTCTAAATCAGAGAACTGAAACCTTCTCCCTCAAACGAGAGAGGGTCTCAAGAACCCAATGATTTCTACTCGAGCGAAAGAGTGTTCTCCCTCAAACCCTCGCTCGAGCGAAAGAGTGTTCTCCCTCTCTCTCTCATTTTCCACTTTCTCACTCTTTTCTTTCCCCACTCACTCCCCAATAGAGGAACCTCTTTCTTTCTCTCTCTGACTTGCTTATGGCCGCCCTTCACAAAAGAAACAGGGGCACATCCTAGGGCTTGCTTCTCCTCAATGAAGCCCTAGAATCGCGTCCTCTCCTTTAGGGATAGACAAGCAGATGGGTCTATACTGATGGCGCGGGTGCCGACGCGGAGAGGGCGGAGATTCGGGCGGCCGTGGTGAACAAGGTGAACGAGCTCGGGGAGATGGTGCTGTACATCACGGTGGGCAGAGGGAGCTTGGATATGGTGAAGGAGCTGCTGAGTCTCGAGCAGGGAGAGCATGGTGAGGAAGACGAACACGGGTAATGTTTAAACGAAACGAGTCGAGCTCGAGCTCGTGTTAGGGAACTCGACTCGAGTTCGAGTTCTTTGAGCCTAGTCGAGCTCGAGCTTGCCAAGCTCGGGCTTGACTCGGCTCGTGTGCAGCCCTAGCCGGTGCTCTTCCTACGACTTCTACTGTGCACTGGCAACTGTGACAGCCAGCCTCTTGTTCAGCTAAAGATCCTCCAGCAATAGCCTCCGACAATGTTTATTTCTCCAGCAAAAAATGAAATCAAGTTTATGGTTTTTACATTTTTCTTGTTTATTCTCTAAAACTTAGTTCTTTATTGTAAATCATGGTTGCCTATTCTAATTTCTTAATTAATCTTCTTCGTAATCTTTAATCGGTGTTCTTACTTGTGATCTTATCAATTTCTTTTATGTTGAATCAGTGATGAACCCTTCATTTCACTGTCTTGTTTCTGTGCCATTCTCCATGTTTCTGTTTATCTTTTCACCGAGCCTGTTGTTCCTCTTTTCACTAATTTTTTTTTGTGGTGCATGTAGTAATGACTTCATTTCATTGAATGCACTAGTATTCCTATAACCTCTATGGGTTTACATACTACCTGTTGAAACAAAAAGGAATAGAACAATAACCAAAGATAGGTGTAACGTGGAAAATCCCTCAACTATAGGGAAAAAACCACGATGGAGGAAAGCTGATGCCCACTAGCAGCCAGACTCTCTCTCTCTGCAATATTTCATTTACACACAAAAATTAGGGATTACACAGTTTTAAGTAGAGCCTTAATAGGATAACACACTGCACCGGGACTAGGATCAGACGCAGACCTGGACAGAATACTCATTTACAACATATGTCAATACTTCCCTTCAAGTTGGGCATACATATCAAACATGCTCAACTTGGATACATTCTTCTCGAACAAGGACATCAGAACATCGACTGTCTGTTTGATCTTCAGACTTCATGTATGGTAGGACAAGTTCTTTAGCATCAATCTTCTCTCGGATGAAGTGACGATCAATCTCAACATGCTTGATTCTATCATGTAACACAGGGTTGTTGGCCAAGTTGATTGCTGACTTGTTACCACAATACATCTTCATTGGCTTTTCAATTTTTATGCCAATATCAGTCAATAATATTTTTAGCCATAGTAGCTCAGAAACCCCCATAGCAACAGCTCAATATTCAGTGAGGATTCCTTGCTTTGTTGATTTTTCATGCCTTTGCATTTTGGAAAATTTTGTTCTGGATGAAAGGTGGACTTTAATTGTCTTCATGCTTTTTCGTTTTCGAAAAGCAGTTGTGTTGCTAGAGCTGATTCCATTAGCCAGCCTCATAAGGTAATAAGCAGCAGATATATGAAAGGAAGCTGAACCATCATCACCAGTGTTGCTGGTGGGATGTTGGTTCTACTTTCTAATGATGGTTAAATGTTAATAAGAAAACAGTTGAGTGAACAATGACTGCAACAGCATGAGCAGGTAACAGTTAGTTCTGCTTGTAATTTTCATAATTACTGATCAAGATTCTTAGGTTTCATAAAGTTCAGTATTTAGCTAAAAGTAGATCAAGATGATGTTATTTTGAATCTACATTCTCCAATAAAGTTCTTGTTTCAAAGATGGAGGTTCTCTTTTCCTGTATATGTTCACACAACAAATTCTTTCAGTGATAGAGGCTTTTCTTTTCTGTACATACGCATACAAGAAGCAAAATGTAAGAAAAGAAACCCAAAAGAAACATAAAATATGTTCAAAGTTGTTAAGACTTGGTTTGCATTAGCCAAATGAAGAAAAAAACTCTTAAATGAACGGTTTCCTCAGAAGTAAGAACATTAATTAATGCTCTAAGATATTGCAAGCACATGTACGGCAGCTTTTCTATTCCTCTTTATCTTTGCTTTCCAAGTTCTTGATTTTGTTGCTTGAGGTTGTAAAATTTGTCAGCAACTTAAGACAATAAGGTGGTGAAATTAGAGACTTTGAAACATGGAACATGTCAATTTCAGGCGCCTAAAGCTGAAACATCAGCTGAAAAGCCAGTTACCAAACCTGGTGGAAAAGGTGCCAGTAGCAAGAAGGGAAAGCCTGCAGGAGAAGCTGATGAGAAACTTGCGGATCCTGTTGCAGAAAAGCTCCGGCAACAAAGGTGAGAGCAGATATTTGTCATTTCGTCATATGTTTATTCCTGCGTGTCAGGCATCAAGTACTGTCGGTCTGTAATGTTGATTAGCAACTAAATTCATTAAATTTGATGGTTGTGTTGTGTGTTGCATAACTTATTCTGAACAAGTGCTCTCTGTGGCAGGCTTGTGGAAGAGGCAGACTACAAGTCCACAACCGAGTTATTTGCGCGGAAAGGTGATGAGAAGACTTTAGATAACTTCATACCAAAGTCGGAAAATGACTTCATTGAATATGCGGAGCTCATCTCACATAAACTCCGACCATATGAGGCAAGTTTAGAAAAGTTTTTTCTTTTTCCAATCTTATACATTGGATATGCTCTCTGAACATCAATAATGTTCTCTGTCGATTGCAGAAAAGCTTTCACTACATAAACCTACTTAAGATGGTTATGCGGCTTTCAATGACGTCCATGAAAGGAGCGGAGGCAAAGGAGGTTGCTTCTTCCGTAACAGCCATTGCCAACGAGAAAATTAAAGCAGAGAAAGAGGCTACGGGCAAGAAGAAGCCAGGTGACGTTTCCTGCAGAACATTCTAAGTTGCTCTGTGGCTATAAATGGCCTATCTGTTGACTGATGTAGGTCCTGTTCTTTTGCAGCCAAGAAGAAGCAGCTCCATGTCGATAAGCCTGATGACGATATGGTTGTCGCTGGATATAATGACGTTGATGATTACGATTTTATGTAACTGTTATTGCACACCTGGTTCTCGGAAATTCTTTTTGGTCGTACCATGGGAAACCAAAACCCATGGAATTGAGATGTGTTGAGGTTTGTGCAATAAGGTTGCGGCAGCGATGCTATTTATGTAGAAGGCTTTCAAGTGCAGAGAGTTGGATGGCCATTCTTTGGAGTCTCATGTCTCTTCGGTAGATCAATATGAACATGGGTGTATTGCGTCTTTTCCCAGAATTTGTCCATGTGTAAGACTTTTGAGTTTCCAAGCGACTTTTTCTTGTGGAATTTGTAAACCCAATACGAGGTGCTCGTTCTCTCTCTCTCTCTCTCTCTCTCTCTCTGTGTCTCTCTCACGCCCGCACGCACGTGCACCCACACGTACAGGCCACATGCACCGACACACGTACAGGCCACATGCAACCCACACATATACAGACTTTTGGTTTGTTTTGTTCCATGGAGTTTTGAGACAAAGCGAAGCCTCGGCTATCGTCAACTTCAAGTTGGACTTTCTGGTCTAAGGGTGTCACCTCGGGTCTGAACACTTTGTGATGAAGCAAACACCATGTGAAGGCTTCAAACTTGCGAATGCTCACTAGTTGCGGGCAGATGAATTATGCCATAACGCCTTTGTTGCTTGCAGATTACCATGCTCTCATCGGAAGAGATGCAAAACCTGGTTGTGTACCGTCGAAAACATTGCACTTGACCTATTGTTCATGTCTATTTGCTGAACTTTGACTCGTGAATGAAGGTGCATGTGAATTTGAGGCTATTGATTGTAGACTCTTGCAGCTACAAATGTTTGCAACGATAACAAGCAAACACTTCAACTTGTGGATGCTCTTTTTCCGTAGTTTATAGGTTTGGTTGGTTGGAAGGTATTTGTCACAGTAGCTAGGCAATGTTTGAAAACATGTAGATTAGCTGCATATAAGAGAAATCGAGATCAGATGTTCTAGTATATTACATAATCTTATACATTTTGCAAAAAACCATTTTTATGTTATCACCATATATCATGCCTTCAGGTATCCTGTGTAGTAGCCTCGTCAAGCTCATTCATGTCTGTGGAGGTCTCTCTCTCTCTCTCTCTCTCTCTCTCTCACTCACTCACTCACACACACACACACACTCTTAGGGTTTGGACTTTGGAGTCAGAGGAAATGCTATCAGGCGTGGTGGAGGTCGATGTCCAACTCCCAGCCAGTGCGTTGGGAGATTTAGGCGGCATGGATGATGGAGATCGATCAACCAATGGTGAGAGGGTACCCTTAGAGGTTCATGGTGACACTTTGGAATCTGTTCAAAGCACAACACCCAATCGTTCACTTAATCAAATGGGTAGAAGGCCAATCCAAAGGAAAGCAGTTTATCGCCTCTTAAATCTTGGGTTATGATGGTAAGTAAAAGTGTTCAACAGAAGCTCCCCATTCTGGGGGATTTAGACACTGTGGAAGAGGATGGTATAAGTGTTCACATTCCTGATAATCTATCTGAAGAGATGAAGAAGCCATTCCGCTTTATAGCGATATGTTGCTTCCATAGAGATGATGCTAGGGCCAATATGAAAAATAGCTATGTTTTCAAAAGCTTGCGACAACAATGGAGGAGGTAGCCATCCCTCGTTTCTATGTGCTGGGGAAGGGACTAGGATGGATTTTAACAGGAAGCTCCAAATCTTCTTGCACAGAGGTGCATGGCATGTTGGCGCGAAATGCTTCCTTACTAGCAAATGAGTCCCAGGTATAGAAAAGGAAGTAGATAAATCAGCTAAAGTTTCCCCTGGGAGAAAGATTCATGGTCTTGCTGTGGAGTTGTGGAACCAGTCAGTACTTGAAGGGCTGGTTAGAACATTGGGAGGATAAGCTTGTGGGAGTCGATCCGATGGGTATATGAGAGTGTGTATGGAGGTGCCTCTCTATTCACCCAGGACCAGAGGTCTTTTGGGAAGTGTGTCCATGTAGAGATCGTATATGAAAGCCAGATTAGGTATTGTAAAGCTTGTGGTTCAATCTCTTATTCAGAGGCAAGGTGTTCTCTATTTTTGTAGGAAAAAGCCAAGGGACACCACAACAAATAGGGACAGGCCAACAATTAAATGAATGGTCAACAGTGAAAATTGCTAAAAGAGAAGAAAGCGGCACCCGTTAAAGAGCAAATCCTTCCAAAGCGCAATGTAAGTGGCAATTAGTTTTATGTTTTGCAAGTGGACCATTTGAACTCCATAGACTTGTGGGTGGATAGCTTGGATAATTCCACCTCTACACCTTAGGAACCACCAAAGCAAATGGAATCATGGGTAAGAGGTGGAGACAAACCAAAAGGAGAACAACCCAATATGAATACGTTCTCAAACCCAGTTGCTCTTTTATTCTTTCATGATGCGTAACGAGGATCAGAACGGTACAGCGAACAAATCTGATCAGAACCCCCATAGGTCGTTAAGAGGACAGGGCCTAACTCGTGCCAAGCATTACTCACTAGGAGGGTTGATAGATAAGGGTAAAGGGCCGTTCATGTTTCAAGTTCAGACACAAAGCAACACAGGTTCATGCCTCCCCCTCATTGATGTTACTAACTTTCCTCGTTTGGCTGGTGTTAGCAGTCACCAACTTGGAAATACTATCATCCATGCCAAATACGGATCCTCTTTGCTGGAGTAGCTGATGGAGACACCATGGGTGTGGATTCTTCAATCATGCATGAGTTGATTGCTGATGAAGGAGAAAAAGAGAGGGAACACATGGATGGGCAGACATCAGCACCTTACAACTAAGAGGTGCTTCGTTAAATTGGATCTCCATGTCTTCAACGAAAATCATGAATTGGAACATCAGAGGTTTTGCTCATAAAGAAGCTCGACATGCATTTTATAACTCTTTGCATGAATTTTGTCCTCATATAGTTTTCCTCTTGGATTCTTTGTGCTTCAAGATCTCTCATAGCAAATATTGTTTTATGGCTAATTGTAATTTGGTAGAGGGAAAGGCTTGTTATCGCTGGTTGGAATGCTGCTTTCATTCGTATTGTAGATATCTTCGTTGACAAGGACTGGATTGGTCTTATTGCTAAACGTGGAGGTTTCGATCACATTTTTGCTTGTTTTGGGGTTACCTTCATCCCAATAGACAGTAAAAAAATGTGACACGATCCTTGCTTGGTGAAAAAATTGGCTCCGTGAGCTTTCCCATTGCTGATTTGGATGATTTTAATGCAGTTAGAGACCACAAAGACGAGCGAGCATGCCCCAAACTCAGCCTTGTAGAAGATCCACACAGACAATATACCTAGAGTAAAATCAATCAGGTCATAAAAATGTTAGATGCAGGTTGGATTGGGCAATGGTGAATGCCAGCTAGAGCCTTTAGATTGGTGATAGAGATAATTTCTGTGTTCTCCCCAAAGTTGTGATAGAGATAATTTCTGTTTTCTCCCCAAAGTTGTGTCAGACCTTAGTTCTCTTATTTTATGTTCTGGTAGAAATAATCTAGTGTACTCTCGTGGACACAAATTCAAATTTCTCAAGAGCTGGAGCTTGTAGGCTGAATGTGAAAAGGTCATCAAGAGAGTTGGAGGCAGAAGGCCATGGCTGTGATTTCATTCGCCCCATGAATAAGCTGGAGATTAGATCCAAGCTATCTATGTGGAATCATCTCCACAATGGCAGTTTGTCCACTAGGATATTTTTTCTTCAGTTAGAGCTAGACGGAGTTCAAGTAGGACTGACCAAGGTGATCATTCACTCTTAGATGTAGAACCATGTCTCAGAGCTGAGCTCCTTTTAGCCCATAAGGAAGAAGAGATGTTCTAGGCTTAAAGGCCAGAATCAATTGGCTCAGACAAGGGGCCAAGAACTCTCAATACTTTTTTTCAGTGGGCAGCCTCAGAGAGAAAAGCTAAGTAGAATTCAGCTTCCTTCATAGTGGGGAATCAGGTTTTTGAGAGTCAACATGAGATAAAAGAGGAATGCTCAAAACTTTTTAAAGCTCTTCTGGGTGCTATTGATGCATTGGTCGAACTGTTTGATCACTCTTCACATGGCCCTAGGGTCATGGAGGAAGAGAACTATCAGTTGCTAGTTGAGGTCACAGATTTAGAGATAAAAAAACTAATGTTTGAATCCAGAAGTGCTTTGGGACTTGATGGATTTTCCTCCTCTTTTTTTTTTTTTTTTGTAGTGCTACTGGCACATCATTGGGAATGACACATCTAGAGCCCTAAAGGGTTTCTTTAGATCAGGCAAACTTGTCCAAAAAAACTAATAGATCCCACTTATTTCTTATCCCCGAGTACCAAAGAGCTTGTAGTCCTAATGACCTTAGACCTATTGCCCTTTGAAACATGCTCTACAAGTTTGTTACGAAGATCATATGCAACAGAATGAAGAAGTTCCTTCCTAAACTTGTGGCTCACACCTAGGTCACTTTCACTAAATGTCGCAGACTCTAGGATAAGATTATCCTTGCAGATGAGATCATTAATTCTTTAGTGAATCATTATGCTCCGGCCACCATCTGTCAACTCGACCTTACGTCATATGGTAGGCTTAATTGGGACTTCCTATGTACACTCTTCTCTTCTTTGGTCTCCATATCTATTGGTTTAATCTCATAATGAAGTGTGTGACCATTACTTTAGTTGCGATCTCCATCAATGTGTCTATTGGTTAGTTCTTTGATAGTGCACATAGTCTTCGACAAGGAGATCTCACATCGCGCTCCTTTGGAACCTTGTTATGGAGGTCTTGCACAGGCGTATTACTCATAGCATTACTTCAGGTACACTAGGCTAGGCCATAGCCTTGTGGATTTGTTCTATGCGGATGGCATTGTCATCTTTTTCCTTTCAAAGTAAGATTTGCTAAGTAAATCAAGAAGATTTTCGTCGAATATGAAGGTAAAGCAGGCATGAAGGTGAAGACCTCGAAATCTTCCATAGCTACTTCAAATGCTCCTAGCCTCCTACGGATCTCAGGACCATGGTGACAGACCTCACAAGGTGGCTGTTATCCAACTTACTACTCAGGTACCTTGGTCTCCTACTCTTTGAAGGAAGCATTTTAAGGGAGCATTGCCAACCGTTGCTTGATAAACCTTGCAGCTTGGAAAGAGATAGTTCTATCATATGCTGGTAGATTATGTTTGATCAAAGCCAACTTGATGCCATTAATTCTTTATTGGTCACATCCTTTCAAGTTACCGACAAAAGTTATAAAAGCCTTGAAATCTCTGGTTCGGCGAACAAGTGTTCTTGCCACCTCATTGCATGGCATAATATCTGTCAACCTAAAGGCGGAGCGGGTGTTGGTATTGAATCTTTGGCTGATCTTAACCAAGCATGCCTTGGTCTTTTAGCTATGCTAATTGGATGCAGCAATAGAAGATGGTCTACTCTAGTTTAAACTTCAAAGTAAATACCTTGACCAACATAGTCTATGGACAAGGAGGAATAAACCTAGTGACTCTTGGTTTTGGAAAAGCAATTCTTAGGGGTGGAAGGGGGTTGAGCACTGCACACAATGGTAGATCGGTGATGAGAATTCCATCTGGTTTTGGCTGCACAACTGGGGTAAATGCATTCTTTATCACAATATCAGTAGTGAACATTTTTCGTCCATATAATCCTCCCGCCGTCACTCCATTGCTATAATAAAAAAAGTAGATTTTGTCATCTTGGATGACTTATAGTAGATGGCGAGTCAAATTCAGCTAGCCTCTAGTCCCGATCAAAACTTGGAAGCGATAGAGCTAAGAACACGTTACTTGACAAAGTAGTTGGGAAGATATCAAGAAAAAAGGAGAGGTGCTGCTTTGGAAAAAAGTCATTTCAAACTCTAGTATTCCTTCTAGAGGTTAGTGGTATTCCTACATTGCTAGTAAAGGAAACTTAGCACCCTGCATAACCTCAAACATTGAGGTTTTCAGCTTGCTAATCAATGTGCCTTGTGTAAGAATCATGAAGAATCAATGAACCATCTTTTCTTTGAATGTTCAGCTTATAAGGATATATGGCAGTTTGTTTATTGAAGTATGGTAAGAAAACAAGTAACTCAAAAAGCTTTCCGAAAGGCATCAGGTGGTGAGTGGCTTCATCCTTTCGAAGGGGTGGCTTAGCTAATGTTGGAGGATTATCTCTTTTGTTGTTATTTGAAAAATTTGGTCTTGGCGGAATGCAATTGTCTTTGATAATGAATCCCATAATACCCACCAGTGGCGTGTATAGTATGGAGTGACTGTGTGATGCAATTACTCTCTTTAACGGAAGAAAGATTAGTATAGGGAAATCAGCCTTTGGGTTAAGGAAGGTCTTATTCCATGCTGTCTTACAAAACTTCAAATCTGACTAGACCATTCAGTTGTACTCATTTCAGCAAGTGCATAGGTATATTATTTTCTTATTAAATGCTTGTAAGGATCAGATTCTCTGCAAAACTGATATTAAGGGTGGGTCCTTCCATTTCACTGTAGACCACAGTTGTCTTGAAATGGATGTCTTAGAGTCTTGCCTTCAAAAGTTTAAATGCCAAGAGCAGAGCATATACATGATTTCTAATAATTATTTATGGCTCAAGATCAAGTGGCAACTAATTCATGGAGGCAACCCACAGCTACGTAACTTTCTAGAAATAAAAAAAACTGCAGTCTTGTTTAAAGCTTAGTCACAAAAGCCCTTCAAATGAACTGGGTTATTTTTTTCAACTTTCCAATGCTCCTGCCACTTATGCTACACTGGGGTCCTTCTGGTTCTGGCTTGATCCCATCTTCATTTCATAGGTAGCAAGCCTAAGTGATGCTTATGGTGGTTTTGTATGTAGCTGTTGTTTCATGAATGTGCTTTTGATTAATAAATGGTTATGAGACCTACCCCCCATAGGTTTGCACTGAAGCCATGTTCTTGTCTTTCATAGCACTGTCATGACAACTATGTCAATATGTTGATAAGGTATATATTAATGAACAGGTTTGCATTTTCCTACTATCAAAGTGCTCGGTGATCCCATCTATTTTTTCTCCGAAAAGAAGAGCAATCATTTAGGGGACCCTTGGGGGATAGAATAAAAAATTCAGAAATAAAATTCTACCTCAAAATGGATTGGAATGATTGCATCCAATTCTAACTTCCACCCATGTTTGATAACTTGGAATCCTGGTTTCAGAAACCAAAATGCCCTGTTTGATTTAAAGCTTTAGATTAACATGAAACTGCTAAAACCTTATAATGTAAAAGCACAACTTTGCCTAGCAATTTAAAAATCCAACAAAAAAAACAGTTGTGACGAAAAATAACTATAAAATTAATATTGAAGCAGCATAACAGTAGGTCGACACTGAAAATTTATCTAGCATTTTTGCAAATTACAGGAACAATTTTTTTTTTAAAATATATAAGCATGACACAATTGGAAGAATGAAAACTCAGCTAAGCCTTCTTCATGACAGAAGCAGGTACACAAAAAAATCTGAAATCTATTTACTATAACTCTGTTGCACTTTTTTGATGTCAATAAATCTGAAATCTGCTCTGCTGCATTTTTTTGATTTCATTGAAATATCAGAGAGCAAGGGCCAAAAGAAGATCAATTATCACAGTTTAGATTCATTACTTATGAAAATGCCAAGTGCAGTTCATTTCAATGATTATTAACCCCAATAAGACTGAGGTCGCCAAGATCTATGTCCCTTCAAGATGCCCGAGCAAACATCCCCCCTACACCTGAAGAAAATGCAGTGTTTTCTTGTCATTTTGTTGTTATTTTCCTTTCTAAAATTTAAAAAGCAGTCATAATTCATGTGATGGAAACACATACTGTGATAATAAGTGGAAGATAAGCTAAAGAACGTGGGAAACCTACATCCATGCTATTCACATAAGGCTGCTTTGGGGCAGTCATAAATGACATTAATTACAATATTGAATGTGGGTTGCCTCCTATATGTGTGTAACTTTAATATTCCCCTTGAATAGACTTTCTTCATTAGTGTTGGTCTAGTGGACAAGGTGACCAACATTGTTGCACAATGTTGGAAGACATTAACACCACTTTGATATATTGTGGTATGATGTTAGGGACATTCTGATTTAAGTAAAAGGTTGTCTACTGTTTTTCATTAACAACCAGGTCTGGTTCCAGTCAACAAGAGTTGACATACATTGTTATCCATGTCTTGATGCCCTTGAGCATGCACTAATCAGAATAGAGAAGCCATGTAAAGTTTTCCTTATGTTTTGAGAAGACCTAAACTCACTCGGCTAACTTTTTGAATATGTGAATGAGAGAAGTGAGTTAAGTTTTGATGGAATACTTGTTGGCACACAAAAAGGAATTAACATGTTTTTGGTAAATAGTTAATTGTAAAAGTTATCTTCTCTTGACAAATAGAAAAGATGTCACATGTAAATATGACAGGCATGAAAACTTGAACACTCAAATAGTAAAGTGGAAATGATGGTAACAAAAATACATATAAAAGTTAAGATGACATGAAATGAAAGCAAGCATGACTTCTTAGCACATGGATATTATCTTTGGCAAAGAATCAATATGGAAGGACACAGTTAAAAAATGAAAGTAATCTTAATATAAAAGAGCAAGAAAATATGATTAGTTATACAAAGTTGATTTTGCTTCGTCTCAAGTTGTGTAACTGAGTTGAAGACCCACATAAGAACTAAGAAATTCATAGATTACAGAAACTTCAAAGGCCAAATAAGAAAGACCAAGAAGACATCAACACTGATACATAGTAGGGGTCGAGGAAGAAGAAGAAGCAAAACAAAATTGAATGAGGAGAAAAAATTAAAAGAGATTGAAGAAGCTGATGTAAAAAAAAAAAAAACCCAATCTACAACACCCCAATCCCCAAATCCCAAGAGTCAACCAAATTAATTTCTGGATTTGTAACTCAACTGACTTTCCACACCTTTCCTACTAGCCATGAGCATGACCATAAAACATGAATTGTCGACCCAAATTAAATCAAAACTGAGGTCCCGATAACCTATCAATTAAAAACTGAAAATGACCTATAGAAAACTCACTACAAATTAATGCAGCACCCAAGTCAAGGATCCTACACATGAGCAACTGAATTAAGTAGCCTCTTTGTGTACTGATCATAGCCCGAGGCACACTTCACATCGGCAGGACCTCTATGCATAGTTCATGGCATACTAGGGAGGTTCCAAAAATGAAAAAAATAAGAAGAATAAAGGGGCTCCCCATCTATGCGTCAGCCGATGCACACCTCCCGTCAAGGGACAGAAAGAGAGAGAGGGGAAGGGAGGGAAATGGTGGAGAAGATAAAAGAGAAGGACATATCTACTGTCAGAGACAAAAGAAGTTGAAAGCAACAACGGTGGCTGCACATCTTATAGGTGGATGAAAGAAAAGAAAGAAGTTTATGTGGAAAAGAGGATTTGTTCGGGAGGTCAGAGACTATTTCTTGGGGACGGGAAAAGCTCAAAGGCTCTTCCAAAATTTTGATTCCGGAATTAATATTGCAAGGTCAGATGTTAATTGTAGTATTCTGATTCCTGAATCCATCTACAATTACAGAATCAAAATTCTGTGTTTGGTTAACCAATTGCCATTTTCTCAAAAACTAGAATTTTGATTCTACAATTCCAGCAATTATTGTGAATCAAACACCCTTGTAATGAAGTACCATCCCATCATTATGGTTCACTGCTCATGGTCTCTTGAATGGCATCATGGCATATGCCTGTACTTGGAACAATTTGTGTTTACATTGACCGTGGGCTTTCTCAAATGTTTATGCTGCACTACAACAATTTTAACTTTTCCCAACAGTCCTAGCCGTCGGAAAATACCTTCTAAAGGCGTCAGAAATATAATTCCTAACACTTGAGGGGCCATCTGCTAAACTTCCATAGGAAAAAGTCATCCTGTAGCTAACTGGTGTCTTCACTTAGCTATTAAGGATAAACTTATTAGTTTATGCAAACTTCAAGTTGGGGTACTAGTTGGGCCAATAGATGTGAGATTTGTAAAGGATGACTGAAACGGCTGATCATCTTTGTGCATTGTAAGAAAATGAAGCTTATGTGGCAAATGGTGGGCATCAAGTTTGATCATCATATTCTTTTCAAGCAAACTATTAATGAAATGTGGGGGTGGCAGAAGAAGCAACCGTTTAAAGAAAAATGGTTGATGAATGTGCATTATTATGTCCCCTTCGTTATTTGGTACCTTTGGAAGCATAGAAATGATATCGTCCATGGTAATTCTTCGTTTGCTACTTGGTCTTGCATATCGGTAAGGTGCAAAAATGTTGCTTAGCTGCCATAAAAAGAACGAGACGCTCCATGAAGGCATAGGGTTATGGCTTAAATTTTGGAATTAGGCCTGACCGTTGCCCCTGTTTCACTAATTTTGATTGTACTATCTGTATCTCTAGCAGCTGTGATACTGTGACACAGGAAATTGCTGTTCTTGTGAGATACATGTCTTAGTTAGGTTTCTATTCAGCACAAACTAATGGCTAAAGATGTTCTGGCTCACTTTTTTGCCCAACTCCATTTTTACCAGCAACATGGTAGGGGAATGCCCAATTTAATGGGGTCCTAGAACTATGGTAAGAAGAAGTAGACAAAGGGAAAACATATAATGTATTGGTGTGCCTATCCTTGATGTGACATACAGAATGTGTATGGCAACAAATTTTCAAGGGGGAGGAGCACAAGTGTGTATCATGTGAATGCATGCATATTTCAATGTATGCACCACCACAAAGAAGGGGGAATAATCATGTCTTCATTATGCTCTTGCATCCATTAGTATAAAGAAATCAAGTGAACTTAGAATTAAGAAATGTGATGGATATAAAATTTTGTAAAATTGGACATAGAATTCCAAGAACGCATAAATTCTCAAAAAAGCCAAAGAAACCATATTGTAGGCCACTTACTACAGAAAGTAATAAAAACAGAGGCAACTTGAACCTTTGATTTTGTGAATTTGTCACTGTATAACTTGAAAAAGGCTGTCCACTTACGAAAAGTATAATTCACTTAATGTAGGGATGAAGCAGGATATCCACAAGTAAGGTCGCCAATCTTGATTTTCCAAAATTTTCAGTAAAAGATACTCTCAGATGGATTTTTAAGGCACATATATTTTTGCCTTTCAATTGTCTTGCAACCAACCAGTCACCCTCAAAACCATTCATTTGAGGAATGAGTTAAGCAAGTTTGTCTGGACATTATGATCCATTTCATCCCATTGGCTTAGACTGACTTTGATGCAGAGCTGACCTTTATTAAACAAGCAGGCACGGTAAGGGAGTATCAGTCAAAATTTGAAGCCATGAGTAGCATTGCGGTTAGGTGGCTGAAGGAAGCACTGATAGGTGCACCCTGAAGAAGCAATACCAAAAGACCTGCTCAAAGTGCTTCGAGGTGGTAAGCAAAAAAGATTTATATTCGTGATCGAGAGTAAGGAACATAAACGGAAGAAGAACAAGGAGCATGGAATGTCAAGGCTTGGGAAAAAGAGCACCAAATCCAACCAGCAAATTGATGTTGGTGAAGCCAAAAAAAATGATCTGAGCAAATGAAAGAGTGGACGTGACAAGGATTGTGCTACCACATTTAATCCATCTTCTTCACCAAAAAAAAAAAAAAAAAAAAGACAAGCTTTAATCCATTGTGCTATCTCGATGGACCAGAGGGAGGGAGGGACTGGAGTTTACCTAACTTTTAGGATGTTGTTTATTTTTAAAAAAATTACCAGATTGACATAATTTTTTCCCAAAAAAGATACTTTTGCCAAAAAAAATACTTGAGAAAAATCTAAACATTAAAAACTCAAAAATGATTTTTTATACTGCTAAATATAAATGCCACACGGCCGATGGAGTGGCATCATTATTCCATATCCTCCCTCTCCAATCTCTTATTCTTTTACAATTGTATATTCTATTGAGTTTGATGACATGTTTGTCTACTCATACCAATTTGTCTTCTCCTTGCTCCAATAAAATCATTTGAATGACAAGCTTGAGCTAAAAAAGGAGAGGTTCGCTAGTAATAATTCTGTTCTACCTGTGATAATTTGCTCCACCGTTTGGCTGAACATATTTCAACCTCAATTGTCGAACTAGGAAAGAGCTTTTCCACCATTCCTCAGCCTCCAATTGATCATAAAATGGATCTCCTTCTAACCCCATATCATACTATACAGACCCTAAAATTTTCCAGTCAGTCTCCGAAGATGATTCCAAATTTTATAAAGAATTTCACAAAAAAAGTTGTGATAAACTTCAATGTCAAAGTGAATTTTGAACCTCAAACTCAATATTGGTTCCAAATTAAGGTTTTAAACCCAAATTCAATTACAATTGTCACTTGGAATCTAAATTTAGGGTTTATACTTAAAACAAAGTTTTACAACTTAATTAAGTTTCAGAACAGCAAGTCGGACCCGTGTTTGGGCCCCAGCTGATCTGCGTGGGCAAGGGCCTATCCAAGGTGGAGTGGAACCTTCTCTTCATTAAAACCAATAGAAAATATTCCTTTTGGTCTAAAACATTAAAACAGTCCACAATCCAAAAAAGGAAAAGGAAAATCCAAAAGAGAGATCTCCTTTTAATAAAGGAGGAGATAAAATCTAAAAGTGGCCAACATGCATTGGCCCTTTTTTGCATGCTATTATGACCATGTCTCAAACCCATTAAATGGCAAGTGAGTTGGTCAGTTTGAACCTTTGACCGACCAAATCATAGAACAACATTAACCATTGATGAATCCAATGCTTTGACCAGGCTCACCCGAAATTCATTTCAAGTTAAACTTAGTTAAAACATGATTAAATGCCTTCCAAGTATCAAGTGCTAACAGATTCGTCAAAACTCAGACTAGGTCAATGCCTAAATAGGATGTTGACAATGGTAAACCATTCAATCAAACTTAATTTTGAACAAAGTTGTTCTCCTTAACGTAATTTAATCGATAAACCCTGATTTAAGGGTTTAATATGAATCAATTATATAATTGAACTCATAGTTCATATGAATCAAGTATATAATTGAACAACTTAGATTCAAATTAGGGTTTGACAAAGTCAACCCCTTTTAGAATCAAAATTTTGGATGGAAAAGTCCTTCCCAATTTATTCCGACACAATTGGATTTAAAATCCTCATAAATTAAATTTGTTTAGTGAACTTATAAAAGGTAAATCTATAATTCAATATGATTTTAAGGCTAGCAAACTAGGTCAAAGTCCATTGAGCTCAAGTCAAACAAAAACACACTCAAGAGAGAGAGAGAGAAAAGGTTACCATTTCGAGAAGTGAATTGCAAGCTAAAACTAGGTAGCAAACCTACGTTTAGAATTTAATAGGATGTGATTTCACTTGGTCAAAGTCACAATGAACTTGAGCAAGCCAAGGCCACACCTATCCCATGCGTGTGGGCTAAATGAACTCAACCCTTCTTTTTCAAAAAAAGATTAAATAATTTAACTTTTTTCCCATTCATCAATCCAAGATCTTTAGCTTTGACCAATGAGAGCCAAGAAAACTCTTTAGCATTGGTGAAACTTAAGACAAGATGATGTGGCAGCAACATCATCCATATGAAATATAAAATATAGGTGGACTTTTCCACCTAAGCAAATCACATTTACTTGGACCATGCACCGTTATCGAGCTGGATGAAGCAGCCCCTCTCTCCTTTCCTTTCATTGATCTTGCTAAGATTGGGGCCTCCTTTTGGACTCTTGTTTATGTTTTTTTTGTTTTAGAAAGATACTTTCAGATTCAAGTTTAGAAGAGCTTCTTCTGTTATTGATTTTGCTAAGCTTGAATACTCTCGTTGGGTTCTTGTTTAGGATTATCGGTTTTAGGAAGCAGCATCAAACTCTCTCACTTCCAAGGATTGCCTAACAAATAAGAGCTTTTCTTATCTTTCTTTCATTTTATTTTTTGGGTGACTTAAAAGCCATCGCGGGAGGAATTTTATATTCTTTAATTTTCAGCAGGAATAAACTCGAGCTAGGGAGCCAACGTCAATTTGTTAGGGCTGCACAACGAGTCGAGCCAACTCGGGCTCGACTCGAACTCGCTCGATAAAGCTCGGCTCGAGCTCGAGCTCGACTCGTTTATAAACGAGTCAAGTTTGAGTTTATATTTAAGCTCGAGTACATTATCGAGTCGAGTTCGAGTTAGTCAAGCTCGACTCGACTAAACTCGACTCGACTCGTTTTTAATTTTTTTAAGTTTTCCCTCGTTCTTGATTTTGTTTCCCTCTCATTTTTTTGTTTCCCTCTCATTTTTTTTGTTTTCCTTTCGTTTCATTTTTCCTTTCTTTTTTTTTTGTCTTTTCTTTCCCACCTTTTCTCCCGCACACCCTTTTTCTCCGCTGCATTTAATGACCTCATTCTCTGGCTCGTACACCTCCTCCACGACATTTAATGCTATGCAGTTTTTTTTTTTAAAAAAAAACCACCACTCCATGGTACACCTCCCACGACTTTAATGCTGATGGCAATTTCTTTTTGATAAAAGGGCGCTCACTGCAATTGGCCGTTTTTGGCACTGGCATTTATGGCGTGGGGAACTTAGAGCCTGCTCGAGCTGAGCTCGAGCTTGAAAATAGGTTTTCGAGTCGAGCTCGAGTTAAAGCCATCAAGCTCGTCACGACCTCGAGTCGAGCTCGAGCTGGCTAAATATAAGTCGAGCCAAGCTCGAGCTGGCTGAACTCGAGCTCGACTCGGCTCGTGTGCAGCCCTACAATTTGTACATGATAACGTGCATTGTGTTTCTAGCTTTTCAAAGAAAATGCCTATTTAAAAGATTTTCCAAAGGGCACAAGAATATCCTATTTTAGCAGGCCAACCTATTGAATCAAACCCAACTTTTCTTAAATCAAACCATGAGTGAAGCCCACGGTGAGTAGAACACTAATAAGAGAGAGAGCGATAGTAATATGGCTCATTGCATGCCTATTTTGCTACTCTCTTCCTCTCTCATTATTTATTTTCTGCTTCATCTATGTTGTGCATGGACATGAGAAAAGGGAGTGAAAATTTATATTTTATGCTTCAATGCTGCACATTTGGATTCATTTCCTATCTTTATAGCCGATTAGGATGGATTCATCTATTACGTTAGATGAGATCTACCCATACATGGCCACACTAATGCATATTTGGTTGAGATGATCTACTTATTTTCTTTCTATTTAATTTGTATTTTCATGATCTTCATGATTTTGTCTAATTTCTCTTTGAGTAAAGTGGTCAAGGAGGTTAGAAGTCATGTCTTTAACCCACTTGATGTAAAAAATTATCCCAACTTTGAACTATTTTTGTCAGCAAGCTATGAGGCCTTACTCAATTACCTTGTTTCAATATATATATATATATATATATATATATATATATATATATATATATATATATATATATATATATATATATATATATATATATATATATATATATATATATATATATATATATATATATATATATATATATATATATATATATATATATATATATATATGTGTGTGTGTGTAAACTGAACCATGATGACTCCATAATTCATTTGTTATGTATGTATGTATATATGTATGTGTATGTGTGTAAACTGAACCATGATGACTCCATTTGTTATGTATGTATGTATATATGTATGTGTATGTGTGTAAACTGAACCATGATGACTCCATGATTTATTTGTTAAATGGACAGCTGGTATGATTTATTTGTCAAATGGACAGTTGATCAAAGTCATCTGATGGACGGCTCTCATACTCACTCTCCCCAATTCTCCCTCCCTTGCTCCACTTTCCCTTCCCTTCCCAACTCCACCTCCCTCCCCAACTTCATCCACCACCACTGACGGCAGCCGGTGCGATTCCCTGGATCTGTTGGGATCACAGAGGCCCGGTGGCCTGCCAGCGTTAGTGTATGGCGCCGGCGACAACCTCTCGCCCTTTCCAAAGCACCCTACTTTAACAATAGGTGGGTTGAGTTTTCCACCCATCTTCTCCGTTCCTCTCTCTCCCTCTCCCTCCCTCTCAACAACTTTTCCATTGAAGGGGCTGCAGCTGGCGGCATCCCTCAATGTCAGCAGGCAGGCCGGTCCTCCACATCCCAGCAAAGATGTCGGGGGATGCCGCTGGTGGCAGCCAGTGGAAATTCTGGTGGAAGGGAGGGAGGGAGCTGAAGGGTGGGAGTAAGTAAGGGGGGAAAGGTTGGGGGGAGAGAAAACATCAAAAAAATTAAAAAAATGGCAGCTTGAAGGCTGTCCAATCTAAAGATCGGACAGCTCTGATCAACAGCCATTTGACAAGGATATCTTAGAGTCATGGTTGGTTCAGTATCTCTTTCTCTCTCTCTCTCTTTATATATATATATATAAAGGCAGCTTGAAGGCTGTCCAATCTAAAGATAGGACAGGTCTGATCAATAGCCATTTGACAAGGATATCCTAGAGTCATGGCTCAGTCTCTCTCTCTCTCTCTCTCTCTCTCTACATACATACATATATATATATATATATATATATATATATATATATATATATATATATATATATATATACATATAGCTACCATTTTTCAAAATTTATGTTAAAGGCCATGTTCTGAAACTAATTCAAAGGAGCTAGCTTCCAATGTTGAACCTTGCTTGCTCAAAGCAACAAAGTAAATCAAATCAAAACCCAAAGTTAATTTGTCAAATTGAACTTGGAACTTTAAGATTTCAGTTCCTAAACATTTAATTTCAGTTGAGAAGAAGCTACAAATTTATCCTTCTCAACATAAGTAGGTCAAATTCCTAGTTTTGCCAAAATCTGCATTATATAGAGAGTGGCTTCCTAAGTAGCTGAATTCATGTTTTCGTAAATTTAAGTTCTTAACTTTCTAAATGGTTCGGCTGTTACCTTAAGACACCACAAAAGTTCAGCCCAAAAACAGAAATTAAGTTCTCAAAACTGGCAAGAATTGAATGAACATACTCAAAGCACTATGTTTTGCCTACATAATATATATATATATATATATATATATATATATATTCCCCCAATTTCAAAACATAATCTATCAAGATTAAGTAAACATTTTCAGATTTTTGCATTCTACTTTGAAAAGAGACTTCCAAAGTCGATGTCACTCAATGTATGACTGTTGAAACTAGCAAATGGTTTACTTTTACAGTTATTTGAACATACAAAAGTGAATGTTTTCCAACATTTTCCTTTTCAAAATTGAGATTTCCATGCAATTTTAAGATTTTGCTTCCATTTTCTAGAGTTCAATCTATTTTAATAGAAATCTCAAGCTCATGAACTATACACTAATGACTATGCTTCGTCCAATATTAAGTAATAACTTAGAGGTCACCCTTATATCCAATTTCACATAACAATTTGTTCTTCATTATATATATATATATATATGGAGAGTGATGAATGTTGGATAAATATAGTTCATTTTCGTAACTTATGCATGCGCTCACTTATTCAATCACACATAAGTGCACTATCTTTAAAAAATAAGTGACTCAATTCCAAGTTGCAAAATGTGACCGAGTCATATTGCAACAAAGAATTCAGATCCTCACTTATTTTTAAAGAAAACATAGACTCCTCTCAATTTTGTTAACAATGCATTTGAAACTTGAGATTTTGCTACATCTTTCAAAAACAAAAACTTGGAATCCCTATTTTTTCAAAAATATGCTTCACTCATGAACTTCAAAACTTCACGATTTTCTCTCAAACAGAACTTTGCGTAAGTTCAACTCAAGTCTTCTATCTTTTGATCACAGTCAACCAATTTTATCAAAAGAGATTTTTGAATTAAATCATTCAATTCATTCTTAGTTAGCTACTAAAATCAAGTTCATTATTGAATTTGCTTAAAATCAAGTTTAAATTTTTAATCCAAGATAATAAGTTGACTTCAAGTTCATATGAATGAACTAGATCTCCAACCCAAGTTCCAAATTCAACTATTTACAAATCAAATTCCCAGTTCCAAATCCTATTTCAAATTTCCAAATCAAATTTTTAAAGTTTATCAAAGTTCATGATCAAAAGTCCCCATTCAAATCAATTTTGAGCAATACTCATTTTCAATTTCCAATTTTACCAGAATGCAAAAGAATTCAGTCAAATTTTCAATCGAGTTCAAAATGAACTTCTAAATCAAATTGTAAACATCTATGCATGAGCATATAGGATGCATCAATCAAATGCCGTACAAATTTGGAAAAATACTTAGTCCTTGGCCCGATTACTCCTATTTAAAATGGCAGGAATGGTTGGACCTCGTGCTGATGGGTGGATCCCTTTCTCTAGCAATTTTCAAAACCAAAATTTTAATTTTACTACTTTGCACAACTCCTTATTCATGGGAAGGGTGCAGACACATGTTTTGTGGCACAAGAAGCTTTAACTTTATCTTTGCACATCCATATGCTTTCATTTAACGAATGTGCCAAAGAGCAAATAAATCATTTGTGCATAATTAAGGTTCGTCAAAACCTAGAATACTGAGTCCACCTATTTTTTTCGAAGATAAGTTAATGTTTTCTAGTTGACAAGATGTGCTTTCCTATTGTTATCTGATTTTCCTCAGAAGAAAGAGTTACTTTCAATCTTAATGGGCTTTATGACTTGTCTAAGTATTCTGAAAGCCATCATCCAAAATCCAACAATTTGGTACAACACATGCTTAACAAGACATACTGAATTGACCATATAAGATAACGATCACTCTTTCCACCCAGCCAACTTGTCATATACACCCTTCATATACAGTGAAAAGCAAAAGTTCTAGGTATTGAGTGAGAAGTTGTGCTCTTCTCCACCCTAAGCATGGCATCAAAATTATTGGCCATGGCATCATAGATCTTAAAAAATGTTGCTTATGACTTTTGTACCTTTTATTAGCAGGTCTTCCCTCTATTCCATATTGACCAGAATTTCTTTATTTCATATCATAGAAGACATATCATCTTTACAAAAAAAATTGATATCATTAGTGAGAAATTTATCTGCTGAAGCTGTTCCTGTATACAATTATCTCGGGATATTTATTTTTTGATTTTTCACCTCATCTAAGCCTTTGAGAGAACACTTCAAGAAACAATGAATAGGAAATGCGATAACCAGTCTCTCTACCTTACCTGTACCCTAATGCAATGGAAGAAAGAGCCTTCATTCCCATTAATGAGCATAGCAAAATTAGTAGTAGTCAAACATTTTAATCCTATCCACCCAAAGATCACAAAAGCGTATTTTCAACAAAGGCTGAATAAAATCCCACCGTAGAAAATCGTTAGCCTTAGATAAATCTAACTTGAGCATCAATGACTTTCCTCTACCCCCTTGAAGACTATTAATCACTTTGTGGAATAGTAAAATATTTTCATGAATATGACATCCAGGTGGGAAGGCTCCTTGGTCCTTTTCAATTACATAGTAACAACACTTCTCACCCTCTCTATCACCATTGTTATCATCTTACATAAGTAGCTACATAGGCAATAGGTCTAAAAACCCTAATATTCACTGCACTCATAAACATTCAAGAGCATTTTATTACCAAGGACCTTGGTCCTCTTTGGTACTGCTTAGCAGTAGAAGTTGCTAGGAGTAGTGAATACATTTTTGTTAGAAGAAATATGTTATTAATTAGCTTTAGGAGACAAAGATGTTTGGTGCAAAACCTGCTAGTATACTTATGAATCCTCAATTCCACGTATATTATGAAGACTCTGAATAAGTAGATAGCAAATCATATCACTCATTGATTAGTAAACTTACATATGTCATAGTGTTATGGTAACGCTTCATGATGTGTCTCTTACTATGGGAAAGCTAAGTCAATTTCTAGAAAGTCCAAGAAGTGTTCATTGGGAAGCTGCCCTGATGATACTTAAATATCTCAAGTCTGCACTACAGAGGGGACTATTGTTCTAGAAAAGCAATTTACTTGATGTTGTACGATGTTGACTATTAGGATCAGTTGAAGATAGAAAATCTGCATCTAGATTTTGTACATTTTTTGGAAAAAATCTGATTACTTAAAGGAGTAAAAAGCAGTTAGTAGTGACAAGGTTAAGTGCAGTGAGTACAGTACTATGGCCGATACTGCAGCTAAAATAATTTGGGTAAAGATAATACTTACTAGTTTGGGAGTCCAAGTCTCTCTTCTGTTGAAGATGTTATGTTACAACAAAGCAATAACCTATATTGGTAATAATCATGTCTTTCATGAAAGGATAGAGGTTGATTGTCATTACATCAAAGATATGGTGCATTGTGGAAATATCTCTGTTGCTCATGTTTCAACCGAATATCAAGCTACCAATGTGTTTAACAAACTTCTCCCTTCTTTGGTTTTTCTAAATGTTGTAACAAGCTAAACATGATCGACATACATGCTCTAGTTTGAAGGGGAGTGTTGAGAGTAATATAAAAGATTGTAGGTGGTGCTTAGTAATATTTTAAATAGGAAGAGGTTTATTTATTAATTTTTATTTATTTTCTGGTCCTCAATGCAATTTTCTCAGCTGCCACTCCAAATCTCTATTTAAGAGAGATTAGGGATATTCAATGCCCCCAAAATCTGCAACATTGACAAAGACATTTTTCTAAGGGGTTAGTATTCATCTTTTTAATTGCATAATTTTATATGAGCAAAATAATGTGCCTAGAAATTTCATAGATTTTTTGTTTGTAATATTTTCGAGATCTTTGGTGCTTGTTCTAGGCTATTGAAATAACATTAAAGAAGTTTGTGACACGTGAATAGATAGAGAAGTTTGTGACTTATGAATAAGGTATTTATTTTTTTGGGTGCACAGACACATTGGAGATTTTGAATGCTTTTGATGGCTTTTTGGACTCACCAATGGACTGCTAAGAAAGCTTGAGGCAATTTGTTCATGCAAGAACCACTTGATTTTTTCTTGTTTAAATTGATGACATTTAGTTGTTGAATGCTTGAGCATGATTGCTTCAACCTTAATAGATGGGCAGTTTTTTTTCGAGATGAGGTATAAAGCATGGCACAGACGGTGACAAGATTGTTTTCTAAAAGTGCAATGTGGAAAAGAATCCAAGAGGTTGCCATAAGAATTTCAACATTCTTTGATGATGATCTTCAAAAAAGTAGAGTGTTTTAAGAGGTGGAAGTTTGGAAATTGCATCATGTTTCTTGCATAGGCAGAAGCAGTAGTAAGATGTTGTGCTTCTAGTAGTAACATCAAGCCATTGTGGAAAGTAGCAAGATGTTGTGCTACCTTTTTCCAGACATGCTTTTCCCACCGTTCTACAAATAGCCGAAAAAGCAGTTTGAATACTTTTAATACACAACATGATTGAGAAGAAAATGGATAAAAATTTCTTTCTCACTCTTGCATAAATGCATTCAATATATTATTTTATTGGAGAAGCAATGTAGATACATTTATACGAAGAGAATATGGCTTTATATAGAGCTCAAACAAGGAAGTACTAGTCCCTATAAAAGGTTATTGTATCTTTTCAAGTCCAAGCTTACAACTCTCAGTAAATTCTAAAATATAAAGTTGCAACTATTCACCAAATAAGGTCTCTTTAAAGCACTTGTTTGTTTACATGTGCCTTCACTTTTGGAATTGGATTTTATATATCAAATACAAAAGTAATTACAAATCAATATTCTAACACTTTGGTCTTGCCTATCTGACTTAGGCTGCCACTGCAGCTAGAATCTCATTTATAC
This sequence comes from Nymphaea thermarum, assembly GCA_011799765.1. Taxonomy (NCBI): domain Eukaryota; kingdom Viridiplantae; phylum Streptophyta; class Magnoliopsida; order Nymphaeales; family Nymphaeaceae; genus Nymphaea; species Nymphaea thermarum. Next base: position 150,479 of record JAANDH010000303.1, on the reverse strand, counting down.
ATGTCAAAGATATGAAAGCCCAAACAAGGGTGTGTTTCCTAAATTTTTGTTCTTATCTCATGGGTCTCTTTCTGAATAGCAACCAAAAGCTTTCTCAAGCATAGAAGATGATTGTCTATCAGTATGCAACTATAAAACTTTTTGTATTAAAATCTCCATCCATGAATTGAGATTGATGGTTTAGGTTCCACCAACACTTCTTTTGATCTTAAAACTTCATCTTTTATGGATGATACATTCCAATGTTTATCATCATTTACCAACACTTTGTAGAACTTTGATCAAAATTGAATTTTATTCTAACAACGTTTCTATTGGTAACACTATTCTACTAATATTTTTCTCATCCTAAGTCCTAAGCCGTTCCCATAAGCACCAACATTACGGTTAGAAAGGAATATCTCATAAGATGCTTACTTGTCATACTAGCTCCATGTTAACAAAAATGAAAAATTTGCTTGTGGTGTGGTCAAGCCAAAGCTTTTTTATATATATATTATGTAGCACTCTCGGTGCAATTGTGTAACATTCACTTATTTCAACATAATCGTTGACAAAAACAAAATAATGAAAGCAAATTAGACAACCAAAAACATGCAACTCAACATAATAGGGATGAACGTCTCTCATCCAAAGCACGATCAACGATGAGGGCCATCATGCTTCTTATTATCCTTCTTATGTTTGACATCATCAAGGTTTTTGTGGTCCTTCTTATGTTTGTTCTCAAGATGCTTATTATGATCCTTCTTGTGTTTGTCGTCATGATTCTCTTTGTGATCTTTCTTGTGTTTTTCATCATCATGCTTTTTGTGTTTGTCATCATCATGCTTCTTATTATCCTTCTCGTCTTTGTCATAGTCATGTTCCTTGTGATTATTTCTTGCTTTTGTCATCATCATGCTCCTTATGATCCTTATTTTCTTCCTTGTCATTATGTTCCTTGTGGTCATACTTCTGGTGCTTGTCGTCATCATGCTCTTTGTCCTTTTTTCTTCTTGTCATTATCATGCTCCTTTTCATGGTTGTGCTTCTTATGATTTTTCTCATGCTTATCAAGGTCATGGTCTTTACGATCTTTCTCGTATTTGTCATCCTCATGCTTCTTATGGTCCTTGTGATCCTTATGATCGTGATCTTCATGATGATCCTGGTGTTGGTCATGCAGATTGTGGTGATCTTTGTGATCCTTCTTGTGGTGATGGTCTAAATGCATCTCATTGTGGCCATGGTGGTGGTCATGATTGTTCTTCTCATGATGGTCTTTGTGTAGGTCTCTAGCTCCTGTTAGGCATATAAAGAAGGCAGTGGCTAGGATAAGAACAAGGAGTGTTGTGATCCTCTTTTTTGCACAAGAGAGATATTTGGGAAGGTAAGGAAGGAAAGTAGCCGAGAAGAATAAAGCGAGTTTGTGAGGCTATGGTTAACAAAGAGAGATGGTACTGACCCCTTTATATAGCGAAGCATTCATGTACTAGTAATTGATTGACCTTTCATTATTCTTAAAGAAATGAAGACGCACAAGCATGCACATGCTCTAATAATGCAGCTTTTAAAGGTTCCCATGATTTTCTTCTTCTAGCAGTTTACTTTTGAGTTAACTTGGTTGATGTTTCGAATTCATTTATTGGTTGACTTTTCCTTGTCTGGCATATTTGTCTTCTCCCATTTTTTTCCACTTTTCATCAACATCAGCCATCATTTATGGCATATTTAATAAATAATTAAAAAACTTTTGGCCTTTACTAAGATCAGTATTAAGTTGTTGTTTATTGCTTTGACCCTTTCTCTTGAGCACTAAAATGGTACATCCACGAAGGTAAGACATGTGACAATACCCTGAATGTAGATTTGGTTAAAATGAATGCAAAATATAAAAAAATTGAAAAAGAGATGTCCAGATTTGTTTGAGATATCCGGTGGCTCTCTCTCTCTCTCTCTCTCTCTCTATATATATATATATATATATATATATATATATATATATATATATATATATATATATATATATATATATATATATATATATATATATATATATATATATATATATATATATATATATATATATATATACATATGTGTGTGTGTGTGTGTGTGTGTGTATGAATTAATGCAAAAAAAATTTACCATTATCTTTCTCTTTCACTTGTTGATACCCATTGATAATTGGTTTTTTCACTTGGTGATGCACATTAAGCATTGATAGTTTACCCCACGTTAAGCTGTCTGACACTAGTCCATTTAAAGTAGATATTCAATGCTAATATGTACATAAATTAATAGTTTAGCCTTCCTTTGAAATTTTGTGTGTTACTTTTCAATGGCAGAAGTTTTGTTGTTTAGCATTGCACGATATAAAGTCAATTGAAAATAAATTCTCAGGATAACCATTGTAGGGACCAGAAATTCATTCACATTTGTGCATTTCATATGTCAATTTTTATGTTTTGTAATATACTCCCTGCTAAGATTATGATGATTTGGTTTGTATATTTTATTTCATTGAACCTTAACCATACGAGTAGATCATATAGAAAAATATATCACAATTGATGTCTATAAGGGATATACTGATATACATATCTACATATATGGAAAAGAAAATGGATTAAGGTGATGGTTCCGTACATATATATGTCTGTGTGTGTGTGTGGAAATATGAAACACAAGGCATGAATTGCATGAATACAGATAAAGTTACTTGGTAGTTACCCTCTAAAATGAAACATATTACAAGACCCTTTAACATGTTTGTGAAAATCAAACCATGTATATCAAGCACCATTTCATGTTAACAAGCTTTTCATTTGACAAGTTGCTATCAATAAACTAAAAGAAAGAGCAATATGACTAATTGATCAGTTGAATCTCTTCAAAAATCCATCCAACATTTTCATCAGAGCACTTTTACATCAATAAACTACAAATGCAATAAAAAGGAAGGTAGCCCACTTAGTGGGCAATAAAGATCAAGGCGACCATTGAAAATGGTTCACGTGCAACCAGTCTTGGAGAGAGGCATGCCAAAATGAGCACCCACAAAATTTTCACCCATTTCACATGCCTAATAGTCCAAACTTACTTCTGCACCAAGCTTCTGCCCTCCAGAATCTTCAAGTATTGCAATCAAGATCCAACTTTATTGATATACCGTCAATGTCCTGACCTATTCTTGGACTAAGGCTTCAACTCAAATGTAGCTATAGCAACTTTCTCTACCTATATGAAAACATGGAGAAGCACGTTGATCATCATTACCTATGCCTAGCTAAAAGACACAATGTGCAAAAAAGATGAAAATAATCAAAAGGGTAGCAAAGAAGCAAAATGACATACCTAATTTGCAAGATCAACTCTACTAAAATTCTCAATTTCTTTACTTAGCTCATCAAAGTTCACCACAATGACCACCTACAGTTATCATCCCTGAACTGATCTCATCCACTGTCAAGTTCAAACTATCCAAGTTCCTCATCCACTCGACCAAAAAGTAAATCCCCTACCCCACTATGTCCAACCCTATCAGCATAAGCAAAAACTTCAGCAAGTTCAACAAGCACTTACAAAACCCCTCTCATGCCAAAGCTCCAAGAACACAGTTTGCTTCAAAAGCCACAAAATACCTATCCTTAATTCATGAACTTATGCTCTACCAATCTCCAAACCCGAATCACCAAATTAAAACAAAATAAATAAAAGTAGAAAAAGAAAACAAAAATCCATAATGAATCCAACAACAAATACAACAAAGAGAAAACTCTAACCTAATCAAATTCAGGCATATTTAATTGTAGACTAAGCAAACTATGTACATTCAAATTTTCAACAGAGACAAGAAACAAGTTGATGCACCACAAGCAGCAATCAACAAAGACCAAAGACAAGTTATTGACAAAAAGGAATCGGGGAAAAAGTTTTGAAGGTTTGATGGGGATTACTAGAAAAGACAGTCAACCAAGGACCAGACTCAAAGAGATAACAAAATAGAGAGAGAGCTAAGAGAGAAAGGTAGTCTGCATCATCGATGCCCTAATGAAACACTGAAAAAGGAAAAAAGAGAAGTCGGCCATGGAGCTAGATCTGGCATGTACAAAAGATAAAGAGAGAGAGAGAGAGAGAGAGAGAGAGAGAGAGAATTCATGTTGATGGAGCTGGTAATGTTGTCAATGGACAATGTGCCAAAGTGGGGAGATGCACAATACGCAAGTCTGTCACTTGCCTTCATCTTTAGAAATGTCGTTCAATGGAGTCCAGGTCACCATATGGCCATCTGATTAGAGAGCAGAGCGAGGAGTTAGGGGAAAAGGAGGGAGGAGGAGAAGAGATGGGAGATGGGAAAAGGGGGGAGGAGAAGAAGAGAGAGGGGAGATGGGAAAAGGTGGGAGGAGAAGAAGAGAGAGGGGAGATGTGAGAATGTGTAGGTCAGAGGGGCCCCTTCTAGCTTCGAAGCTGGTTATATACTCCACCTACATGTATGTAATTTCATGCGTCATTTTAAGTATGACAAAAAACCCATGACTAAGGCAAAAAGAAACCTTTTATTGGGATAAAAATGAATTAGGGATTCAATAAAGTAAAATTTATCAGTCCATATATGCACATCGTTATGACCAATATACCTCTTTATACAATAAAAAAGTGTTTTTGTTTTTTGTTTCGCTCATAGCATTATCTCATTATCTCTTAAATATTTTTCATATTTCATAAAAATTTTACTATCTCATCAGCCATTTGTCTTGAACATTAACTCATAAGCCAAATCGGCACCAATATGGGTTCAAGGCGAATCGACAAGTACACTCGATAGACACTATGCCCTTCGATTGATGGCAAAAATGACACAAATAGCCTATACATAAAGTTGTTGTTGACAAAAAATACCTTTCAATGCAGCAAAATGACTTTTCAGAAGTGGATGGTAGGAATGATGTCAGAAGCCCATACATGAAAAAGGAAAAAGAAGTTTATCGGCCGTAGAGCAAAGGCTTCTCCCTAATGCTTCGAATGTTCACAGCAGCATAGGGAGTTGTCTATAGCAGGCAACGGTTATCATCCTCGTCAAAATAGTTTTCGTCGTCAGTTGAAGAGCGTCAGTCAGAGCAACCTTAAAGACGTCTGTTGGAACAAGCAGAAGCTTCTGCTAGGTTCGCTTATTCCAGAAGAAGTTCTCACTCTTAGGCGCGTATCATCCTCGTCGGTAGAAGTTATCATCGTCAATTGAATAGCATCTATCGGAGCAAATGTAAGGACAACTATTGGATGTATTATCCTCATTGGTGACAGATATAGTCTATTATTTCTAGGTTGTCTCGTTCTTTCGTTAGTTCATACATTATAGAAGAGAAACAGAAGGAGGTGAGATAATGAAATAACAACTCCTGCATATACTATAGAAGAGAAACAAAAGGATGTGAGATAATGAAATAACATTATCCCATATTTCTATTTCTTATATGCAATATATACACATATTGTTATTTGATGTCTTATATTTGTTTGTTTATCTCAGACTCCATATAGCTTTGTTATTTCACTATCTTATATCCATTTTTTTTTGCTTCTTGTAAATCAAGGATGTGTACTTCAATCGATATGAAAAATACAACACCAAACGTCCGTTGTTCGACATTGAATGAGTTGAAGTTGACCTATACATTGGACAAAGTCTAAATAACTTGAAAAAAGATTGAATGCTAGGTTAGTACGATGTTTTGGTAGAACGAAAAGATAATGAAAGTTGTTGTTGCAATAAAGTGTCAAAGATAATGAGGAGGAGGAGGTGGCAGAAACGAAGCGACATGCCGCAAAGATGGACAATGCAAAGGAGAAGGAATTTGAGGAGGTAGCAGACATGATGGGTAATGCAGAGGATAAGAAACTTGAGCAAGAGGAGGTGGTGGAAACGAGGGTACAGGCCAGGGAGATGGACAATTAGGGTAGAAGAGACTTGAGTAGGAGGTGGTGGTAGAAATGAAGGGATAAGCCACAAAAACGGAGAAAGGAGGGAAGATTGGATTCAACAAGAGGAGGTGAAAGTGACTCCTAGAGGTAGAGAATGTAGGGGAGAAGAATAATGAAGAGAAGAATCCATTTTTGGATGAAGTAGAGGGATTAGTGTTAGATATAAAGAGTACCTACACTAAAAATTAGAGGTTCTAGGCGAAGAAGAAAAACTGATTCCGATGTAGAGGTGGTAGAGATAGTTGAGAAGAAAAGGAGGAGATTGTGTGACACCGATGTAAGTAATTTATGTCATTTGTTCAAGTATTTGTAATTAAATTTTTTTTACAGGATAATGTCTTTGACACTGGTATTTCTGTTGCATAAATGTGGGTGCTGCCGATAGCGTTTGGTCGTTGTTTGGTATGAGGTTTTGTTGGACTTATAAAAAATAGAGATTGGCAAGAATGCAATTTTTAGAGCTGCTTTCCCATAGCACAATGGAACTCCAATGGGGGCCCTTGTATGCCGTGACACAGAATTGAGATTCTCGAATAAAGGCATTTGTGTTTGATGAATTCGAGATGAGATCACCTTACATGAAGTTGCTAGGTTGCTACATATGAGAACTCACAAAAAACCTATGGTTGGGACGTCCAGGTATAGCTTGATAGGGAAGAACAACAATCTTTTAGTGTTGACAAATTTAGAGTTTAAGAAAGTTGTGGTCTTTAGGGAAGGTCAATGTCATTAGTTGTTTCAAAGCTATAGAATAAATGACAGCATGCAAAGGATGATGCACCTTCACAAGAAGTGGATCAAATATTGAGGTCATTTCTTGTATATTTATTTTGTGTGTGTCTAGTAGTGACAATTAAGGCTCAAGGATAAGCTGGCAATACATCTAATTTTTGGAACATGTGGACGAGATTCACCACTACGCATGGGGGCAGCTATGCCAGTGTATTTGTATAGCCAGCTAGAATGATTTAAGAACGGAGTTGCATCTGTGGGTGGATGTGAGTTGTTGCTGCAGGTATAGATAGTATCTTCATCATGTAAATTTATATGTAAGAAGGATTATCTATCACTTTGTAATATTTGTATCTATTTTTTGTTTCTAGTTCTAGATGTGGGAGAACATACCTTCTATTAGACCCATCGTAAAGATTCCATTTCCAAATGCTCTTTCTACATTCACAGTGGATATGTATTAGTCCTAGAGATTAGAACGATGCAGTCATATGGGTTGATCATATCAAATCTCAAATAGTGTTTCATACTTTGCTCAATAAAGATGGTGGAATACTTGTGTATTGATGATTATTTCATGTTTATGTATAGGTGTAGTCTAGACCATACATGAAAGCTTTTGAGTTGTCTTGCAAAGACCTGTGGTTGTGGTTGTTCTACATGAACGAAGTAGAAATGCATCACTTAATCCAAGTCCTCTTGCAACATGGTGTTGACTAGTCGATTTTGCAGCTACCCCAACCCTACAAGAGATTAAGGAACAAGAGTGCTTTTAGGGTTGGAGTTGACTAGCAATTGTTTTTTTGGAAAGAGCTCTATTACTGCTGCCATGGTGGTAAAAATAGTTGTTTACGACATGCGAGAGGTTTGCACTAGGATACCGTGAGCAGTATTAGGATGCAGTTTATTATCGGGTGCCTAAAATCTGTTTAGATGTGCCCCATCTTGGATCACCATTGGTAGCATCATCATCATCTCGATCAGAGGATGCTGCTCAGATGTTATTTTATAGTAAACGATAACACAATCATATGGGCAAGGAGATTCAAAGCAAAACATGCTAGGACCATGCAAAGACTATAGCCCAGCATCCAAAGTTACCAATCAAAGAGAGATTGGTCATAGCAATAAACTTGTTGATTGATTATGTAAGCAATTTGACTAGAGAAATTTCTGAATTGAAGAAGTTCCTATCACGACATAAATGGGATGATCGAGAATAATCCTATTTTTTTAATGACTACAAATAATATTTTTTTTTGTGCATAAGAATAATTGATAAGAAGTTATTTTTATTAATGACTTTATAAACAATATTTTTTTGTGTACAAGAATGATCAATGAGAAGTTAATTTTATTATTAACTTTTGTTCATCGTCGCAATCTGTTTTGTTTGATTCATTATTGTCTCGTCTCGCCTCCTTGTTAGTGTGTGTTTATCTTAATTTATCATAAAACCAGTCCATACAATGTCATTGTTGCATTAATTTTGTTTAAGTGCTTATCATGTCTTTGTAGACAAAATTTTATTTGAGCATATCGTAAAACCAATCTTGTTGTTGTGTTATTGCACGGTATGTTGTCCGATTACATATTGCCTTCTTGGGTTGCCATCGACAACATCATCATCTCGATTGGAGGATGTTGCTCAGATGGAGTACTGTAATAAACATTGCCAGGATCATATGGGTAGGGAGATTCAAAGCAAAAGACATGACACTAGTTGTAGAGATTGCAGCCCAGCATCCAAACCTAACTATCAAAGAGAGATTGGTCACAACAATAAACTCACTAATTGATCATGTTGACGATTTGACTAGGAAAATTTCTAAGTTGAAGAAGTTTCTATCATGCCATGAACGAGATGATCGAGAATAGTCTTATTTATTTAATGACTACAAACAATATTCTTTTGTGTATATAAACTTGCTATGGATATACATGTCAATTTGGTTGTCATGAATCTATATGTATCAATATGTTATCTAAGATCCAATATAAACATATAGTTGTCAATGATCGAAAGGTGACATAAGCACCGTTATCTCTAATCAAATGTGCACATATGGCTACCGTATGTGTATATATATGTATGAGCCATATGCTACTCAAACTTGAACATAAGCTCGCTGTAGATATACATGGCAATTTGGTTGTCATGTATCGATACATATCAATAATGTTATCCAAGATATAGCACGAACATATGGTTGTCAATGATCGCAGTATGACAAAAGCACCATTATCTCTAATTGAATGTGCACAAATGGTTACTATATGTGTATATATATATGAGTCATATTATTGCTGCTTAATTTAGAACATAAGCTTGCTATGGATATACATGTTATTTTGTTTGTCAAGTTTTGATATGTATCAATGACGAATCTCGGCAAAAAATCGAGCTAGAAGAAGAGATAAAAGCTTCATCGATTTTAGGAAGGAAGGACAGGTTATTCCTATTGGTCTTGGCTATTCTCTTCTTGTAATGTTATCTAAGATTTAATGTGAACATTTGATTGTCAATGATCGAAGTGTGACATAAACATCGTTATTTCTGATTGAATGTGCACATATGGTTATCAATGTGTATATATATGTACGAGCCATATTATCTTTGCTCAAACTTAAACATAAGTTTTGCTATAGATATACATGTCAATTTGGTTGTCATATGTCAATACGTATCAATAACATTATCTAAGATCTAATGTGAACATATGATTGTCAATGATCAAAGTGTGACATAAGCATCATTATCTCCGACATAATGTTCACATATAGTTACCATATGTGTATACATATGTATGAGGCGTATTGTCGCTACTCAAACTTGAATGAAGTGGTTATATAAGAACAAGGCAATTTGCAAAATTGTTTAAAATAAATAGATGTCATTTCTCAAAAATAGGTGATATCCCAAGAAACATGCAATCTGACATACAAAACAGACAGGAACGTTCCTTTCGATGTGGTTTCCCATAACAAAAGAGGTAGTTTTGAATAGATTAGGGCAGGTTGGGGCATAAAGGATTGACTCGGTCAAAAAAAAAGAGACTCCATGGAAAGGGAGAAGAAGACCATCAATGCTAGAAATTTGATCGGCTTTGCAATGGCAACGACACGTTCTACCAAAAAACCAACCAATGACTCCAAACAATGGTTGTTTCAATATTAACATGTTTGGCTAGAAAACCAGCAGGCGATTCTAGGGAACCAATAGGTGAGTCCAAGACACTTTTCAGGCAACTTTGGGACAATCTACTCTCTTTTTATATTGAAGACTTCCTCCCTTGCAAGCAACTAACCAATATTAATTTGAATAATTTTGTTGACCTTTTAGAGCATAGGTATCAGAATCTAGGCCTTGTAGGGTATTCTATAAAAGCATATTTCAGGGTACATATCATTTATCTTGTTATATGCCATTAGGTAACCTTCATGTCAGAAAAAGTATTGATTATACTGATGAATGCAACATGTTGTGTTGTTTTCATTGACGGATGATACTGCGGTCTAGAAGACTAATGTCATAAAAAATGTTTGAGAAATTAAGAAGCAGTTTATCGCTGAAGTTGAAATGCTTGTTCCACTTTATGTAGTTGCCTAAATCTCTTGCTCTTAGTTACCTTAATTTGGCTGCTCTCTAACGCCTGTATGTTTAAAGTTTTATTTCCTTTTATATGTGTGAAAGAGGCACATTGAGTGTTGCACATTCTCCACAACGTGAAAAAACAAGTGCAGATATACGATCCATGGGTAGGCTATGATGACTACCTAATTGTGGAAGACCTCTACAAACTAGTATGTAGTTTAACGTAAATTATTGTTATGAACATTTTTGTTTCTTGTTTAAGAGGTTTTTGTTCATTTTGTATAAATTTTATACTCAGACATTCCTTTGACATCAAAATGTTGGAGGACTATAAACTTTTACCAATAACTATGACTACAGTGTGTTCATGATGAAATACATGTAACAGATAATGTGTGGAAGGAAACATAGCTTCACCCAAGCTGATCTTGCTAATAGCAAAAAAAGATCTTTTGGAAACTTGCTTCAAATAAATAGACATGCTAAAATTTGAATAATATCGTCTTTATAACCATTTTTGATAATTTTTGCATCCTTGTAACCATTTCTTTTAGTGAACGTATTTGTAAATGCAATGTTATCTCATTATGGCCCTTCCAGTTGTTATCGCATGAATTCATCTCTGTTTACTTATCATCTTCTTGGCAGAAACATTGTTATCTCATTCTCTTGTTTGCGTACCCATTTATGCATTCTGTAGGCATGTTATCTCATTCTCTCATCACCATGTGCCTTACCGTATCCATTCCTTGTTCTTCCTATCGTAATCTCATTCTCTCATTATGATAGACTTGTTCTTATCTCATTATTTTTCTATTACATTAATTTTTCACATTATTGGGTGTCTATTTACTTATTGTTTTCTTTGTAGAGTCATTACCCCATTCTCTCATCACCGTGTGCATTGTTGTATCTATTCTTGTCCTTCTTATCATTGTCTTATTCTCTCGTCATGTAGAATAATTGTTATTTCATTATTTCATTAGATTAATTTTTTGCATTATTGGGTGTCCATTTACTTATAGCCTTCTTTGTAGAGTCATTGTTATCTCATTCATTCGTCATCGTGTGCATTGTCATATCCATTTTGGTACTTCTTGTTGTTATCGCACTCACTTTGTTGGAACGATTATCTTTCCCTTTCACAAGCTTGATCTCCTCCATATTTTAGGATGACATTGACATCTTTGATTGTCATGGATCTCGTTACTATTTTTAACAATAATTTGCCCTTGTATTTTCACATCACACATCTAGAGATGCCTAAGATGATTTTGAAGAAGAGAGATAACCTCACTTCTAATTCATCAATAGATCTTAAACATTAGGAAAAGTCAATATATTGCGACAAACGTAACCAAACTTTTATTCTTCATAGGGAGTCCATTCAAGGTAGAATGAGGTTGCACTACTAGAATGGCCAACTAGATATTATCATTGGAAAATTTGATTTTGCTAATATGCGACCATATCCATGTTTCTTTTCTTGATGAAATGAATGTCCCTTTTGACCAAAAAATTTCTTAGTGGAGAATGATAGATGCAAGATATTTCTACACTGATTCACTTTTTAAGCAATTTGTGTTTTCATAATCTACCCCAGAAGTTGATGTCGGTACCCTTGATCAAACTCTAAGTCCATGAGTGTAAATGATGGCATGTGAGAAAATTAGGGTTAACTTCTTGTTTATCTCTTTCTTTTGTAGTAATCATTCAAGTAATGTTTGAGTACTTGGTATAAAAATACTCAAGCTTCAAAATCCAATACTATTTGATGACCTCGTAACTTTTGTTTCAAGTGTTTTAGTTCCATGTTTTTTGTGCATGGAACTATAATTTCACTTGTTTGAAGGCAACCGTTACAATTATAATTGTTTACTGCATCAATTGAGGTAGGAAAAAGTGATTAGTCATAACATTTCCAAAATATTTGTAAATTTGTTGAACAAACATTTTTGTAGTATATAAGAGTAGCGTGGCTACCAATTCCTATTTCACACAATTGATTTAACAATATCGATGCAGAAAAGGACTCACATGCCATTGTCAAACAAATATTTTTGTAGTATATAAGAGTAGTGTGGCTACCAATTCCCATTTCACACAATTGAATTAACAATATCGATGTAAAAAACGACTCACATGCCAAAATTTTGTAGAGGATTATAGCAATTTACACTACCAAACTTAGCAAAAAAATGGAGACAAAAAAATTATGTACATTTAGAATATCAAATGAATGCACACCCATCATAGAGGAATGCAAGATTGCAATTCTGATTATTAGTAGTTAGTTCCATGAATACTTGAATGCCAAAATATGAAACCAACAATGCAAGATACTCATACAAATAAAAATGACAGAAAACATCAATGGCTTCAGAACAAATACCTACAAAAGAAAAGTTTTACAAATTCGAAGCACTACAGGACACGTCTTACAATTTCTGCACTAGCACATTGGTTCTTATTTTGTCATCTTATGGAATTTGTTACTTTTACATAAAGTCATTGTAGAAGAGTCAGGAGGCAAGGCATTGGAGATGGAGTCCTTCAGGTGACGCTTCTTCCCTTCTACGAGAAGCATCTCTCTCAATCTCTCTGCCCCACTCGAGGTCACTTGACTAGCCTTGCCCCACCTTGAGGTCCAGACCCTTGACAGCTTGGCCACCGCTATGATCAGCCACACTATAAAAAAAACTATTTCGAGGAGCTACATAGCCTACCACCATAGCTCCCTCATTTTATTGTTTTGCTTGCAAGTGATGATGGTTGTAATCAAGTTGAAGTTGGTGGTGATCGTCAAATTCATGCCTAAGAGTCGAAGCCAACTAATTTAGCATAAGTTGCAGAGTTGGAGTAGAAGGTGCAAACCTACCCACAACACAACATTTTCTATTACGTACCCAGAGACAACCACAAGATTTGGCTGTCAAAAAGATGGAATGGGAAGAGGAAGGTCTCTTTAAAGACAATACTGGTGGTCATAATGGTAAAGGCGATAATGGTGGTATTGGTGATATTGATAAGGAAACAACATCTGGCCAAGATAATGGTGGTATTAATAAACAGACAACAGCTGGCCAAGCAATTACTAAGATTATCGACAACACAATAAGAGATAAAGATGCAGCTGTTTAGCAGGGAGGCACAACAACTAAACAGAGAAATAACAATTGTAAATTAAATAATGTTTCCTCTTGTAAAGATCGAAACGATCCTTGTAATTCATGAAATGATTTTGATGGCGCATGCAATTCTATTGTAAAGAAAACCCAGACCTATCATAAAAAACAATAGTAGTTTCCCTTTCCATGGATGTAGGTGTGACTTTACGCTGAACCACGTTATACCAGGCATTCACTTCTTGAGTGTCTCTTTCGTTCATGGTACCAGAGCATGATAACCACATGGTACAGAACAATCCTTCTCAAAGCTCAACTTCTGCTCCAAGAAAATATCCTTATCCATGTAATCTGAATGTAGCCAACTTTGTGTCCATCAAGCTTAATCAAAATAATTTTATGTTATGGCAAACACAGATGATGAGGCTCATTGAGAGCCATGATATGACTAGTTTTCTAGATGGAGAATATCCGTCACCCGCATAGTTTATCACCGCCTATGATGGAAATGCAGTCATAGAACTTAATCCTGACTATCTCGCCTGACGGAAGTCGGATAGACTACTTAGAGGATGGATCACTAGAACTCTATTTGAGGAGATATTGTGCATTGTCATTAGACAAAAGACCACCATGGAGGTATGCACCACCTTAACTCAACATTTTGCTAATAATTCTAAGGAACGAGAAATGTTTCTTATGCAAAAACTTCAAATGCATAAGAAAAGGAAACTCATCCATTGATGAATACATTTGGAGTTTTAAAAAAAAATCGACCAGCTTGCTACCATTGGAAAGCCTATTACAGAAGAGACTAAAGTTTGTTTACTTCTCACAAGTCTCGAAAGAGATTATGAATCCTTCTGAACAACCATGTTGAAACCACTAGCACCCTCATTTTTTGAGGTAGTCGCACTTCTTCAAAATCATGAAACTATGAGGACATTAGAAGAAGATTCCCCTAGAACCCAAGTTACTTTTATTGGTCACCGCCAAACAAATCAAAGGAACAAATGAGGCAAAAATCAAAGCTTTAATTCCAAAGGATGTGGCTTCGCGCAAGCTAGTCAAGGTGGTTCATGGAACTCAGACAACAAAAATAAAGATGGCAATCAGAACCGATCAGCTCAGGAAAAAGACATTATATGCCAAATATGCAGCAAGAAGAACCATAGCACTCTCAATTGTTGGCATAGGTTTAATCAGGTGTTTCAGTCACAACAGGTCCAGTGTGAGCCGCCATAAAAACAACTGATAGTCAGGATCAACAATGGTTTCCCGACACCGGTGCCTCAACTCATGTCACATCAACACAGGGAATCTCAATTCTCCAACAAAATATTATGGGACAGATAAAATAATAGTTGGAAATGGAGAAAATTAGATATTACTCATGTTGGATAGGCTACTATAGAAAATGAGTGACAAAACTTGTTCTTGATAATGTTTTAGTCATTCCAAGATAAAAAAAAAACTTATCTCTTCAGCCAATTAACATATGATCTCCCTTATGTTTTTGAGTTTTCAACTAATGAGTTTGATGTGAAGGAAAAGACGACCAAGAAGGTGGTAATTACGAGGAAGAGGCATGAAGATCTCTATGCAATTGAAAATAAAGGAGAAGGCAATGACCGAATCCCTGAAGTATATCTCTCTTCAAGATTTCAAGCAATGAATAAAGAAATATGGCACCAACATCTAGGCCATGTTCATCAAGTGGTAGTAGATTTTCTTGCAAATAAAAAAGCTATTTGTGTGATAGGTTCTAGCTCCTTAAAAACTATATGTTCTAGTTGCCAGATAGCAAAAGTGTGTCATCTCTCTTTCTTTCCAGTGGATGAACATTGTGACAATTTTCTTGACAAGGCTCACTGTGATCTATGGGGACCAGCCCCAGTTATTTTAGTTGATAAATTCCAATTTATGTTATTTTTATTGACAAGGTCACACAGTTCACTTGGTTCTATCCCTTGCACCGCAAATCAGAATTATACGAAGTGTTTACAATTTTTCATAACTAAGTTGAAAATTAGCTTGATAAGAAAATTAAGAAGTTTCAAACGGATGAAAGAGGTGAATTAATAGTCTTAAACTTGCAGTGTATTTGCAAGAAAATTGAATACATCACCACAAGGCCTGCCTTAAGACACCACCACAAAATAGAATGGCAGAGCGGCCCCATAGAACCATCGTAGAACTTGGGTTGGCAAGGATGTTCAATGCAAATATACCAGCTCGCTACTCGGTTCAAACTTTTTCCACTATAGTCTGGCTTGTTAATAGACTGCGCACACCAACGTTAAAGATGAAGTCTCCTTTTGAACTAATTTTTGGAAAAAGTCCTCCTTACTCCTATTTAAGAACATTTGGGACTAGATGTTTTCTGTATCTAAGAGACCACACTCTCTACCCTGCATGTTTTTCAGATATAGTAATACACATAAGGGATACAAGTGCTTGTATCTACCTACAGGAAGAATATACGTTTCCCGACATGTTGCCTTTGATGAAAGTATTTTTTCTCTATAAACAGCCTGGAGCATTATTTTCTTCTACGTCAACCTATAAACAAGGTGTCACCTATAGCGATTGGACTAAACTAGATCGTTGCCCAAAGATTTCGAAAGATGAAAACAAAAAAGATTGTGTCAAGTAATCAACCACCATCATCTCTTGCACGATGGTTCATTAGACAATTTCATTACAAGAGATACATGATAGAGAAAAAAATGACCAGTCTTCAACAGAAAATGAGGCACAAAGTCATCATCATCAGCATGAAGAAAGACTATCAAGTCAAGAAAGCCATCATGAAGGAAGTCAGTCTAGTCAATTCTCCACGAGCTCAAATGCTCACTCCATGGTAACTCGAACTAAGGCTGGTACGTACCTTAAAACCAAATCCTAAGTATTTTTTGGCCTTAACGGTACCACTTGAACCTAAAACTATTAAGTAGGGTCTTGAGAATCCAGGTTGGGTTGCTGCCACGAAGGAAGAGATGCATGCCTTGGAACGATACCACACTTGGACGTTGGTACCATGCAAATCAGGTATGAATATTGTTTCAACTCGATAGGTGTTTAAAACAAAACTCAAGAGTGATGGAACTGTAGAGCTTAATGCTAATGGGTTCAATCAAGTGCGTAGCGTTGATTTTCTGGAAACCTTTTCTCCTATTATAAAGCCAGCGACTATTAGAATTGTGCTAACTATTGTTCTATCTCACAATTGGGACATTAGACAAATGGATGTTAAAAAAGTCTTTTTACATGACGATTTGGATTAAACTGTGTTTGTTGAACAACCACTAGGATTTATTGATGGCCAAAAAACCAAGTTATGTATGCAAGTTGCATAGAGCCCTCTATGGCTTGCGTCAAGCTCCAAGAGCATGGTACGACCGATTTAGCAGTTATCTTCTATCAAAAGGCTTTTCTTCCAGCATCTCTGACTTTCATTATTTACTTATAAAGAAGGATGTGGCATCATACCCTTACTCTTGTACGTCGATGATATAATCTTAACTGGCAGCAATCCTATGCTTCTCCAAGAATTCATTCGGGATATTATCTATGAAGGATTTGGCTTATCTCCATCACTTCCTTGGAATATAGGTAATTTAACTTTCTGGTGGGCTCTTTCTCAATAAAAAATGGTATGCCTATAGCTTGATGGAAAGAGCCATAATGACAGCATGCAAACCATCTATCACTCCCCTAAGCCAAAATTATAAAACTCCAGTTGATGATACTCCTTTCTCAGATTCTATACTTTTCTAGAGCTTGGTTGGAGGATTACAATATTTCACTTTTACACGGCTGGACATTTCTCACTGTCAACTTCATTAGTCAATACATGCAAACACCTATGGTAAGTCATTTCCAATGGTTAAAAGTCTCATTCAATATGTTATTGGCTCCACTGATTTCAGATGTCATTTATATTCTCAAGAGCAAATTCAATTTCATGCATTCTCTGATTTAACAGGGCCGGTTGTCCAGAAACTCATCGCTCCACTGCTGGTTTTGTCACCTTTCTTGGGACTAATCCTACCTCATAGGCTACAAAGAAGCAACCCACAGTGGCTAGATCTACCACCGAGACTGATTATCACCTAATGGCATTTGCAACTGCTGAATTAACTTAGATTACACATGTCCTTAAAGATATTGAACTTTATCTCTTGGAGCAACTGGTTCTCTATTGTGACAACCTGTCGGCACTTCAAGTAAACATAAAACCAGTTTTTCATTCTCGTATGAGGCATGTGGAATTGGATTATCATTTCCTAAGGGCAAAGATTGCACTCGGTCTTCTTACCACTCAATTCGTTCCATCCACCCAAGAGGTGGCCGACATATTTACCAAAGCTCTCTCAAGGATCACCTTCACATTTTTAAGAGGCAAAGTAGCACTTTCCATACTGCCTCTTAGTTTGAGGGAGCCTGAAGACAATACTAATGGTAATAATGGTAAAGGCGATAATGGTGGTGTTGGTGGTATTGATAAGAAAACATTTGGCCGAGATAATGGTGGTAGTAACAAACAGGCATCAGGTGGCCAAGCAGTTATTAAGATTATTGACAAAACAATAAGAGATAAAGATGCAGATGTCAAATAGGGAGGCACAACAACTAAACAGGGAAACAACAATTGTAAATTAAATATTGTTTCCTCATGTAAAGATCGAAACAATCCCTATAATTCAAAAAATGATTTTGATGTTGCTTGTAACTCTATTAAAAATAGAAGGGAAATCTAGGCCTATCATAAAAAACAACGATAGTTGCCCTTCCATGGATGTCGGTGTGAGTTTACACCGAACCACATTATATAGGTGTTATCACCTCAATTTTTTCAAGAAAAAAAGACTATATTTTATTTTCACCCAAACAAAATTTTCTGTTACTTGGATTTAAAATTTAGATCCTAAGCCCAACCCTAGACCCAAATAAAATTCGCAACTATTGGATCCAAAATAAATATCTAAACTCTTATTGGAACCCAAACACAAAATTTTAAATTCAAAACTCAACTTTAGATGTAAGATTGAAATCCAAAACCCAACTCTTGGATCTGAATTAGATCCAAAACCCAAGTTTAGATCCAAATAAAAAATTTCAAGCTCAAAATCTAAAATCGAGATCAAAACAACAAAATTTGATGCTATTGAGCGAAGCACACGAGTGCACAAACTTTCCCTTTGTTTTATATTTCGTTCTCGCATCAAAATGTGCTTTTAAGCTTAAATCACTCACTAGAACATGTTGGCGACCGATTGAACTCAATCCAGATCTAAAATGAACCCACAATTCAAAATGGAGTCGTCTTCATTTGCAACAAAAACCATTTTTACCCCTTTTAAACATATATTTAAAATATGTTTTTTACGTTCTTTTTATTATTTTTATTCTTTGAACAACCCCCAAGAGGCTAGGGAGGCGAAATCCGCCCCTTGTTGGTCCATACGAGACAATAAGGAGGCGTTCCCCTCCCCCCATCATGCAAAAGTCGTGCGGTTGAGCTTGAGCACCTTCACGCGTCACGTGCGGCAGCGAGTCGTGGCCCAGGTGCAACCGAGACAAGGTCTGCACGTTGCGCAGACCTCCTTAGTTAAACTGCCCATCGGGGAGCAGTTTTGGGCTTGTCGGGTGGGTATTAGCCATGCCCACACCCCAAAGGGGTATTTGTAGGGGTAATGGCTAATCCCACTTAGTCAAAACCTATTTAAAAAAAAATAAAATTATTCCAAAATACTTAGAATTCGGATGAAAATCTTGTTAAATTAAAAAAAAAAATCAAATTTTGAGTTTTGGCTCTAAAACTCCCCATAAATACCCTCACAATCTTCCCTCTTGGACATGGGTTAATCCTTGAGAACCTCTACTGTTTTTTCACAAAAAGACTTAGAGTTTTCCCTTTAGCTCCCTTTCTTTATTTCTCTCTTCTTCTCTTCTTTTCCTCTTCTTTTTTTCCATGTTCCAACTCTTCAAGGGAGCAAACCCCATTTGAGGAAGCTTTGGGATCATTCAAAGTGGGAGTTTCATGTTATAAAAATCATTCTTATTAGAGATATGCAATCAACGCTCCAATTGATATCTTTTCCTTACTTTGTCTCTTCTTCATCTTCTCATGGCCATATAAGATAACTCTCAAATCTCCTCTTTGGAGTTGAGCTATTCTTGAGTGCACCGAGATTATGAGCAAGACGAAATAAGTTACATTTTCTCATTTGTTTCTAAAAGTATGCTTGTTACATTGCTTTACTCATCATTTATGTTTGAGATGATGCTTATGCATGATGTAATTAAAGAGTAAATGCACGGCGAGAATGAGTGTTTAGGTTGGGAACTTTTTCTTTGTTATATTGATTTTTGAGGTTGTGACTTGTCCACAGAAAAATTCTTCAAGAATATGTATATGTTAAAATGCATCCTCATGTCATTCTCACGTTTAGTTTCTTCCTTAATCACCCGTTTAGGAACCCTAATTAGTGCTTTGTCAAGTAATTTTCCATTTCATGAGTATTTGGTTTTCTTCTATACCCAATGATGGAAGAAATATATTTTCTTGTAATTAACAATATGATTTTATTCAAAAGATTTTCAAAAGCAAATACCATCTTTGATGAGGCTTTGGAGACTTAACCTAAGCTATTGCATGAGTCTGAGTTCCTCTCCGGCCTACATAGAAAAATTGAAGTCGGATATTTTGAAGTTATATATTAATTTCAACTATCATAAAACATGTACGTATACACATGTTATATACATATACACACACATGACTATTTCTTTTTGTCCTTCTCTTTTTATAATTTAACATATTCTTTTACAAATTCTCATATATATATATATATATATATAGTCTCCTTTTCTCTAAAAATCTCTTTTTCTTTAAAATCTATCTCTCTCTTTTTCTAAAATCTTCTTCTCCTTCTCCATTTGAGTTAATACTTTCTTTTCACATGCTTTCATATATATATATATATATATATATATATATATATATATATATATATATATATATATATATATATATATATATATATATATGGTCTCCTTTTCTCTAAAAATCTTAAAAATCTATCTTTCTCTCTTTTTCTAAATTCTTCTTCTCCTTCTCCATTTGAGTTAATACTTTCTTTTCACATGCTTTCATATATATATAAAGTATAATGATATGTATATCTCTCTCTTTTTTTTCTCTTCTGTGATTTTAAAATCTCTTTCTCTCTCTCTTTTTCTCCATTCCTCTCGGATTAAGGTCCTTTCTCTTTTCTATTCTTTTGAATATTTTTCTGCCAAGATCTTTTCATTTGTCGACTTCACCAAAACAAAAAATTAAGTAATAACCAAATATTGGAATTATGCTTGATGGTCTACAACCTCATTCCATTTTCAAAAACCTTGTTTTTTCATAAAAAAATAGTTATAACAATTTTATAAATAAAAATCAGAAACTTAGATGCATGTAATGGTATGAATGCTCTTAGATTAATGTCATGATAAGAATACATGATTTAAAACTAATCATGTAGGGTCAATGCATCTATACATTGACATTCACTTGTGAAATCACAAATGATCACAAGTACTACTTTATCAAAACTTAAGAATGATGAGATGAAGCTTTAGCTAAGTAACAACCGAATTAGAGCAAAATCTCAAACCTACTTAAATTTTTAAAAGAACACTAAATCTACTTCAAAAGTGCTTTCCAAAAGTTTTCAAATGATATTTGCAAAAATTCCTCAAATCAAAATGGTTCATACTCTCAAGTGACTCTTCAAAAATTTTCTTAAAAATTTGAAACATTAAATCTTCAACATTTTCTCAAACACTACATCACATTTAGAATAAATGATGTTTAAGCTAAAACGAAATGCACCAAGAATAAACATAACCCTTGGATTGATTGGTAAAGGCACCGTGAACAATCAATCCTTGTACTGACGGTGAGTCCCTTTCGTTCTCATATCAAAATAAAATCTCATTTTTCTGGAGCACTTCAAAAACCAAAAGAATTTTTGGGGATGCAAACACCAGGCATTCATTTCTTGAGTCTCTCTTATGTTCACTCTTTTCCTTCCTCTCACCTTCTTTTCCCACCAGTGGATGATGCAAAACTACTACATTGACATCAGAAAGACAATTGAAAGGGAGAGTGTCTTACCTTATGAGGAGGTCGGAGCTTGCTATCGACCACCAATTGCTGCGGTTGAGAGAGGAAGTTGGGTAAATGTTGCCATTGAGAGAAGACACTGGGTAAGCTGCTGTGAGAGAAGAGAAAACGAGAATGTGTGCCCCAACATATGAAAAAATGCAATGGGAAAAAAATTTTACCCAACATTAAGGGCACATTTGAGGGGGATGAGATATACTGTGGCTGGGGAAAAAACTTTAAAATATTTAAATCTGGTCCCTACATATTAAACATGGCATCAGAAGATGATTTCCAAAAACATTTTTCTAGAAATTTTTTCCCACCAAAAAATAGGTGGAACTTTAATCCTGGTATTAAAGTTCCATAACCTTTCAAAAAAACTCATGAAAGAAAAGTTTCATGTTCGTTTCTAGTAATTTTGTTGAAACTTAAATTAAAGTCTCACCTTTATAGTGGAGTACTACGTTTTCAAATAAGCCCTCAAGCAGGATATGGTATGGAACAATTGACATGCTTAATAGGCATTCACTCAATTCAACAAAACTCAAGCAAAGCAAAGTATGTCAGTAAAGATAATTGTCTCAATTCGGCATAACTGAAACCAAACTAAGAATTGCATTCAATAGGGCGATATGAGAGAATGCGGAAGCCAAGAGCTTCTGTTGACAAGAGATCAATAGCTAAATTTCTAGATAAGGTAAGAATGTAGGGATTTCTCTTCTCATGCATACACAAAACCAAACGTATGCCCTAAACAAAACAAGATCATGCCCATGATAAATCATTGAATTAAACAAAACCTTAAACTTAAAGCGGAAGCGTACCTGAATCCATCTGAACTGTTGCACGGGACGGTAGATCGCGGTAGGATCTTCCAGAGTACATGCGGCGCGCTTGAGGTCTCTCTCAGATGGGGAAGAGAAAAACCTTAGAGACCAACGTCTCAGACAACCATTGCACGACCCCGGGGACCACTACCATTTCATAATGAGGACAATTACGGATTCCACCCATCAAAGAGTCCGTAATTCCGTACTGGTATCTATACATTTCAAAATTACCTCATACCCTCTAAAATGACGTAATATCCCAAAACGCAATCACTTAAGCGGATATTCACTTTAAGATAGCCATAATGTCTGAAATTTCTCATAGACATATGCCGGCCCACCAAATGATCTTACAAAGAATATTTTTAATCCTCTCTTTTTCATCAAAACATGAGCGATTATGTATTTTTAGATATAGCAATATTGAACTGAAAAATAAATAATACAAAAGGTTTTACTGTGTATTATTTTCTACACCAAAGATGGAAACAAAAAAAAAACTCGGTCCTATTTTACGTTTGGTTGTCTCAACTCTTAAACTGGAACGCTCTAAATGATGTGACTGCATAACTATGATTGTGATTTCCAAACTTTATGGTGAAACACCCGTGTCTACTATCGTTCTATGCTTATCATCCGTTCCACACCAATATTGATTGCATTAATCCATAGTGGTTGTATATCAGGTCCCAGCAGCAAAGCTTTAGGTTGCAAAAAAAAAGGTGCTGCTAAGTATCACATCCTTAAGGTGGCACCTGATTGCAATAAATTCTTCTATGGAACATGTTTAGAAAAATGTCACCAGGGTGAGGTGCGGACGAAAAACCTCCCAAAAAAGAACAATTTTACTGTTTAATTGAATAAGACAAAAAAAAATTATGATTCTTTTTGGTGTTTGATAGTTATTTGGAGCTATTGTTATGTAAATGTTTTAGTGCCCTGCAGAACTAGCTTGAGCGGGCATCCCACCCAGTGATGGAGCTCGAAAAATTTGTTGGAGGGAGATGTCAGATGTTATTATATCCTAAGATGCACTCACATGAATAAAAACAAATATTTGAAGGTGTCAATATGAAAATAAAAAAAATATTGACGGACTGGTGTGGGCAGCCTACAAGTGGCTCCGGCTCCGGCTCCGGCTCCCCCACTGATGTTCCCCACCAATAACAAAATGATCACACGGCTAAGAGAGAAATCATTTTGGTGCCACGGGAAATATAGATAGAAGAAAGTGGAAAAATACAATCGCGTCTGTTGTCTCACAATGTAGATGGAACAAAAAAGCGAATAAAATATGCAAATCTTTTATTCATAAAACGAAATACTCCACGCGATCTATCTTTTCACATCATTGATAAACTTATTATAATAAAAAAAAAATGAGGAGATTCCCATGTCTGAGATATGAGGGTGGGATGCAGTGTGGAGTCCACGAATTTATGGGGGATGAAGAAGAAAGTAATCACATTAGCAGGAAGAGAACAACAACTGGTTCGGAGGAGGATGCGGGTTTAACATGACGCTAGACGAGACGGGGAGCCTTGTTGAGAGGTAACGGTGATTTGAAAAACTTTTTTAATGAGAATGTTTTCAAAGTCTTTCCTCTCATTTCAGCTAAAAAAAAAAAAAAAAGTTATTTTACCTCAACTATAAATCTCACCCCCTTTTATGCAAAGGGAGGTTATGTGTATAGGCTGAAACTTATCAAAAATACTTTTGTAGGTTAAATGTAAAACCCCTCCTTCCATAAGGGCAAAAGTGGAACGCAATTTTTTTTCCTATAAAATTAAGAAAATTCCCTTGTAATAAAACGTGGGAAGTATGACTTCTCATGTTAATGGCACAACATGGAAAGTGTCATCTTCGTTTTTTTTTTTTTAAAAAAAAAATGGGTATATGACACATGTCATATCTATGCTATCTCGGTTTGCTCCGATCGGCCAATATGCATCTGCGTTTACAAGCTATTTTTCTTTTTGCATTTGAAAAGTTATTTCACATGCTTTAAATTAATTTAAAAGTTTTAAATCATAAATTCAAAACTCACATTGACAGTTCGTTTTGACGGAAATCCATCCATGAATTAGAGTGAATTAATTAATTTTAGAGCTTATAAGTTGCTTGCTTAGAATGATCCGCTTCAAAAGTGAAATGTGAGTTGTGACAATGGCTCGCTAATGCCCGAGCTTTGGGCTGCAAGCCTTCAAGGTATACGCTAAATTGCCTTTTAGAACGGTTCGCATCACCTCCATTCCGCTCGAGCCACGTCACTTTTTACGCGCTCCTGCTGACTTGTCGAGTTCTGATTGGATCTCTAGCCGGGGCTCTAGTTCTTATTGGCCGCGGGGACGTGGGCACGGGGAAGCGGGGCCCGCTAACTTGAACTCTCTCGTCCCGTCTCCTATATAGACGACCCTGGATCCACAGGATCCCTAAATCAGGGTCCCTGCTCGCTGATCCACCGGTCGCAGCGTCCTCCTCCGTCGGTTCGGGGAGAAAACGCTGCTGCTTCTCCGTTCCCTTCATCTTTTTGTTGATCTTAGTCGTCGTTTGCGCTGGTGCGTCTGCTCCGTTTCTACTCAGATGAGGTGAGGTGGTTCCTTCCTCGACAAATCCGAAGTCACCGATCGCATCATTTCGGTTGTCGAACTTTCAGAAGGTCGATCCTTCCAAGGTACCAACATCCCCACCTCCCTTAGTTCCAATTTAGCGCCTTGAATATAATTGGTTGGTTTCTTGTCTGTCCGGTCCACTAACAGGATATACTGTAGGTCTTTTTGTTATTGGTTGCTCGTGCTGCTGGCAATGGAGCGTGGCATTTTGAGCTGTGTTTTGATTTTTTTTCCCAGTTTTGGTTTTGTTCGGTCTCGGAGAATTGATCTTTTGGTTATGGAACTCCAAAGATGAATCAGAAATACGTACGTAGAGTTTGGAGCGCCTGAACATGGTCTTTCTAGAGAGAGAGACAGTTTCCACTGCCTCCAGAATTTCGGCATAGGACTTAGCTTTTAGAATTGCCTCCTTGTACGCTTCAGTTCAGGACTTTAGGGCCTGAGTCTTCTACAGGTGCTCTTTTTCTATGAGAGATACTTCGGTTGAGATTTAGAGTCTTCGGCAAATCATGCGGAAGAAAAGCTCTGAGTTCCTTTCTCTTTGTTTGGTGACATAGCCAAGCTCATTGATAACGCCAATTTTGCTTAAGCATATGACCCATTGATTATGATAGTGTGACTGCTTGAACGATCTCATTCAAGCCTACAAGATTATGGAATCTGGGGATTCCTTCTGCTTAGCCAACCTATAGATCATACCTGGAGGGTTCTATCGGGTTGCTTTCAATGTAGTCTATATATGGAACCTTCATCTGGCTGTCTGCGCCATCCAGCCTCTGAGCAAATATGCAATTTTGTTTTTCACAAGCCCAACCGTATACATGGATACTCATGTTCAACAATATTGGAACCAAAGAAACAAAATGATGAAAATCTAATGTTTCGATTTCGTTTTATAAGGATTCAAATTGGTCAATTTAGCTATGTGGTTTGACTTTATAAAAAATTGCTGGAAAACACAACAGCCTTGTCAGCAGATGGCGTCCACATGATACATACGCATACACACACAAGCATGTCATATGATATGAACATGTATAAATATGTACACATATACATCTACATGGTTATGTATGTGTTTTGTGTATGTGCATTTTTGTAGTTGGTCAATAGACATAGCAATTTCTGTTCTGGCTAAAAAATAGCTAGTTTTAATTATCATGCATTTTCTACCTTGAGATCTGTTTTAGATGTTTCATTTGCTAGAAAAGCATTTCATCAGCTGATAGTTCTAAAGCATAAATGTGATATTTTCCAGTAATTTCACAAGTAAAACAAATCTTAATTGTACTGCAGTCCTTTCAGCATCTCACATGTGACCGCAATATTATGATTTATTGCAGTGTCATTGTGATATGCTCTGTAACATTTGAAAATTTTATGCGTTTTTGTTTTATATGTCAACATCATTCATCTTAATTTTTCTGTTCTTTTTCAAACGACTTTTTCCCTCAAGTCTTGCAAGTGTTACGTAGCCCAAGCTGCTGATTCTGCAAATTCAGATGAATCAGCAAAAATATATTACTATATTTATTTTTTGCTAAAATAAATGGAGGACAGGAACAGGTGGTGCACCTGTGACTGCAGGAATTGCAAAATCAATGGGTGTTCTGGCTGTGGGTATTGTTACTACCCCATTTTATTTTGAGTGTCGAAGACTGGCAGTTCAATCACAAGAAAAAATTGCACCTCTTGACTGTGGGGCTTCTTGTTATCATCTACAAACAGATTTTTTTTTATGCCAGCATTTGTATTCCAGGTGTAACATACAGTAGAAATGATATACTGGAATAGTATATCCAGTCAAACACACCCTCATGTTGGAAAGTGACTAACTTTTCCCTGCTGTATACCCGTTTACCAGGAAAGTTTTTCCTGGCATGCTTGGGACTTCATTTTAGTCCCAGTCAAACACTACCTTAGGATTCCTACTATTTTCCAGATTTACGCACAATGGAGTTCTTCTGTTATAGTCTCAGTTCACTGGTTGTTTTCAAGATGCTTGATGTAGTGTTCTAGTGTTAGATCTCTTGATTCTTGTTTCTGTTTTGCCTGATCTGGTTTTTTATTTGTCCTGCATATTTCAGTGGAAGATTTGAGTTCTCAGGTCAATTTAGGGTTTTGAAGGTGTGACAGTTCACTAGTATTTCCTGAGGGGTTGTATGTGAGAATTCACTAGTGAAGGGTTTCTAGATTAAGATTGTCCTGAGGTGTTGTACGTAATTCTTTTGATCCGAATCAGCACTGTCTGCAGGTTTTCTCAATCAGGGCGCCATGATGGACTACAAACGAATCTCCATTTCATCCTTTGTTATTTTGCTGCTGATTCAATGTTTTGCCATAAACGCTTCAGATGAGGTGACTTTTTCTGGATCATTTGATTTTTCCCTGTTTCTATCTCTAGTGGTCTACTTTTGGCTGCTGATCGTTTTGTTTTGGCTCATCCTTTATTCTCTAGTTGTTCTATGAGTCATTCGACGAAACTTTTGAAGGTCGGTGGATCGTCACTGAGAAGGCTGACTACAACGGTTGGTTTGATAACTTGTAGACTTCGCATTTCTGAAATTTCCTTACGTGTTTTGTTTGTCATTGGCATTTATATTCTCTGTCATCGTTTCATTTAGGTGTATGGAAACATACTAAGAGTGAGGGACATGAGGACTACGGCCTTCTTGTGAGCGAGAAGGCAAGTAAACACGGCATAGTTAAGGAATTGGGAAGTGCAGTAGAGTTCAAGGATGGAACTGTTACTCTGCAATTTGAAACCAGGCTGCAGAATGGGCTTGAATGTGGTGGGGCTTACTTGAAATTTCTTCGTCCTCAGGACGTTGGATGGACACCCAAGCAGTTTGACAATGATTCGCCTTACTCCATTATGTTTGGACCAGATAAATGTGGTTCCACTAACAAGGTCCATTTCATAGTGAAGCACAAGAATCCCAAGTCCGGCGAATATGTTGAGCACCACCTGAAATATCCTCCATCTGTCCCTTCCGACAAGCTCACTCATGTTTACACTGCTATAATCAAGCCTGATAATGAACTGAGGATTTTGGTTGATGGGGAGGAGAAAAAGAAGGCCAACTTTCTGTCACAGGATGATTTTGAACCAGCTTTCATCCCACCTGTTACGATTCCTGATCCGGATGATACGAAACCAGAGGATTGGGATGAGCGAGCCAAGATTCCAGACCCTGATGCTGTGAAGCCAGAGGACTGGGATGAAGATGCACAGATGGAAATTGAAGATGAGGAGGCTGAAAAGCCTGAGGGTTGGTTGGATGATGAACCTGAGGAGATTGATGACCCCGAGGCGACTAAGCCAGAAGATTGGGATGATGATGAGGATGGAGAGTGGGAGGCCCCAAAAATAGACAATCCAAAGTGCTCAGAAGCGCCAGGTTGTGGTGAATGGAAAAGACCCATGAAGAGGAACCCGGCCTACAAGGGCAAATGGCACGCACCCATGATTGACAACCCCAACTACAAGGGCATCTGGAAGCCCCAACAAATTCCAAACCCTGACTTCTTTGAGCTTGAGAAACCCAACTTTGAGCCTATAACGGCTATTGGCATTGAAATCTGGACAATGCAGGACGGGATCTTATTTGATAATATTCTGATTGCAAGTGATGAGAAAGTAGCAGAGACGTACCGTGAGAAAGCATGGAAGCCCAAATATGATGCCGAGAAAGAAAAGCAAAAGGCTGATGAAGAGGCTGCCGGTCCGCCAAAAGGGCTTGCAGGCTTCCAGGTGAGTATCGTCCTACCAGAATTGTGCTGTTTAATTGTTGATTCATGGTACCTGTTCTATCTCCTGACATGGTTCTCGTTCTCTGCAGAAAAAAGTGTTTGATATCCTTTACAAGATAGCCGACATCCCATTCTTGGAAGCATACAAGGCCAAAATCATCGTGAGTACTTATTTTACGTATTATTACGTTCATAATCTATGTCATGTTGACAAAAATTACGATATTTAGGAAGTGCAATTCTTGCAATGGATGAAACATTAGGGACTTTGTATGTTCCATGACTAAGTTACTAGGTAAATATTAACTTTAATGGCTGAAACGCAGGATACCATTGGAAAAGGTGAGAAGCAACCAAACCTGACAATTGGTGCACTGGTTTCTATTTTGGTGGTTATCATCACGCTCTTCCACAAGGCTCTCTTTGGTGGGAAGAAACCATCTGTAAGTTCTTTGTTCTTCTCTATTCTGTGCTTTCTGTTGCATTTTAGTTGAAAACTTTAGTTAAGCTGCTTCATTAAACTTCCTGCTTCGAGTCACCTACAAGGTCCTCCTTTTCTTTACAGTTTCCACCTCAAGCTGCGCAAGTAAAGAAGGATGATGGGCCCAGGGAGGCAGATAACGATGGCGGCAACGCTGAGAAAGATGAGAATGAGGAAGAAGATAACGCTGCTCCTCGTCAGAGGAGATCTAGAAGAGAAACGTAGGCTTGCAATGGTCAGGATTTTGAATTGCAGTTGTTTCACGGCTACGTGCTCTGCACTCTGTGAGTCAGTGGGTAGTAGGGCATTGTAATCTAGAGAAGGTTTGCGACTATTTGTGAGTCTGCTTTTGGTAATTTTCAAGGATCTTCAGGGCATCATTGTTTCCTTTTATAAGGACCTTTCATATACTCGTTTTTAGAAATTTTTAAAAGGTTTATTTTTTGTGGCTTGAGTCTGCTCTTTTCTGTTTCCCATTTTGGAGGCAATGCTAAGAAGGTAGATGAGAATGAGTAGGAGGCTAATGCTTCTCTTTCCCAGAGGAGATTTAGAACAGAAACATGCAGTGCTAAAATTCTGAATTACGGTAGTCACCGTTACATGCTCAGCGGTCTGTCAGTCAGAGGGATAGATGGGCTGTGTAGCGTGGTAGATATGCTTGCCGCTGTTTTCAGTTTGTTTCTGATCAGTCTACGAATCTTTAGTATCGGGAGGACATGTTATGGCCTTTTATGTACTTTAAAAGTTCAGAAAAGGCTCCATTTGTGGCTTTAATCTGCTGCCTTTTTTCTTTTCTTTCTTTCTTTTCGAGAACGTACTAGTCAAATTGTTGGATTTTTATTTTATGCTGTCTCCTCACTCGAGGAGAGTTCCCATCGTAAATTTTGCATGCTGTCACCCACTTCTATCTGTCACTTTGTTGAATTTGTACAGAACTCGTCACGTACTATGCTCGTCCTTTCACAAGAAGGCCATGCTAAGTGATCCAATTAAATAGTGATCCAATTAAATATGCATAAAACAAAACAGACGAGCCAACGAACAAGAAGTGCTAGAGCAGAAAATAACCAGCAAAAATACTGACAACAACAACAACAAATTTCATGACAGATCAAGCCGTTAAGGCTCTGATAGCGAAAAGCACATGCAGAGGTGATCAACACAATGCGATTTATGTGGCGTGGCTATAAAACAGCCTACCTCCACATGAACAATACCTCTCTCAAACTTCCTTTTCATTTCATCAAACACCGAGAGAGAGAGAGAGAGAGAGAGAGAGAAATGCATTTGTTTTTCTTTATGGTTGGCAGTTACATTTCGTGGGAATACATCATAATGTGGTTAGCATAATAATACAAAATTGCGTTTTAGCACTTCCTAATGTGTGTGTGTAAGTAACCGACTCCTCGTAGTGCCTTCATTTTTTGATGCACAACCTTGCATCTATCTTATCAACAAGTAGTTAGTTGCTCTAGGAGGGTGCGAGAGGTAAAGAGAAAGAGGAGAAAAGGGCAAGCAGATAACGCTTTGCCTCTTGGATGCTTAACAAACGCTACGCCATGGTGCTCACTAATGAGTTATGGGCATTGCTCTCCTTTTATTGATGATTTAGTCCTTTGATTTGTGAAAATATAATCTATTGACGGGCATTATTTTATTGGCCCCCATCACACAAGGTGACTAAATTGTTGTAGTGCATGTTTACAACTTTTCCATGTGCATTTGCCGAAAAAGTAATTCAAACTGCACATTGTGTAAACCAAAGATAATCTCTTACTTGTTGCTGCTCGAGAACAAAAAAAGGGTGGAGGAAGGAAGAAGGATTAAGACGGGTGGGCTTCCAACGATCCGTTGAACTGCAAGACCAAATAATTAATATATAGTTATCTCACTCGTAACAAGTTGAGAAATGCACTAATTTTTAGACCCGGTGAGAAGCAGTCGCATACCTGCAACTTGATCGGGGGATGAAGCTGGAAACGTTGTTTAAATATTTTGGCCTGATTCAAAATTTTGAGAAATGCATTGCGTGCGGCGTCGATAACCAATAAGCCAAGCCCAAGCTGAGGCTGCCCACGTTTGCTTTCCCATCTGATCACGTGCAAGCACGTGTCTTCTTTTTAGAAATGCCCCAACGGTTAAAAGAAGCGCAGTGATTGTGATGGCCAGCATCTTCTTCTTAGGGCTGTTTATTTAGTTAAACGAGTCAAGCTCGAGTTGAGGAGCCGACTCGTTTAATTAATCGAGTTGAGTTCGAGTTCATGTGAGGGAATTTGTTAAACTCGAATCGACTCGATTATTTAGTAAACCGGTTTTTTTAAGGTTTCCCAACATGCAAGATCCATCTGAAGGCGTCTTCTCTTCTATATCAGCAACATTGGTGCCGTCCGACCACCACCGCATTCCTCAAGTGTCCTCTGACTACCACCCCTCGTCCACCTGCACGATCTATGCCTTCCAGGTGCTCTGTGCCTCTCTCTCTCTCTGCCTAAATCTTAATCGAGCAAGAACTTATGTGTACTCGAGTTAACCGAGTCGAGCTGGAGCTCGATTTTGTTAATTGAGTCGAGCTCCAGCTTGTGTTAGGCAGCTCGACTCAAGTTCGAGTCGAACTGGAGCTCGTTGAGTCGAGTCAAGCTCGAGCTCAACTCGGCTCGTGTGCAGCCCTACTTCTTCTACAGGGCGAAGCGCGTCCGTCAGCCCCCGCCTTCTTATTATGTTTTTCTCCCACCCCACACCTCTTCCTTTTAGAAACAAACAGAATGCCAATGGTTTTCGCAAAATACGCTACATTGTATTAGTAGTTGCCAACTTAAATACACATGCTCCATGAATGTACATCTCCATTAAATTAGAGAGGTGGAGGCGGAGGCGGCCTCCTCCTACCCTTTTCATTATATAGATTGATGAATGCTAATATGTAAATCAACAAAACGGTTAGCCTTGATGCAACATTTACATAAAGGAAGGAGGAGCGACGCCCCGCCAAGCCGATGCAAAAGAAGTACTCCTCCCTCCAAGGCTGATGATGCCTTTAATTCTCTTCTTCCATGTTAAGAAATGAATCTCATTATCCTTTAAGCTGGTGAGGGAAGTATGGGCCAAGCTGTGTCTATGTGTGGACAGCTACCGATACATACTGCCCCACAAAATTTATTTATTTACGTATTGGTTAGCCCCAGCAAATTTGTTTATTAACACTCATCAATTATATGTTACTTTGGTGCCCCTTAATTATTTTACAATGCATTTGAAAGGCCTAGAAATTTTTGAATCGATAGATAGCCAGCCGGTTAATGAAGGAAGAAAGATGAGTTCAAGGTTAATTGCTCTGCGGGATCCATCTCATCGTTGAACCTTTGACATCTCCCTCTCACTCTCTCTCTCCCGCAAGTGTAGAAACCGTACTGCATGCCCTGACTTGACCTCCACTTTGTTGTTTGTTGTTTGTTGGTCCTATGTTCTTAAAACCAAACCCGGTTAAGGCACACAGCTTTGTAATATGGAAATCGAATTCTTGATCCCCAACCTGGACAGTCGCCCCCACTTCATGCACCAAAATAATGATTCAATTTGCCTTCTTTAAGCATGCGACCTAATCCAGATCCTGATATTCAGACTGTTGTTATTAACTTATTATTGTGATGATGATGGTGATAATGATATCGATGATATACTGTTAATAAAATTTAGAACATGCTGTTTGTTGTTGTGTCCACTTGGGAACAATTACAGCCGAGGAAAAGACTGAATTGAACAAGCTTTATGCAACTTGGCCTCAATTACAAATCTTAAGCATACCTTATATACAGAGGTTATTCAGCCATTTTTTTACACCTACTAATTGTGATCGAAATCAAGCACAATCATATGTTTGGCCCCTATAAAACTTTTGAAAAATTATCTTGGCCTTTTTTGAAAAAACATTCAGAGATATAAACACTCTAAAGCAAAATCCAAGTTCTGCGCCTGGATTTGGGAATAACTACCAGAACATTCAGTCGGGCTGGGAGTTAGATTAGGAGTTGGGTTAGAAGTGCACATGGAAGAGGGGTCATTGACGGGGTCCTGGCTTTCCCATAGCCGTTGGTCGTTCTAGTTTTGAAAAAACAAAGGAAACACCGCGTCTTGTTAGTTGCCGACAGCTTCAAAGTTCAAACCTACCCCGCTCTATGACCATGATAAAATGCTGCCTTTCCTTTTATTTTGAATGTGGAGCGTGGTTTTGCGGGACCCCCTTTGTTCTGGAAAACGGGCGTGGGCCCGGTACCGTCCCCTCTCCCCCTGCCCTTCTACAAATGCCAACCCGCCCATCCCCCTTCCTCATATGCCTTCTTCTTCTTCTTCTGCGAGGTCTGGTGCCTCGCAGAAGTAGAGACCAGCGACCTCCGTCTCCGGCAGAAATCCAAACAAGGAGTTAAGGGATGAAGATGGAGATGCATCTTGCCACGAGGGGGAAGCGCCTCTGCAATCTCCTGCGCGTAGCCGCCTTCATGATGAGGAAAGGCGTCATCTCGAAGCGGAAGCTCGTCATGGATCTCAACCTGATGATGAAGAGAGGAAAGCTGCTCGGAAAATCCCTCCGCGGCCTCGTCTTCCACCACCGAATCCCCGTGCGTGGCTACGGACTACAGGACTACGAGTTCTCCTGCACCAACAGCCCCAACCCTGTTTTTTTCCATGCCGGGAAGAAGAAACTCCACAATTACCTCCCCTCTTTGCCCTGCATCAACCCACCGGAGCCTGCAGAGCCCATCGTCATTGTCAAGCCGCCGTTGATCCAGCTCTCACCCGATCGCTCCTCCTTGGATCCCATTGATTTCATCGACGGCGAGAAGTTCAGTCCCTCGATCTCGCCCCTTCCCATCGTGATCTCGAGTTACTATCCTTCGGAGGACGACGAGAACGACGGGGAGCAGGTGGACGAGAAGGCGGAGGAGTTCATCACCAGGTTCTACGAACAGCTGAGGACGCAAGGGCGGATCGCCCTGCTGGAATACCAGGAAAGGGAGTACCAGGAGATGCTGGCCAGAGGCTGCAGATGATTCCGCCCTATCACATCGTTTTTGTCCTATAATCTGTTGTGTCCATCAATAATACATGTAAAACGATAACCAAAAGTAAAAGTCACCATATTCATCAGCATCAAAACCTCTTGTGTTTTTATTTGAGAGGTTTTGAGTTGCGTTTGCCGTTTCTTTCAATTTTTCTGTTCCTTTAGTGTTGTGGACCTTCTGGCCGTTGCTCTGCAAGTCTTTTATGTTATCTCTTGTGTCTGATCCAGTGTTCATCATTCACAAGCTTTCTGGCTTATATACATATAAAAATACCTTGCGTGTATCTTTTTCTTCTTCCATTGAGAGGCAAGATTGGTGGGCTTTCAATTGCCGTTGCTGAGGCTTCAAGTATTACATTTCCTTTTTCTTTCTTTAAAGGCTAGGCTGTGTCATGATTTTATAAATGTGAATTGGGTAAAGCGGAAGGCTGTTTTAAACTTAAAAACATATTCTTTTTTCCCCATTTGCAGCGTACGGTCTTCTTTTCCTTTTCTGTGGGCTCAAAGGTTTTGTGCTGCTCAAGCTTCTTTCCTTTCGTTTGGCCAACAATAACAAGCCAAGGGGCTCCCTAGCTTTTTCCCTCTTATTTCTTTCGTTTTCTTCAAAGTAGATGCTGAGTAAAATCCATTGAGGGTCGAGGATTTTCTTCTCTTCTAAAGAGACTTGAAATTTTTTCTCTTTCCCTCCGACGGGTCGCATTGGCTAAACAGTCGTATGATCAAGGTAACCTGATACTTACGGACGGAGCAATATTTTCCTCTCTTATAAAAAACTATGACGGTAGATGTGCCTCATATTACAAATTGACGAAAATAATTCCGTTGCATATTTGTCTAGTGTAATTGGTTGAGAAGAAGTCCGATACATAGGTTTTACTAACGTAACCTGTTTCCCCTGTCTTCGCTGGTGGCATATTTCAAGTTAAATATTTATTTGGACAGCACGGCTCATTTGGATAATAGATACCTTGATCCCAGACAAATACAACATTTTATGGAATGCGTACCGAGTATATAGTTAGTCGAGTGCTCGCCTCTTCTTGTCTCGATCATTTCGGGACACTCTCATTTATTAGTTTCACATTTAATTATTCAGGTATCCCCCAAATAAATCCTTCTCATGAACCTATAGTCATTTTAAGAGGAGGTCCCAAAATGGTAGGGTCGGTCATGTTGCGGCCACGAAGTCCTCAAAGATGCCGCCGATGACCCTCTCCCGAATCTAGGAGGAGGTTGCCGATTTAGGTTTCAATGTTTAAATACAAGAAGTGGTTCCCCGCCGGACAGTCACCCCGGCTTAAATAATAGGTCAAGTCAGTACAAGAAAGGCTTCCCCAACCCAAGCTTGAACCTACTACAATGATTTCTAGAGAGGACGTGATGAGGCTTATTACAATAGCGTTCGATACAATGTATTAAAGCTCTCAACTCACTCAACAAACCACCCTGTCATGCAATCTTTAACCGAACAAACCACACCCTTTTCCCTTAGGTGGTCTACAACCCGAAAATTGTGTCCCTGGCAAGGTGCCCGAGAGTGATTCCAACCGGTTGCTAGTGTCAATGGCGGGCTAAGAAACAAATGCACCCTTCCCCGGATCTATAAGGGGATCCGACTTTTACCTCCCAAGGCCACGCTTGGGGACCCCTCAAGCTTGATCAAAGAGGAAAACCGGCAGCAAGATGGCTGCTCTCTTTGATACTCTCGGTTACGTCCACCTTCTCCAAGATAGCTTCCTCTTTGGGCAACGAAAGAACAAGAAGTACTCAAGTCCAATCCAAAAGAAATAGGGGAGAAGTGATGTGAATCTAGTCACTCGGTATAACCGAACCCCTTGTTGAATTTGATGAAGAAGGGGGATGCAATCGCCAATATCGCTTTGCGGACGCGGTTCCTTCTCCCCTTGAGTCGTCCTCCTCCAATTTGAAGAAGAAAACTCCACGGGCTCCTATGCTCCAAGCAATTGAAAAACACAGGGCAATCACGATCAAGAATATTAAAGCAATCAAGGAAACGATCGTGAATGCACTTCACCGGATTATGAATTGACCCCTAGGAAGTGACGGAATAGGGGGAGGTTAGTGCTGGAAGCGCCAACACACGCGTATCTTCCTTAGCTCCGGCGAAGTTAGGGATTCCGACGAAGAATGTTAACCGGAATCCGGCGGCCTCTTCTCCTTCTTTCTCCTTCTCCTTCACAGCTCCAAGCTTGACTCTTCTTGCCTCCAAATGCCGCTAATTCCTTGGTTGAGATAGGTTAGAAGATCCCAAATGTGGCGAGATGCCCCTCCTAGAATTGAGTGAAGATCTCCTAGAATCGTGGGAGAAACCTTCGAGGTTGAGCCGAATGCTTGCTTTAGTCAAGTGGCATCTAGGTTCAATGGACCTAGCTTGCGGTTGAGGTCCTTCCCTAGGATCTTGGAGAGTGAATCGGAGGAAGGATCCCACGAGCTGCTCTTGCCACGCGCTTCTCTCCTAAGCGACCACCTCACACTAGCTCTAGCTAGAACCTGTCCAAGTTGATGTATCAAGACTGATCGAGTTCTCCAAAGTGGACCCCCCTCCTAATTCGATGGAGAAGATTGAGGAGGGAAGATCGTACAAGGGATGAGAGAGAAGATCTTCTACACGTGGCGCCTCCTCACGTCGCCACCCAACTGGCCACCTCAGCTCGAATCCGCCAAGCAATCAGCTGAGATCAAGCCCAATTCCCCTATTCCTATCCTTTAGGAACGGTTTGGAAGAGGATCGAACTCTTCCTTTGGCGCCAAGGACATGTGGCGCTCTTCCTAACTTCTACGCGCGCCTTCTCCAAGAATGTCGCTAAATGGTTAACTTCAAAGATGGTGCCCTTCTCCTCCACGTGCTGCCAAGTGTCCAGCTCGAGCTACATCAGCGGGACCTTCTCCACAATTGTCGCCAAATGTGGGGCGACGGCTTGCGGCGCCACCAAATGTGGCTTTTTGACGCGGTTCAGCCCTAGGACAACTTCCAACACATTTGACGCGTTTGCCCCTTGCCAAATGCAATGTAACTCACGTAAACTCCAAATGATGCGAGGGAAAATGAGGAATTAGCCACCCACGAGTAGACTCTTGCCGGAGGACGCCGGAATCAGCCCAAATGTTGGCCGGAATTCAGTCCAATTCCATGAATTCCAGCGATTAGTCCACCATACACCCATAACTTGCAGAAACTAATTCAATGGGCAAACAAAGTCCAAATACCTTGAATTTTTGATATGTTGTAGAACTCTTGAATACAAATCTAACGGTATATGGCCCACTTGAAAACTCCACCGGAATCGTCGGAAACAGCCCTCGAAAGCGGCAGTTCTACGACGGACTGTGACTGGGCGGCGGCGACGGAAATAGTGAGTTTCGCGGCTGATTTGACCGGTGCGTCCAGGTCCGATCGCTCTCAACTTTTACTATGTTGTTCCTGACTTCAATAGCTTTCCAACAAGATATAGAACTCTTCCAAACTGCCAGTAAATCTTATGGAATAGGATTTGAACCTGGAGTATTCCTGTCGACTTCTTCAGGAAACCGAGAGTGACGCCTGAGCGGCGGTGGCAGCAACAGGAAACTTCGATGATGAATTTGCCCGGCGCGCCCACGTCCGATCACTCTCAAATTTTAGTATGATCTTCCTGGGCTCAAGAGCTTTCCAACAAGCCCAAGAACTCCCTGAAACTTCTCTTGAATCGTCTGGAATAGGCTCTGCAACAGAGACTACTTCTGCCGCCCTCTACAGAAATCTGAAACCCGATTTCTTCTCTGCTTTTCTTCTTCTTCCCACGATTCTTCTTCGTTCTTCCTCGCCCTAACTCCCCTTTAGATTCAGATTTGTTTGGAAACTATGGACGCCTCACCAATCATGGTTTCAATAGAAAAATACCAGAATTTAGGCGGCTGGATTGGCTCCAGCCGGATGCTCCTCGTCTTCCTCAAGTTGCTCCCTGCGATAGGCCTTCTTCTCCATGCACTGCCGCCAGGCGAGGAGTTTACCCACGGATGCTAGGCCTTGATCCACGTTGAGATTGTGTTGAAGGATGAACCGAAATCTCCATCTCCAAGCAATAGGAAGTCAGATTGCTTGGCGTTCGAGGAGAAGTCGCCAGTGGTCGGATTTGCAAAGCTGAAACGGTGTTAGACCGATGCTCTTGGAACAACTGAATGCGTTGTTTCCTTCCTTGCTTCCCCTTTGATCCCTCAGCCTCTAATCTCTTTCGTGATCGAAGAGATTGCACCGAGGAAGAGGATCACGGTGCTGGTTCATCCGGTGACAGATTCCGGTCACCGTCCCTCTAGATGAACCCGCAATGCCTCTCACACGATGTTGAGATTTTGGTTGTAGTGCTGGAAAACCAGCCACGCCCTAAGGACCAAGGACTCCACGCGTGGAGGGAGAGAGAAATCTCAAAATTCAACTTGCATAATGACCAAATGTATCGGTTCGGGGTTTAATTACTATGCCTGAACCGGTTCTTACAAGTGTCTCGAGTCGAGACTAAAACAAACCCAGTTCTAGAATTAAAACTGAGACTTAAGCAAATCAAAGCAAATACTAAAGTCTAAATCTGAATTGGGCCAAAGGCCCCACCTCGCCCGGGTCCTCCTGAGCTTCGCCATTATGTGCATCCAAGTGGGTCCGAGCCCACTAGCCTTGATCCAAGCCTGGATCAGGTCCTCAGCTCCAAGCCGAGCCCACCATGGCCTAAGTCAAGTGTGACTAGGCCCTCCTCCTCCGGACTAAGGTAGACCGGGTCTTCTCCATCTAGGCTAGGTGCGCCTAGGCCTTCAACACCTAGACCGGGCGGGTCTAGGTCTCTTAGGTCGAGCCCACCTAGGTCTTCCTCGTGCAAGGGTTCCATAACCTCCCTAGAATTCTTCATGCGTTCCGGACTTGATGCCATCTTGATCTCCGCCTTAGTTGAGGACTTAGCCTCACAACAAAAATTACCGCTTTCCTCTTAAGACGCCGTAGGAAGACTTAGAAAATTAGCTTCCCTAGAATTTTGACCCGCTTCCATAGTCCCTGCAACCTGTTCACCACCAAGCTCAAGAGAAAAATCATTAGCCTCCCTATGGATTTGGGTGCCTTCGGCGGAGGTGCCTACATGGGAAGTACGAGTCCTAGTAAGGCTCGCATCACAAAATGACCTAGGCTCGTTCAAAGTCAACTTAGTCTGTGTCGCAAACAACTTGACTACAACTAGCGTTTGATTGTGGAAAGAGAAATTTATTTAATAACATTTGAAGTCTCCCAACAAGTTAGGAACACATAACAAGAATTCTAGCCGATGGAGAAGACGCACAACAAAAGTCCTAGAAGCTTTAGAGAGATAGATCCATAAATCTTCAGTGGCTTAGCATGCGGGAGAGTGACAAGAAAAATCTAAAATAAAATAGATCTGTATACCTTGAAAGGATTTGCCTTAGAGGCAGTTTCTTGACTATTTCATATAAAGGGGACTCCTAGATGGTTGTTCGAATGAGTTGGTGATACGAGTCCACATGAAGCCCTCCAAGGTCTCCTCTTATTGGAGATGACGAGTCCACATGAAGCCCTCCAAGGTCTCCTCTTATTGGAGATGACAGTCCACACGAAACCCTCCAAGGTCTCCTCTTATTGGCGATGAAGGCTTAAAGTTGAGAAAATGGATAGCAAGAGACTCAGAGATGATAGAAAGGAGAGGAAGAACATTAAAAGACAAAAGAGAAGCCTCCAAGGGTGTGCATGATGTTTTGTAGAAGCAAAATTGGGGTTATTAATGGAGTTTAACAAATTCCAAGGGCATCGTTTTCTTTTGTGTAATTATCAGATATTATTGCTTAAAAAATAGCTTAATTAAATTAATATGGTCAAATATATGCACAATAAGGTTGACCATGGGTTTGACTGCACTAGAGGGCATATTTGCCCCTTATCCTGCCGAAAGGGCCGGCCAGCCTCGGCCTAACTGCCGAAAGGGCCGGCCAGCCTCGGCCTAACTGAGTGGCTCTGATACAATCCTCCTTAGAGCCCGGTCGACAGCTCCCGTGAATCCTACAGAAACAGGTGGCAAGATGCCACGCGAGCCAATCAAGGATGGCAGCCCATATGATACATACTTCGAAAGAGGTTAGCACCGGCCGAGAGGAGGCCTATGCAGGTCAACGCTGGCCTACCGAGCCACCAGAGCAGGGGGTCCATTCGGATCACATCCACCACCACCAGCCACCAGCCGAGCTCAGGTCAGCTGTAGGCGAGCAGCCCTTGCGAGCCATCTCGCTGAGTCATTAGTGAGTGCCCCAGCTCCATCAAAAGAGAAAAATGGATTTTGGGGAAAAAATGAGGTATTGTTTGAAAAAGAAATGATATTTCAAGGTAAATTAAGTGCACGTGGGGAAATTCATGGATATATGAAATAATTAAGGGTATTTGATAATTTTGGACAGAAAATCAAGGGTATTTTAGAAAATGACCATGATTCCTGATCATTGAGCTAGGAAGAATACGTCACATAGATTGAAAAATACAGGGGGTAAGTCATTAAAAGTTTAGAGTTAGATATAGATACAAGCAATGGATATGAATCTTGGAAATGCATCTGGAGCTAGAATTTGATCCAGGGCTCATATATTGACCTGAATTTATATCCAAAGCTCAGAATGGATTTAGAGTCACATATTTGGATTTGAATCTTATATTTGGATAAAGATCTCAATCTCAAATCTGGGTCTGGATATTAGATTTGGATATGCATTGAGATAAGAACATGAATTTGGATCTAGTTTGGGATTTATGTATGGATCTGGAACCAGGGCTCAGTTCTGGATCTAGAGTTGGAATTCATGTATGGTTTTCGATCCATGGCTCTGTTTTGGATCTAGAGGATGGATGCAAATCTATATCTAGATCTA
Organism: Nymphaea thermarum; assembly: GCA_011799765.1. Taxonomy (NCBI): domain Eukaryota; kingdom Viridiplantae; phylum Streptophyta; class Magnoliopsida; order Nymphaeales; family Nymphaeaceae; genus Nymphaea; species Nymphaea thermarum. Next base: position 109,255 of record JAANDH010000303.1, on the reverse strand, counting down.
AGATCCAGTTTTTTGTCTTTGTATGAGCTTTTGGAGTGAATTCAAATCTAGGTATGAATCTGAATTGTGAAATAGGTTTATACTTGGGTTTGGGTTGAGTCCCAAATCCAAAATTAGATCCAAACAAGCCTCAAATGTAATCAACAATCAAATTAGAGAAAAGATGATCAAAATGAAGGGAAATTAAAATGTTTGAGGTTAAAATTTCTTGAAGTCCGTTGTAAATTTCCATAAAATGTTTGAAAAATACTGAACATAGGCTTTTAAACATTTTTTGGGTGATTACAGAATGTTTATCATCTAAGTTAACATTTGGAAATTTATTTATGTTCCTAAGGTTTGACATACTGGTATTGTGCTTTACCTGGAGGGATAGATAGATCTCGATGAACAGACACCGAGTCACGGACGGAGTATGTGAAATAATATTTACAGTATGCTTTAGATGACTATGTAAAATGAGTTTCACATGCAATTTGATGGCTCCATGTACAACTTGGGAGCCAAATGACTGCAGCTCATATTTTATTTCTCATAAACAGCGCCCATTTGGAGTTGGAGTTGGAGTTGAAAAGGGAGTGCCAACATTTTAAGCGCAGGGTCACATTTTTTAAGGGGACAAAGGATAATTCTTAGCTCTCCATGTGACAAGGATCTGGTTACTTCAAATCAATTAATTAGATAATGGTTCCTGTGATGTTCCTTCATCAAAATTTTCCCTTGAGTATCCAATGCACTTGAGAATTGTGGAAGGCCAGAAGTGTACTATCATGAGAAAGTGACGCATGGAAGGTCTAATAAGTGTCATCCCTGCTGTAACTTGTTGTGAAACGTTATTCATGTATAACCAGAAATAAATCAATCTAACATCAACCAAAGTAATAACTCGGTGATATTTACTCATGCTATAAGAAGAACCAGACAACTAAGCTGTTGCTGCTGCTTTATAATTGCTACTTCAACAAAATTGAATGCCAATAATCAATATTTGAAGAAAAATAACTCAATGAAAAAGAAAGTACCAAAATTAATATATTCAATTATCCAAGGATTGAGAGGGAAAGAGGAGCCCTAGGCTCCGCTTCGGAGGATGATGCCCGTGCTCCATCGGATAATAGTTAACAAACTCAACATGTCGGTGTACATTAGGTAACACAAAAAGTCTTAAACTGCCCCATGCTATAAAAATTGAAATAAAAAGACATTATAGTGACTAATCCTAATAAGATTTCATTTTCATTTGCAATATGCAAATTTAATAAATGAACAATAATTTTAGACATTCCGATAAGTTTGAAGATTTACATAAAGTAACCAAGTAGTTCAATCACCTTATTTAGGATGACTCAATCCCGCTGGAAGCCGGATGTTGACAGAAGGTTATCTGACTGAGGGGATTCATTATGAGTCAGCTGCGTATGTATATAACAGAGAGGGAGATAGTCTTGGCCTTCAAATCTGACATGGTTTAGAACTTGTTTGATCATGGGAACGCTGGCTCTAGGTAATACGATTGCAAAGGCAGATGGTGGGACACACGGCCCACTGTATTGCATCCAACCTTCTCTTACAAAAGAATGTTTTCTTCAATCAACTTTTGACCCCAAAAACTCAACGTTTAGACGAAATAAAATTCAGTTAAAAATCATACTTCAACATTTGGTGTTGCATCCAAGTCTACACAGTTGGAGTAAAAAATACAAATTATATGATAGCATATCGAATACAATCACTGTATGAAAAAAGATTTCCCACATGTCCAGATCCAATCATGGATTGGACAAGTCAATACTTAGATCAAATTAACTGTTGTTGGACCCATTAACATCCTCCAATTCAAAATATATCCCATTTGTGGTTGAACTATCCAAACAGAGTACCATGTTTCCAGGTGCAATATTTATTTCATATTAAATGGTACATATTTATTATAGTATTAATATCTTGCTGCAAATTTATATTTGTCCAAGAGCAGCTAACCCCAGGAGTCTCAATATATGAGGGAGTCCTCCCATGTGGTTAATGGCTGATCCAACAAACATTTTATTGTGTCTCGTTCTGCGCTTCCGTCCTCTTTTTTCCAGGGTATGCCCAATTCACTTTTTTTTTTCATTTGCAGTTGAATTTTGTTTCGTTTAAGTTGATCATGTAATGTTATATATTTTCTTATTGATATTTGAAATTATATGAACAACATCATTAATTCTCCATCGATGTCAGAAATGCTTCTCAATTTTGCCTTGTGTGGCACCATTATGTACTTGTTTCGGCAATATATGCAGGCAAGTTTGGTACACATCTAATGAAAATTTGGATTATTTGAATTTAGAAGTATTTTATGGCAGTTAAAATTTCATTGTATGTCTTGTATTATGTGTGCATATGTGTGAATAAAGTGAAATTGTTCGTTAACTGTGGCATCTGATGTCCTAAAATTTTGATTGTGACAAAATTCTTGAATAAAAATTCCACCTCAGCCTGGAATTGGAGTGAAAATTCCAATTTCAACTTTTCTTTGAGTTTGATAGTATGGATTTTGATACTACTTGACGAAAAGGGATTCCAAATTCATGAATTCAACTCTCCATGCCTTACGCCTTAAGGAGAGATGAAAAAACTTGATAATTAAAGGGAGATGAAAAGACTCCAGAGTTCTGGAATCAAAGTTTCAGTCCCAAGGGGGGATCATAATTCTAGAATTTTGATCTCAGAATGAGCCTATAATTTATAAATGAAGATTCTTTGTTTGAGGACTTAATTTCCGTTTTGTAAGAATGAGAATAATGATTCTAAAATTCCATTACAATCAAACGTTAAAGAAGAAACATCATGGTTATTTCTCTTTTTTTTATGTGCAATATTTTCAATTTATGTACCCGTTAATTTGAACAGTATATATGAAACTCAAAATCCTCACCGAATGCGTGTAAAGGTCAAGAGCAAACATTTCGCTATATATATATATATATATATATATATGATTGTTAATTACCCAACATTGATTTGCATAAATACAGGAGTTTGAGCTTTGAGCATCCAATTTGTCTTATAGGATTGCAAGTGCCCTAATTCTGGCGCGCTTAGTCGATGTCATATCCATGTTTTTTTTTTTTTAAGTTCGTACTGATGCAAACTATTTGGATGCAAGTTCGATTTTTGGCAACTGATTTTGGATTTAACTAAAACTTAAAAGACCGTGTTTCATTTTGCACGCATGCGGTTCGGACCTGACATTAGTTTGGACTTGAAATTAACAGACAGATCCAGATCTGAGAAAGAGAAAAGCAAGAATGTTTAGCTGGCTAGATCTGAGTTGGAAACACGGCTCTGAGCCCTTGCCCGTTTTCTTGTACTGTGGGGGTTGGATTTATACTTGCTACGACATGCTTCTGGTTCCAAGCCCTTACCTTATCGATCTTCTTTGCTATATCTAGTTCAATATCATGTTTAAAATCTATTATAATCACATTTCGTTGTGTAAATAGCTTGTTTCGGTTTGTATGCGAAGTACTAGAAGCTGAGCAAGCTCAAGCACTTAATTTGAAGATCGTTATATAATAAGGTTTATACATCACAAAGCTTTTTTTTTTCTAATCCAAGCTTTCTAGTCACGATGATAATTTTTTAAAGACAAATTTTTAAATTTTAGCCATTCGGCATCTAATGGGATTATATATATATATATATAAAGAAATTTTGGTGCTGACTGTGTTGAATGCTATTGGATAGCCTAAAAATTGAAAATCAACGACTAAAAACTTTATAAATCATTTTTAAAAATTCCATAAGCCATTGTTACATCATAAATTGTCGCTAATGTTCATGTGATTGCTGTTTTTCAATGACATCTATTCTGTTGTTCATCTTATAACATCTAGTGGACAATAGCATAGAAATCTCCTATATATATATATATATATATAATGCAGACGATGATTTTATGTTGCTGTGTACCATATGTTGCCAGATGGTTAATCCATACCATGAATTGTTGATAAAAATATGATAAACAACTGTTGCGTCATAAATTATTGCTAAATATTTTAATTTGTAGGCATTTACACATTTCAATAAATATATATATATATATATATATATATATATATATATATATATATATATATATATATATATATTGTCCCATTGTCATGTCGGCTGGCCCTAGTGGACTGTCCTTTTTTCTGTTGAAAGGACAGCATGAAAGGGGCAGAGGCTTGCCATCACCTGATGGCACCCCACCCCCTGCATCCGCGCCGCTTGACGGGAAACCTTCAGGCTGTCCAGGAAGAGAGGGGGAAGCCGTCGAACAAGGGCGGGAGGCACAACCGCTCCCCTTTTTATATTTTTCGTTTTTGGTCGAAAGGATGCCATAAAGGGGGGAGAGGTTGTTCCTCTGCCAGATCTGTCGCCGACCTCTTTCAAAATAAAAAAAATATATAAAACAAACTGCCTTAGTGACATTTTATGGCCAGCTATATATATATATATATATATATATATATATATATATATATATATATATATATATATATATATATATATATATATATATATATATATTTTAAAGGATATACTTATAAAAGAATAAAGAAAATGAAAATCACAAAGTTGAACTACTCAGTAGAAGGAGAGAAGAGAAGGAAAACGAACGGGGCACAACATCCCTGTGGTGGTTGAGGATTATCATGAAGTTGAATAGAGGAAGAAAAATGCAAGGGCTTGTGTGCTTCTGTTGGTGCATCAAGAGAGCATGGAAACTGCCAGAAAAGAAGAAAAGAGCAGACCGATGGAAAGTAGATGGGCAGCCCCTTTGAGTTTCCTTAGCTACCTTTGTTCCCATTTTCCCTCTGGTATTGTTTAATTTTGTTTTCTGCTCAACAAAACAATTTTTGGAACTCCTCAATCTGCATCCTGTTATATATATATATATATATATATATATATATATATATATATATATATATATATATATATATATATATATATATATATATATATATATATATATATATATATATATATATATATATTCCCTATTCAATATGCTATACTAATAATTAAATTATTTTAGGATGCATTAGGCATGTTTAATACATGATAATGTAGATCGCTCAACATACATCAACTCAAATGAAGGAGAAAGAAATGAAGAAGAAGCAAGAACAAAGAAGAAAATATAGGAGGATAAAGAAGAAAGTCAGAAAAAATAAGTAGAAGAAAAATGTAATATAGGTTGCAACAGGTTGGGGACTATTTTGAACTTTCAGAATTATGTTTTATTTTTTCTTTTTCAACACGCGCAACTAGTTACGAACTTTTGTGCAGGCCAATTTCCGTACAAGGAATAATGGGTCAACCATCTAGTCTTTTGAATCTGTACATCATATTTCAAATGGTTAATTCAACAATAGGACAACTAAATGAAAATATGAACTGCAGGCTTTTATAGAAAACAGATCAACTGGGCAGAGGCTATTGTTCTTATTATTGATTGGACAAGGATGCCCTTTATACGTTTGGACACGTTTGGACAATCGAGGAACCTTTTTGAAGGAACATTTAGAAATTTTGTGGAAGTTATATTCTTCTTGTGATTTTCTTTCTTTCTCTCTTTCTCTCTCTTGTTAGGAATTACTCATGATATTTATGTGGTTCGGAGACCAAATGTCTTTGATGTCCATGGCTGCATAGTGTTTTTCTGTAACTCAGAATCAATAATACAAGAGATAACTATCCCGCTAAACATGGGATTACGACAACATTACAAAATGATAAAATTATAATAATGCCCTTCCAAAAATTTTACCTATTAAATAGAGATCAACTCTACAATCTAACCATCTCTCACTTGCTGACTGATTCTACAATCAACCCTTGTACTCTTTCTTCAAGTCTTTCAATCATCTAATGTGTTATATCATCAGCAATTAATGTTCAAGCCCACCTAAGGTCATGCATAACCTTAGCTTCTCAGTAACCATAGACTTAGTTAATATATTTGTTGGATTTTCCATTCTACAAATGTTCTCAAGTGACAATGCATTGACCTCAAGCCGGCTCCAAATAAAATGGTACTACAATTTTGTATTTTGTCATGGCATACAATGCTGGATTTGTTGCTAAGTGAATTGCACTTGGCTATAAAAAAAAAAAAACACATCTACATCATTCTCTAACTCCTTTCAACGATTTTTCATTCAAACAATTTCTTTACTTGCTTCTATGATGGCAACATACTTTGTTTCAGTGGTGGACAATGTAACAATCATCTGAAGATGAGATACTCAACTCATAGATGTACACCAAGGTATAAATGTATTCAATAGTACTTCTAACATCAATATCACCTTCTAAATCTTCATCCACAAAGGCTTATAAAAATAAATATCTTCTAGTATTTCAAGTTTCATTTAATTTCCTTATGCTTCCTTCCAAACAGACATGTATCTACACATTGCCCCATTGCATATGCAATGTCTAGACCATAACATACATTAAACTTTCTATTGTAAATTCATAAGGGATCTTAGACATAGTTTCATGCTCGCATTATGTCTTAAGTGACAAATCCTTTGAAAGTTTAAAATGATTTGTCAAGAAAATGTTGACAATTTTTGTGTCTTCCATTTTGAACTTGCACAAGACCTTCTCAATATAATGTTCTTAAGACAATTTTAAAATACACATTTTCTGGTTCTCATTCTAAGGATTAGTTTTGTAGCACATGAGTATTTTATTGCAAGCTTCTTTAACAGTTATTGTTTCAATATATTAGTCTCTTGTAAATTGAAATCTGCAATAAATATATCATCTACATATAAAAGCATAACAATATAATAACCATCAAATCTTTTAAAGTAACAATAATGATTCATATGACATTTCTTGAATTCACTTCTTTCCATGAAGCTATCAATTTTTTTTATGTCATAGTCTCCATGTTTGTTTCAAACCATAGAGGCTCTTCTCTAGTTGCATACAAGGCTTTCTTTCCTAAGTGCCTGAATGTAAATCTCTTTCTCCAAATCACTATGAAGGAAAGATATTTTAACATCTAATTGCTCTTAGTGTAGTTTTTCAACTGCTATCAATCTCAACATCCATTTAATTGTGATCAAGTTAACATCCATAGAGAAAATTTACAATCAATACTTTATTTCTACTAGAAGCTTTCCATCACTAACCTTGCGTTGTATCTCTTACTACCATCAAATTTCTTCTAGATCCAATAAGCCAACTTATTGTACACGGTTTTTTTCCAAGTGATAGTGCAGTCAACAACCCTGTTTGGTTTCACATATAGAGAGTCAATTTCTTCATTCATTACTATCTCCCACTTGATAGAATCTTACATTTGCACTTGCATGGAATCATCAAAACACGCTAATTCACTAGCATCATGCAACGATAGATAATGTAAGGAAGGGGAGCACTTTTGAGTAGGCTTTGGAGCCCTACTCGATCTCCACAATTGTAATTCAAGTGTGCTAGGATCTCATTGTAATTAATTATTCTCAACATTTTCTTGCCTGCTTTGACTACATCTTCTTCATAAATTTCATTTAATACAACTTTCTCTTTTCTTGCCTTTTGACTTTCTACACTTTTTGAAAGAGCAGTATATTTATCCTTATAAAACCTCATTTCATTGAAAACTATTTCATAATCAGAGAAATGATAACTGAAATCATCATCACCATAACCAATGAAGTAACATTTCATAAAATTAGGAGTCAATTTATCTCTCATCAAAGTCAACATGTACATAAAAAATAGAATTGAAGATTCTTAAGTCTGAAAGATTTACCTCCCTTCCTTCAAAGATCCTCAGGTATTTTGTAGTCCAAAGAAATAGATGGTCCACAGGCACTAGAAAGCAGTGTTAATTGCGTTAGCCTAGTAACATTTGGGTAGGCTAAAATGCAATCTCATGCTCCTAGCTCTCTTATTTAGGTTTTTCTTCATGTGTTCGACAACTTCATTTAGTTGTGGTTTTTTTGGAATTGTTTTTTCCATTTGAATCTTATGGTTAGCACGAAAGTCTTAAGTATCTTCTATCATTTTGGCTTATCATAGACATTTGACTTTTTTACAGTTTGATTTTCTACTGTACATTTTCACATTTGAAAGGTATCAAAACCATCATATTTATTTTTCATAAAATAAGCTTTTCCAATTGCAGTCATCAATAAATGTAATATAAGAGTGTGATCCTCTCAGTGGATGAATAGAGGTTGACCCAAAAATATCTATGTGCACTAACTCCAACTTCTTCTTCTTCAGTGGTTGCTCAACTTTAAAGAAAGTAACTCATTTCTGCTTCTCAAAGATGCAATTTTTAAGCTCCAACTTCTATAACTTTCAAGTCAAACAATTTAGTCTTTGTTGCTATAAATTTCCATTTTTTTCACTCATATAACCAAGTCTGTAATGTCAAAATAGTAAATTGTGATCACACCTTGGCATAGCCATTGTTCTATTCATACCTGTAATCATTTACAGAGGTTCCTAGCTTATTATCTCATATTCTAGTCATTGTGCCTTTGGTTATCTTATAGGATCCACTAACAAATATAGTGACATATCCCTTACCATCAAGTTTACCAACAGAAATCAGATTTCTTCTCAAACCTAAAACATGTCTAATATCCTTTAGTTTTCACATAGATCAATTATGCATTTTTATATGGACATTTCACTTCTCTACAATGTCAAATAGTTCATCATCTACAAGATAAGACCTTTCCAAAGTTGCTTACACTATAAATTTGCACACTCTCTTTCCATGAAGTAGAGTGAAATAGTGGTCCAAAATCTATAAAGCAAGATCAAATAGAGTTGTGCATACTCAATTCTAGTGCATCATATTTCTCATCTATGGAAATATTTGCAAACTCTTCTTCCTACAAAAAGTATGTGGACCAAGAGGCCATTAGGTCATTAGGCTGAGTTCTAAACAGACTTGGTTTTTTTAAGTATTGTATGTTGGCATGACATCTCATTAAACACAACACTACTTGGCAAGTTGGAATGGGTGATGCAAAGATATGTTATTGATAATTGGGGAGGAGTAGTGTTAGCGAATCTCTCTCGGCTAACGAGTGGGTACTATTTGAAAGAACCAGCAAGATGTCCATTAGCCAATTCTTGAACACAAATGATATGTTGGTTTTAAAATTTGGGCAGATTTTTCAGCATCTGTAGATGGCTTGCATGCAGTTGAGGAATGGTCTAGACATACCTAGGTTCGAGAGATGCCTGATTAAAGGATTGAAAATGAGAGATTTATGGGAAGCTACAAGAGTGAAACAGCTAGAGGAACTGTGGATAAAATTTATATGGAACAAGGATGTTCACCATTGAGGAAGCTGGTTTTTACATATAGCTATTTATGGCAGGCTTCTGATGCTTGATCAACAACAAAAAAGGGGCCTCAAGCTTGCAAACAGATGTCCAATTTTCTATGAGGTGGAGGAATCTAGTCATCATCTGTTTTTCTATTGTAAGGTAGTGCGTCTATCTTGGTAGCTAGTGTCCAAAAGGTTTGCAGGAGGGTGGACAGTGGGGGTCCCTTATTTGAGTTGCAGTTGTAGTTTTAAGAGGGGCTGAGTCATGAGGTGCTGGAGAATTTGTTTTCAAGGTGTAGTTGGGTGCATTTGGAAGTGGAGAAATTGATGCTTCCATAGGGACAAATGAAAGAATATAGGGTGCATGGTATGACAAATTTGGTTGGACTGTATCAATTACTTTGAAGTGTCTTTTAAGGATAGACTGGAAGAGCTGGCAGATATCAGATGGTGGATTAGGGTTGGTATTATTCCTGGGAAATGGTCTGAGATGGGGTTGAATCAAGGAAGGTTGCAGATCGCTTCTAAAGTTATACAGGGGGCGTGCTGGTAGATGTAAGTGGTCTTCAAGCATGAAGATCTACAGTCTAATACATTTTGTAGAAGATCGCAGATATCAGATGGTGGATTAGGGTTGGTATTATTCCTAGGAAATGGTCTGAGATGGGGTTGAATCAAGGAAGGTTGCAGATCGCTTCTAAAGTTATACAGGGGGCATGCTTGCAGAGGTAAGTGGTCTTCAAGCATGAAGATCTGCAGTCTAATACATTTTGTAGAAGATCTTATTTCTCCTTTTCCTAAAACATAGATGTGTTTAGCTCTGCAGATCTCTGATTTCACTAATTGTTCCTAGATAGAAATTAGCTCTAACAACAAGAAGTAGTTACATTGGCTTAAAATGGATATTGAGAGTAGAGGGTCAAGGATAAAGATCCCTACAATTTTGTTGTAATTTCCTGCTCATTTCTGCATCTCTTTTGTCAACCTGGACGTGCAGCCGTTGTCTACGTTACCATTGTTGTAGACTGTAGTTAGCTTGGACATTTTGGCTTTGTGCAACAAATGTTTTTGTATCATCTTCTCTACATATGTTTTTTTGTGGTTGGTAAATATAACTTTCGAGGATCTCCTCAGTAGGTTTGATGGAGAAACTCTTCTTCTTGTACTTTATTTTCTTTTTCAGCAATTTATATTCTATTTATGGTGGCATGGATTACTACAATTCCAAAAAACATCTCTTTGATGTTTGGATTGATTTTTCATTCTTGATTTAAACTTGCCTTGCTCTTGATTGTATTAGTTCACCTTCCCTCTACCGTGAATATTTAAGGTAGATGCGAGAGTTTCTCATGCTTCTCTTCCATGAGTATCCTCTCTTAAGATTAAGTTCGAACACCACTAACTTTTAATGTAGTTGACCCTAAGGAACCACTCACAGCAGCCACAATCACATCACAACTCTTTTGTAGCAATGATAAAGGAATCAAAACCTGAACCTAATAGTCAAATTTAATATTCATAGAGTTCAATTGAAAAGTAATAACAATAGATTTTTTTATATGATTAGTGATAGAAACACTTTTGGTCATTTTTAAATTAAATAAATGACACGTCAGGCAAACTTTATTTTAGGTTGAGGCTTTTTTGTACATATTTGATACTGCCTTCATCAGGTCCATTATCAGCTTCTTTTAATGACGTTAAAAGCAACATTCCTAGCTAGGGTTAACCGAATTACTCTAAGCACCTGTCTATCTTGCGACTATCAATCTTCAGGTGTCAATCTCCATTAAGGGGTTGATATAGTTTCTTATGATAAAAGTAGTTTTTGATTTGCATCTTTCAAAATCCAAAATCCTTGCCATCAAACTTCTTGATCTTTATATTTTCTTCTCTTGCTACCATTGCTTTCACTGTTCCTTTCGAGCACAAACCTGGCTCTGATGCCAGTTGCTAGGAACAAAGCTCTCTCTCCCCTAATGATGTCAAGAGAAGACAAGGAAGAAGAAAAGGCACAAGCATTTTTATGTGGTTTAGAAGCCAAAGTTCTCCTATGTCATAGCCACACAAGGTTTTCTCTATCACAAAATCAAGAATACAAAAGATAACTGCCTCTATCTTACACACACACATTTATATAGGATTTCAAAACTATTGGATGCCAAATTTTTTTATTGACAAAAAAGAATTAACCTAAAAAGATTCGCCAAATGAACACCAACAAAGAGTCATGGTGCAGCAATGATTTATGGTGCATTACAATGGATTATGGTGTTTTGAACATCAGATTTTTAGTTTTTAGCTGTCCAGCAATATTCTGCATTCAATGTGTCTGACTCTTTATATATAAGGCATGTCTTTGCTTATGTTCTGCCCCAAGCTAGTGACACTCAACTACTATGGATCGTCCAAATGGACTGCCCACATTCACTTTCATGAGAGAAAAAAAGACAAGGGGGTCTGATACCTTCCCATCATGAGTACTAAGGGAAGCAGGAGGCGACAACCTCCCCTTGATGGTGGCCTTCTGCCTTGCTCCTCTGCTGAAGTTTAAATATAGGGAAGACTCATTTATGGGACCAAGTGGGTTGGACTGACCACAATTTGCTTCCTTTTTGGCCCTTCCTCAGGCCTATACACCTTGCCTGTATCTTTCTCAGCCCAATCTAAATAAAAAATGGTCAGCTGGTTGAACCAAAGTCATGATAATCTTTTCCTGATTAACTGTGTTTATTCTTTTAAGGCATGTTTTAATAAGTACATGTATATATTAAAGGGCATATGCAGTTGCAAGGGTGGTGCCCTGTTTGCCACCTAAAAACTTGGTGAAAAAAGTCAGATCCTTTCTCTATTTTTGCCTTATTTTCTTATGCTTGATATTAAGTATATATAAAAACATAAACAATTTTTGAGAGAAGCACTCAATTTGTGCTACACTGCATTTGAGTATCAATAATATAGGCAAGATATGATGTTTAAGTTGAATGAATGCTATTCAAATAATAGAAAGCGACTTGTTTGAATAACTTCCATTTAATCTAAACATCATGTTTTGCCATACCATTGATAATCAATTGTATGGTGGCACAAATTGAGTGTTTCTCTTAAAATTATGTATTTTTTATATAGACTTGATATCGAGCAAGAAAAATGGTAAATAGATAAAGTGCCTTCTTTGAATAACTGTTATTTCATCTAAACTTCATGTTTTGCCATACCATTGGTAATCAACTGTGTGGTGGCACAAATTGAGCGTTTCTCTTAAAATTATGTATGTATTTGTATACTCTTGATATCAAGCAAAAAACAAGGTAATAGAAAAAGGGTTTGTTCACAAAGCTTTTAGGAGGCAAACAGAGCACCACCCTCGCAACTGAACATGTCCTTAAACACATGCATATGCTTATGAAACTGGCCCAAACGAATAATCAGAACAAATGAAAAAAACATGATCATGAACTTGGTCCAACTGACTACTCTTTTTTATTGGGTTTAGACACAAGCACGGTATATAGACTTGAGGAAGGGCCAAGAAGGAAGCAAGTGGAAGCCAGCCCCAACCCACTTGGTCCGTGCATGACTATTCCCCCTATTGGCTTACACACACACTCCTATTTTTTTGACAATAACATCGATGAAATGTCAAAACATTTCATAATATGTCAAAAGCAACCTAGGCAAAAACAAAATATAATAAAAATCTTTTCTTCCTGAACAACAATAAAAAATTATATGCAAGAAAGTCGTTTTCTCGTCTTTGACATTTTTTCAAGTAATTGCAATTGTTTCTTTCTTAGCTTCTCATAGGTATATATATGGCAGCTGACATAAAATGTAAATGGATGACTAAAAAGTAAAAAATTATCACTGGTAAATAGTCGATGGCCACATGAACATCAGCCGAGGTTTATGATGCAGCAATTATCTACGATGCTTTAAGAATACATTATGGTGCTCTGAATGACAAATCCTTAATATTTTTAGATTTTCGATAACATTAGGCATATATATGGAGAGAGAGAGAGTATATATATGTATATATATAGAGTGAGTGAACAATGACTCTAGTTATCTAAAGTTACTCAGCCATCTAACTAATGTTGCTCATATAAAAGAGATAGATGGTTGAGAGAAAAACAAAGAGAATATGTGTAAACTAATATTATATGACGAAAATATTATCACCTTTTTCTCCTTATTTTTCTCTTAATTGTCCATCATGTTGGATCAAATGGTGCAGATTAGATGGTTGGATGACTCTAAAAACTAGAGTCAACATTCAATTATATATATATATATATATATATATATATATATATATATATATATATATATATATATATATATATATATATATATATGTTAAAACATCTTTCATGAGATTCGAGAGGAAAGCTCCCCCCAGGTTTTGCCGCGTTCAGACTACTAAGAGACAATATAGATGATACACATAGGTGTTTGTGTCAGTGGGAGGGAGAGGGGGAGAGATGGTATTACACCGTTGCTTCATTGTAATTTTGGTTATAATTCTAAAGAATGAAAAATGCCATCCCTTCGCAAGCTCGATTGTGGCATTTGTGTATCTATTATTTTTGTTGATGACAAAGCCTAGCTTGTCTCATTACCAAGCAAGAAAGCATGAATTTTTTTACTTGTAACTTGTCAATGATTTTTTGTATTAACTGTTTTTGTACCTTGATATTGCTTTCATTTACATCTTGACTTGTGGTAAAACATAAATGGAGCTACATTGATTACAACTCAGTTTGTTCAGGTTTTGTTTTACTGCATACCATTTGTCCCATGTTCAATTAATGGAATGAATAGGAAAACAAGGATCATATATGTATCTGTACATGACTTTGTAGCTTTAGATTAAGATACCTACTGCTCAGCTTTCAAATTCCTTTTTTAATTAAGCACAACTTGCTTATATATTTTAGCAGATGACTTTCGCTTGGAGACCGCTTCCACCTCAAGATCATGATCACCTACTTGAAAATACTGAAGTCATCGCCCCTTTGAGTGTACAAGTACCGAGAAATGCATCTCACAGCGATGCGGAAGAAAGTGTAAGGGGCGAGAGTTCTGCTGGCCAAGTGGATGACCGTGAGAAAGACTGCTGCTGTCAAACTTCAGGGTGTCGTTGTTCGGCTCGGACAGGCTTGTTTGCAGTTCAATGTTCTGCCTGCTTCAAGTGGAGGCTTATCCCTTCGAAGCGGGTGTAGGAAGATATACGCCAGGCCTTTCTCGTGAACCCCTTTGTGTGTGACAAAGCAAAGAAATGGAACCCACATGTATCGTGTGCTGTTCCAGATGATATACAGCCAAGCGAGGACATGATTTGGGGGATTGACGACCCAATTGATGCTCCTGAGCCTCCTCCTGGATGGGAGAGGCTGTTGCGCATTAGGAACCGTTGGTGAGACTACCGATTTGCTGATGTGTACGCCTCTTTTTTGCTTTTTCTGTCTTGTTAATTTCCCTTTAATTAATTTTTACTTTGCTTTTATCTGTGTATATGTGTGTGCATATATATATATATATATATATATATATATATATATATATATAGAGAGAGAGAGAGAGAGAGAGAGAGAGAGAGAAGAGAAGAGAAAAAGTTTTCAGCCATCGATTTTTTAAAATTGATGATTAAAAGAAAAACAAGGAAAAAAATCATGAATTAATATTATATAAATACCTTATCCCTACAACCTTTTTTCATTTTTTTCTACCACCGGTGTAAAAAAGATCAAGGGCTAAGATAGTTTCTTATTCATCTAGCATCTACCATCTATATATATATATATATATATATATATAGAGAGAGAGAGAGAGAGAGAGAGAGAGAGAGATAGAAAATGAGAGAGTGAGTGTAAATAATAACTCTACAATACTCCTAATTTTTCGTCATCCATATGTCAATGCAATATATGTATATATATATATACACAGAGAGAGAGAGAGAGAGAGTAAATATAGTAACTCTAGAATACTCCTCATTTTTGGTCATCCATATGCCAATGCAATATTTATCCAATACTACATGAAAGCCAAACCCTATATTTTAAGGAGCTTGTTTCCAATTTGAAGGGTAGCTGTCCAAGATTATTGACCATTCCGAGCCCAAATCACAAGTTAAAATTCCGAAAACAAGTTTGTTCCCCTTTTTTGGTTCTTCTCTTTTTCGTCAGGCAACAAATCTCTCTAACTCTTCAATCGTACAGTGCAAAAGTCGACTCTTGTATTTGTTCAACTGAAGGCTTTAAGCCACCTGTTTAGTTGAGTGACTGAGTTCTTGTGAATTGCACAACACAAACTCACTTTGATGTCTTTACTTCAAATTGAGCGCTTCTGCTATCTGATGATCATTATATATTTTTCTTGACTAAAGATTCGCCTTTTTCAGGTTTAAAGTTGCACCAAATGGCAAGTGGGTGCGTTCAAAATCGGAGGTTGAAAGGTATATACACATATATGAATGCTGATATCTTTGAATTGTTTTAAACTGTTCCTTAATTTGAGGGAAATTAAATGTTAACATAAATCCTCTTGGTTGTGGTGGTAAACCCATTGGCTACTTTCCCTCAGTCATCAATACTCGGGGAACAAAATGCTTTATTGCCTTGAGGACCCAATGGAAACAACATACCTTCATTTCTTGTGCTAGCTCTTACTTCGTCTTAAAATCTTGTTATCTTTATAATTTAAAGGTCACATGGATAGCACATGTAGGAAATGCAACCTCTCTTATAGGGAAAAATGGGAAGTGAGAAAGGGTGTGGAAGCTATGGTTTGGGATTACAAATTTAGCCACATATAGACGGAACTCTTGCTGGAAGAGTTAGAAAATACTAAAGTTTAGAATCATCTGTTCATTTTCTCTTTGTGCTGTGTGTTTGTATATCAGGTTTTTCACCGAAATCCCAGAATATGTTCGTGAGAGTGTACATGTCAACCAATTCTCCTTTTATGCCCCAAAGCCACAACTGAACAGGTGAGAAGCCATGAATAATTTATGTGGCACAACCACAATGAAGATGAAGAACAAAGAAAAAGAGGAAAAGCAGCGGCAGTTCTGTGGAGCAATGAAGGTTGAGTCAATCGTCTCATAATCATGCTATTAACTTTTCAAAGAATTTTTTGGCGCCTCAGAAGTGCAGCTCTATTTATAAACCATTCTTATATAAGAACTTCTTTTTATTTTATTCTAGAAATACACTTGTGTTTGCATACAATTGTGGTTTCTACATTCCATCGTGAAAGTTTGTTTTGTTTGAAAATGAATTATGTTAAATTGCATGGCCAATGATGCGGGTCAGTTTTCCAAAAAGAAGCAGTTTTCATTATGTCCATGGCATAGATACCAAAAAGAAATTCTGTGGATTGAAAAAGATAACGCTAGCCATGGTTTCACTGACACAAATACTATCGTGTAGACAAATGTAGAAACATTGGATTCCTACTAAACACTCCGCTTCTTAGCCATACCAGACTACTCATTCAGCAAAGATAGTGGGGCAACTACCGAGTCATATCATATTATACTAAACAAAAGATGGTTGATTCCCGCCGCAAGTTTGAGGTATAGAGAGATCATGTGGAGCCCGTATTCTTACAACTAAGCACAAATGATTACAATAGGACAGAAAAATAAAAAACACCGATAGTTTCAATATAGAAAGGGGATAATAAGAAAAGATAAAGAAAACTCCAATAACACCGAGTGTGCAGCAAAACCCAACAAAGTGTTAAAAAATAAGAGCAAAAAAAAAATTCTTTTGCAAAAACATAAAAAATGAGAGTATATACAAAAACATACAGGACAGAATAAAAATGCAGTAAGAAATAGAGTATGTACAAAAACAAAAGAAAAAAAGAGGGGTTTGGTCACAACAGAAAGCGAGAGAAAGATCATGAAAACACATGAAACCATAACAGAAGAGGATGGTGGAAGATGGGTTGCAATAGTTGATAGTAATGGGCGGAGCTGTAGAAGAGCAAAGACAAACAAGAGGAGGTTACTAGTGGAGATGGTGGTCAGAGAGGAAGAAATCAAGAGGAAGAAAGGGGTCCAACATCTACACAACACACCCATATACACAGGTATAGAGAGAGAGAGAGAGTTAAGACTAAACATTGGAATAAAAGAGGCATAGTGTATGCATTACAATTATAAAAAATACAGTTCCATAACAACTATTATATTTAATTTTTGAAACTCATAGAAGAAAAGATACTAGATGACTATGAATGTGCATTATCGAGTTGAATTAGTTTGCATAATACGTGAATCACATGTTAAAATTTTGCCATTATGTATAAAAATGAAATACTCAAACATAAAAAAATGTATATGAATTAATTATTCTGACTTAAACATGAAAAAACTAATACTTAGCTTTCCCAATGCAACATCATTGACAAGAATTATCCAACTCGAGCTTCGAGATCATCCATTAGCAACTTGAGCTTCGAGCTCATCCATCTTTCAAGTAATCCTCCAATGCAATCAATCTTTGTGTGTTCCTTTTGAGGAATTGATCCTCAATTGGACCAACTTCATTGAACTGCAAAGGTTTGATATTTGTTCCTATTGTGCATACATCAACCATATCCCTCTATCCTATCACCTAAGAGAGAACATTACTACTTGCATGTCAATCACTAGACCCTTTGTTTGCATCCCAATATTTTCATTGGTTTTGGAGTGCTCCAGAAAAATAAGATTTTGTTTTAAAATAGGAAAAAAAGGGACTCGCCCGTCGGTACGATGATCGACCGTTCCCGGCGCCTTTACCGGGGGTAATCAACCCAAGGGCTATGTTTATCATTGATACATTTCATTTTAACTTAAACATCTTTTTGATTCTATATGCGGTGTAGAAAATTATTGAAAGTTGGATGTTTCAAACTTTTGAAAAGATTCTCCAAAGAGTTGCTTGAAAATGTGAAATATTTTGAGGAAAAAGTGGAATTAGTAAATATCATTTGAAAAGTTTGTGAAATAAATTTGAAATCACTTTAGTGTACTCTTAAGACTTTAAGTAGGTTTGAAATTTTGCTCTAATTCAGTTACCACCTAGTTAGAGCTACCTCCCCTCTTGCTCAAGTTCTTTTGAAGATGTGTTTGTGATCATAAGTGAAATAAAGTGGGTGAGAATGCATGTATGCATTTATCCTATATGATTGGAAGAATGTAAAACATTCCTACCACAACATACATCTAAGATTTTTCTTTTTGTAAATATCATATATATGAAGCAAAAGTTTTTGAAAATGGATTGGAGTTGTAGACCCTCAAGCATGATTCCAATATTGGGCCATTACTTGATTTTGGTCTTAGTGAAGTCGGCAAATGAAAAATTAAAATCTTAAATGATAGAGAAAATATTGAAAGAATAGAAAAGATGAAAGACTTGATCCCAAGAGAGATATAGAGAAAGAGAGAGAAAGAGATCTTAAAAATCATAAAATCAAATATTTAAAAGGAAGAGAGATACATATTCATATACATATGTATATATATATATAGATATGTATATGAAACATTGTGAAAATGAAGCTTAAATCAAATAGAGAAGAAAATATCATTTTAGAAAGAGCATGTATATATATTTATATATAAGTATATGAGAGTTTGTAAAAGGAAATCATAAAGAGAGAATGACAAAAAAAGATATTCATGTGCACACATACGTATATAACATGTATATACGCATATGTCTTCATGAGTATTAAAATAAAGAAATAAATTGAAAATAGCCGACTTCAATTTTTAATATAGGCCGGAAGGGAGCTTGGACTCATGCAAGAGCCTAAGCTAAGTCTCCAAGACCACCTTAGAAGGTTTCTTTTGAAATGTTTTAGAAAATATGATTTATATAAAAACATAAAATGTCATGATTTGGTTTGCCACAAGGGATATATTTCTTCCACCGGGTATGGAAGAAAATCAAGGCACTCATTAGGGTTTCTAATGGGGTGATTAGGAAAGAAACTAGTGCAAAATGTCATGCAAATGCATATTAACATATACATATTCGTAAGGGTCTTTCCGGGTTGGACAAGCCCCTACCTCAAAAATCACAAAAAGAAATCCCAACCCCAAACACTCACTCTCATCGTGCATTGGGTCATATAAATGTAATATTAGAATATCATGCTTGAGCATCATTTCAAGCATGAATGATGAATGAAGACAATAGATTAAGTATATTTTTTGAGATAAATAAAGATACAGATTTTATTCCATCTTGCTCATACTCCCAGTGCACTCAAGAGTAGCTCTTGAATCCAGATCATTTGAGCTATCTTGCACGGCCATGGGGAGATGGCAAGAGAAAAAAAAAGATATAAAAATGAAAGATTGAATGATGAAAATGAAAGACCATCTCATCTTCTTATTCTCCCGGTGCACTCGAGCATAGAGAGCCATGGGGAGAGGAAGAAGAGAGAAAAGGAGGAAATGAAAATAGAGATTTTCATATATCGGATATCAATAATAATTAAAATGAGCCATGGAGAGAGGAGATAATGAAAATAGAAATAGAGGAAGATTACATACCTCGAATGTGATTGATATTGAAAATGAGCCCTCTCTTGAATGATCTTAGATTTACCTTGAATGAAGCTCCCAAGATGTTGAAGATGAAGCCTTCAAGAGATCTTTGATGCTCCCTTGAAGAGTTGTTGCTTGATGAAACTCGTTCTAAGTTGGAGAAGAAGAGAGAAATGGAAAGAGAGAGCAAATGAAAATTTAGAAATTCAAGCGAGGAAACACAAGATGTTCCTTCATGGTTGGCCACNTGGGGTATTTATAGAGATTTTGGAGCTAAAATTTAAAATTTGAATTCAAGATTTGAATTAAAGAGGGAAGAGCTTTGGAGCCAAAATTTAAAATTTGAATTCAAGATTTGAATTAAAGAGATAAGAGCTTTGGAGCCAAATTTCAAAATTCAAATTCAAGATTTGAATTTAAAAGGGAAGAGTTATAGAGCCAAAATTCGAAATTCGAATTCAAGATTTGAATTCAAAAGGGAAGAGTTATAGAGCCAAAATTCAAAATTTGAATTCAAGAGGGTAGAGCTTTGGAATTCCCAATTTGGATCTAAACTTTGATTTTGGATCTAATTTGGATTTGATAATTAGATTTTGAGTTTGAAATGCTAGATTTGGATCTAAACTTGGATTTACAATTCATTTTAAAAATAAGACCGAAAATTTTAATAACTCTTTTTTTTGAAAAATTTGGGGTGATAACAGATGCCCCTCTTTGTTACTAAGCCGGCACTGGCCGTGCTTAGTGACAAAGATAAGCGCCACAAATTTTTCAAACAAAACATGTATCGCAAGTTTATATTGAATGAGTTATTTGAGTTTATATTGCTGGTTTAACCCTTTTCCTGCATGGGTTTGCCAATATTGAATTCAGGTTTAACCCCCCTGAAATGGGTTGCCTTGACTTGCATCGCAAGTTTATATCCTTACCTGTGTTGGTGGCGTTGGCTTGTAGTGCAGGTTTAACCCCTTTACCTACGTGGGTTGCTTAGGTTTAACCCTTTTACTTACGTGGGTTGCTCTTTTGTCCATAATTTCAGGTTTTAACCCTTTCCTGAATGGGTTGCTTGATAACAAATGACAATGCCAGGAAAGAACCCTCATCTCCTCGAATGCCTTTGTTGAAACGGAGGATGAGACCCTATTGCTTCAACATTAGTTGTGACAAGTAGTCTTCTTATCACTTCGAGTGCCTTTTGGTGAAGTTTTTGTTTTCACCCAAGGCTAGATTTTGAACTTGTTAAAATTCCCCAAACTAGCGTTTGGGTTGAGCTTGCTTCGAAAAAGCTCTTAGCCAAACGGCCAAGTTGCGCTTGCTCCACAAAATTTTCTTGTCTAGCGACATGGTTGAGCTAGCTTTAGAAAGCTCCGAGCCTAGTGACCAGATTGCGCTTGGTCAAATTTTTAGCTTAAGAGATGAATTGATTTGATTGAGATATTATTCCTTTTCTATGGACAATGATGTTGTGTATGAAACTATTTGTCACAAATGTAATTTGGAAACGTCTTGAAATATTAAAAAAATGCCCTAGTACTAACAATTTGCCATGATAGGGTCTGATTCAAAATAGAATGCTGGGTAGAAGATAAATGGTTGACGTCTTGGATTGAGATTGAGGCGAATAAAATAATAGAATTTGCCTCAATCAAATAAGGTATGAGCAAAATAATATAAAGGAAATTGATATATTTTCCATTAATAGAAAAATGAGGGTGCAAGGTAACGACATATATATGAACTTTGGTTTGCAAGAATTTATGTTTTGTCTTTGAGGTGAAGAAATTGAGACAAAGCTTGTAGGAAGAAAATTTGTTATAAAAATATGATAGGTAGATGGTAATTCTCATGGCGAGATATCTTATTGATAATGCAGCAAAACAGAGAATCTTAGTTTTGCTATGATTAAATCTCGAGTACAGTATGAATATATGAGGTTTGACTCTGGAAGATATAGATTGAACCAGGGTGAATGAATGAATAAAAAATTAGATGTCCAACGATTGAAGATAGAATATATCAGAGCATTAGCAAAAATCTTGGAATAAATGATGGCCCAATAAAATCATGGAAGTAGTAAATGGGAAGAAAGACATTCCAAATGTATTGAAGCTGAAAAATTATTGGTCTAAACGTAAGTGAGAAAACAAGGAATGTATGGCCCGAGTCAAACACGTGTTGATCTCGGACTGAGCTTTAGGTGGAGAAAATAAAGGAAATTGTCTCAAATGCATAAAAATTGATATGAGATGGTGAAAGACAATATCACGTGTCTGAGCTTGGATATGAAAGAATTTTGACACGTAATTGGGAGAAAGCTTGAAAGAAATTTGTTGTAAAAAATATGATCGAAAAATAGTGATTTTCATTGCAAGATAGTAAGTTGATAATATGGGAGAATAGAGAGAATTATGAGCAATTTATCACTTGTGAAGAATATTAACTTTGAAAGGATTAGACCTCTAATAGAATTGATTCATATAGATTCAATAAATGGAAATCACATGTCTAGTGATTGAAAATTGAGCATACTCGAGTAAAATAAATATTGATATTCGATTTGGAATAAATGATAGCCCAATGAAATAAGGAGAAAGATATGGGTGTTGAGGCCAAAATAATTATGTATGACTCAAGTTAAATAAAGTTAGTAATTGAACCAATAGATGAGTCACATACTTGATAATAGGAGACAAATAAGGGATTGACAAGATATAAATTTTGAAGCAATTCTAAAAAAAAAGATTTGCTAAGGAATTAATTGATGATCCAATGAAATTGAAGAAGAAGTAAAATATGAGGAAAGATATCCCATAAGTATTGAAGCTTTGAAAAATGTTTGGCTAAAATGAGGCCAAAAGGAGTGTGTGACATAAGTCAAGCAAAGATGGTAATTGAGCCAATGAATGGTTATCATGTTTAAGAATATGAGGTTTGACCAATGAAGAAATGAGGGATTGAAAATGTAGATCTTGAAGTGATTCTTGAAAAATGGATGACAATATTTGAAAAATCAATTTCATGTAGATAGTAGGGTCCGAACATGATTTCATAGTGTGATCATGTTGAAGATTATATAGAAAGGATTGAAAAAACATTGATTTAAATGAGAAAATGAGATGCAAGACTATTAAATTGATCAAAGATTATATGAAGACACGCATGTATTCATCATATAATGATAAACATCCAGCATTTTTGAAAGTCACCTTTATCTTGCATATATTTGAAAACGAGCTTAGGACCCTAATTGAATTTGGTTTGATCAAATTGTTCCATATATGATATGCCAATATACCTTAGCCAAAAGGCTTAGTACGAGCATAAAATTCTCCATTAGGAAACTAAGGGTAACGTTTATCCACTTCTTCTTGATCACTCGTCGATATACCATAAATCTCATGGTACTAACGAGGCGCTTTCCCGCCCAAGGTGTGGTCTAGTTGTAAGGCTTAGTCTTGTGCTATCGCCTAAGACCAAGCCCGGCAACATGATGACCGGGACAAATAGGTATTGAAATTTTGAAATATGAAAAGTCATGGAAAATCAATTGTCTCTAATGCAATGTTGCATAAGATGGTGATTAAAATAAATAGAAGGGCAAACATTGTTTTCAAACAAGTCCTAAATTAGGAGGGTTGTATTTGATCCTATATCTAGGTGAACATGATTGATCATCCTCAATTAGTCTTATATGCAAGAGAGGAAACATAATCATCAAGCAATGTAATGAAATGCCGATGAGGACAAAGCCAAAGAAGGGAATATGCTTTATCATCGGCAACATATGAGATGTTCAAGTTTGTATAAATGCATCAATTATAATCATAGCCAAACGATGATGGGTTCCATCACGGTCGCCATCTGTTTGCATCCCAAAATTTTCATTGGTTTTGGAGCGCTTCAGAAAAATAAGGTTTTGTTTTAAAATAGGAAAGAAAAGGACTCGCCCGTCGGAAAGAGGATCGACCGTTCCGGCGCCTCCCAAGAGCTATGTTTATCATTGATGCATTTCATTTTAACTTAAACATCTTCTTGGTTCTATATCCGGTATAGAAAAATATTGAAAGTTGGATGTTTCAAACTTTTGAAAAGATTCTTGAAGAGTTGCTTGCAAATGTGAAATATTTTGAGGAAAAAATGGAATTAGTAAATATCATTTGAAAAGCTTGTGAAATAATTTTGAAATCACTTTAGTGTACTCTTAAGACTTTAAGTAGGTTTGAAATTTTGCTCTAATTCGGTTACCACCTAGTTAGAGCTCAATCCCCCATGCTTAAGTTCTTTTGAAGATGTGCTTGTGATCATAAGTAAAATAAAGTGGGTGAGAATGCATGTATGCATTTATCCTATATGATTGGAAGAATGTAAAACATTCCTACCACAACATTCATCTAATGTAATTCATACCACAACATACATCTAAGATTTTTGTTTTTGTAAATATCATATATATGAATCAAAAGTTTTTGAAAATGGATTGGAGTTGTAGACCCTCAAGCATGATTCTAATATTGGGCCATTACTTGATTTTGGTCTTAGTGAAGTCGGTAAATGAAAAATTAAAATCTTAAATGATAGAGAAAATATTGAAAGAATGGAAAAGATGAAAGACTTGATCCCAAAAGAGATATAGAGAAAGAGAGAGAAAGAGATCTTAAAAATCATAAAATCAAATATTTAAAAGGAAGAGAGATATGTATTCATATACATATTTATAGATATATATATATATATATATATATATATATATATATATATATATATATATATATATGTATATGAAACCTTGTGAAAATGAAGCTTAAATCAAATAGAGAAGAAAATATCATTTTAGAAAGAAAGAGAGATTTAAAATAGAATACATGTATATATATTTATATATACGTATATGAGAGTTTGTAAAAGGATATGTTAAATCATAAAGAGAGAACGACAAGGAAAGATATTCATGTGCACACATACGTATATAACATGTATATACGTATATGTCTTCATGAGTATTAAAATAAAAAAATGAATTGAAAATAACCGACTTCAATTTTTGATATAAGCCGGAAGGGAGCTTGGACTCATGCAAGAGCCTAAGCTAAGTCTCCAAGGCCACCTTAGAAGGTTTCTTTTGAAATGTTTTGGAAAATATGAATTATATAAAAACATAAAATGTCATGATTTGGTTTGCCACAAGGGATATATTTCTTCCACCGTTGGGTATGGAAGAAAATCAAGCAATATAACGAGGCACTCATTAGGGTTCCTAATGAGATGATTAGGAAAGAAACTAGCACAAAATGTCATGCAAATGTATATTAACATATACATATTCGTAAGGGTCTTCTCGGGTTGGACAAGCCCCAACCTCAAAAATCACAAGAAGAAATCACAACTCCAAACACTCACTCTCATCGTGCATTGGGTCATATAAATGGAATATTAGACTATCATGCTTGAACATCATTTCAAGCATGAATGATGAATGGAGACAATATATCAAGTATATTTTTTGAGATAAATGAAGATACGAATTTTGTTCCATCTTGCTCATACTCCCAGTGCACTCAAGAGTAGCTCTTGAATCCAGATCATTTGAGCTATCATGCACGGCCATGGGGAGATGGCAAGAGAAAAAGAAAGATATGAAAAGGAAAGATTGAATGATGAAAATGAAAGACCATCTCATCTTGTTATGCTCTCGGTGCACTCGAGCATAGCCTCTTGACTCAAAAAATGGAGATTGAGGGCTATCTCATATGGCCATGGGAAGAGGAAGAAGAGAGAAAAGGAGGAAATGAAAATAGAGATTTTCATATCTCGGATATCAATAATAATTAAAATGAGCCATGAAAAGAGGAGAAAATGAAAACACAAATAGAGAAAGATTACATACCTCGAATGTGATTGATATTGAAAATGAGCCCTCTCTTGAATTATCTTAGATTTACCTTGAATGAAGCTCCCAAGATGTTGAAGATGAAGCCTTCAAGAGATCTTTGATGCTCCCTTGAAGAGTTGTTGCTTGATGAAACTCGTTCTAAGTTGGAGAAGAAGAGAGAAATGGAAAGAGAGAGCAAATGAAAATTTAGAAATTCAAGCGAGGAAACACAAGATGTTCCTTCATGGTTGGCCACNTGGGGTATTTATAGAGATTTTGGAGCTAAAATTTAAAATTTGAATTCAAGATTTGAATTAAAGAGGGAAGAGCTTTGGAGCCAAAATTTAAAATTTGAATTCAAGATTTGAATTAAAGAGATAAGAGCTTTGGAGCCAAATTTCAAAATTCAAATTCAAGATTTGAATTTAAAAGGGAAGAGTTATAGAGCCAAAATTCAAAATTCGAATTCAAGAGGGTAGAGCTTTGGAATTCCCAATTTGGATCTAAACTTTGATTTTGGATCTAATTCGGATTTGATAATTAGATTTTGAGTTTGAAATGCTAGATTTGGATCTAAACTTGGATTTAAAATTCATTTTAAAAATAAGACCGAAAATTTTAATAACCCCGTTTTTTGAAAAATTTGGGGTGATAACACCCTTCAAGTAAACTAGATGTTTTTTCTTTTAGTTTCTCCTAATATTTGCAAGATAAATACTTTCTCTCACACACACAAATATGCCTAGTAAGTAAAAAATAAATTAGCTGAAAGACTAGAAAATGACATTGTTGTTATATATGCTTTGCATTGTTCCTACTTTGGGTTGCATTTAGCATGGGAAGGATTTGATCCATCTATTTTAAATTGTGAAATAGAATACAATAATACATCATTTATTTATAGTATGAAAGTCATTCAGTATTAGATGAATGCAATATCTTTAATGATATTTTAACTTCTGACGCCTCAAATAATGTAAAACTCTGAATACCCATAGTTAGTTGGTACTTTTCTTTGTGTGCATTGAGAATTTTTTACATTTGTATCTTGCAACATTGCTACTTTTTATGGATAAAATATAATTTGTCAATCAAATTTCAATCCATGTTTCAATTATAAAATCAACTAATCCAAAGTAATACCCTATGAAACAACATGCTAGTTTAATTTTCTAAACTTCAGAAGTAACACTTCCAAGTCAAACTCTATGGACAATTGTTTGAATTTCAATCTAATTAATCAAAGCATCAAAAATCAAGTGGAATCGAGAGAGATCAATCTTTTCATAGTGTCATTTTTTGTCCTATCTTATTTTCTATAGTAAATTGGTATTATTTTTCTTCTAGACAAATATATATTCCCTTAATAATCAAACTTACAAGCTGTACTTATTTTCAAGTGGAATCGAGAGAAGCTATCAAAGATTACCCAAAATATATATTCCCTTAGATTCAGACTTCTTAATAATCAAATAGATGGATGCTTCAAAGGATGGGGAGATGTGTTAAAAGGAAAACCAAATAAATATGCTTTAAAAACAACACAAGTAGTTTGTAAATATAGTAGCAGCCAATATAGAGAAAAATGCTTTACTAGCAGCATTGAACAAGAAATTCTAGCTGCAGTCTATGGGTTAAATAGTTTTCGAATTCTTGCTCAACAAAAATAAATTTTAGTAAGGAAGACTGTGATGCTATAGTAAAATTTTATGAAAATAAAAACTCAAGAAGAAGTTGCGCCCCATTTGTAGGAGGAAGAAAGCGCAAACCCTCTTGGGATTTTCGATCTAAGATTAAACATTTGGCATTCTCTCTCATCTTCAGCACTCCAAACTATAGGTTAAAAGTATATTTTCAATTGTATTTTGCTCATTGCGAACTCGTTCGAACTTCAAATTTGATTCCATAAAAAGCCATGCATGCATGGAGAACTGCTCTTTGATTCTTGATAAAGTATTTGGATTGACATTAAGTGTGAAAAATGAATGAAATGAGAACACGAAGAGGAGTAAACATAATTTTAATCCTTATTATAAAACTTGATATATCAAGAAAAATGTTCGTCCCAACCACATATAGATACTGATTTTGATTCGATCTGCACTAGGGCACTCAGCTAAGAATTTTGCATGTTTCAAGTACTTACATGCAAATGGACATTAAGCAAGGAATGAGAAAATCATGGTACATTTTTTAGATAAAATGTGCATTTTGCTCACATGTGGATTTTGGATCTAGGTTTGATTTTGAGGACCCAAACCTAGATCCAGATCCAATGAAAATTCTAGAAGATGGATCTAGATATGGTACTAGAATTGGACAACGTCTAGGATCTGAAAGGAGACTAATGGATCTAGATCTGTAAAGATAAATACAGATCTAAGACTTGGATATGAGATCTAGACATAAAAATTAGACTTGGATGTATAAACTGGATCAAAAGTAAGAAATGGAGATCTGAAAATAATAAGGACATGGTCCTGGCTTGAGCTAGCGGGGTGGGTTGAAGCTGTATGAATGGGGTAGACCATGGTCAGGTTCAATTTCTGAAAAAAAGATTGGTTTCAGACCCAGGTAGGGTGCATGCTCAGCTTAGGTGCAGTCCTTAGAAAATTCAGTTTTGACAAAGAATTGGGATAGCCTAAGCTTGGGCTTAGGCCTGCTAGATCCATGACATGTTTATGACAAACTAACTCAGGCTTATGTAGGTCCTAAGTTAGGTTTATGTGGCAAATGACCAAAACACCCTTGTGTGTGATTGTGGGCTAAAACGGGTTCAAATAAAGAGATTGGCTTGAATTAAGGATATGAAATCAAAGAAAATCATAAACCAAGTTATATGTGACCTATACAATATGTCTATGCAGAAAAATATGCTCAAAAAGGAAATGACCATCTTGCCTCCATGTGTATTTTCAGAGTTCCAAATGAATTTTCTTGATCTGACTAAACGAACCTGTGTTCAAGTTCCTAAATAGGCTCTAGTTAAAATCTTGCTAAAATATTCCTCCTTGATTGCTCTAAAAAACAAAAACAATTTTTTTGCCAAACCGTATGTGGCTCATTTATAAAGAGAAATCAATGAAGGTCATAAAAATCAAAATTTTTATTGGAATTTCACAGGTAGAGCTAAGGACATTTGGGAAAGCTACTTACCTATAAGGACATGCTGAAATATCGGAGAAATTCGCTTTAGTTTTGTAGAATGAAGCTCGACATCAATGTACAAAGTGTAGCAAGTACTAGGAATGAGCTCCATAGCCTTCAGAACTAATTTGAACTCAAACAAATTAAAGAGTATTGATTTACTCATGGTAAATATATGTCAACTCAGTTTCGGCTCACTCTAGTAAGTTAAACTCAAATTCAACACAAACCACTGAAAACAAGAGAGAGAAAGCACTCATAACTGAATTAAACTCAAACAGGAATAATGAACTCAAACTAAACGAAGGGAGATTTACTCATGATTAAACATACTTCCAACTTGGTTTCAGCTTACCCTATCAAGTTGAGCTCAAATTCAGTTCAAACACCTAAAAGTATAAGAGAAAAATCATTCGGTAGTAAATTGAACTCAAACCAGAATGAATGAACTCAAACATGAACTAAGGGAAGCTTGATTTATACATGATAAACATGGTCCTAGCTCAGTTTTGGATCAATCTTCTAGGCTGAGCTCAAATTCAATTGAAACCCATGAAAACAAGAGAAAGAAAGACCCAGTAGAAATCTACAAGTTATTAATGACTGAAACATGGGTTGGGTGGCTCAAAACAATGATGTAAAACTTTCTCTCCATTAAAGTTAACTTGCTTTGACTTGGTTGAGCTAAAGGTCACAGTTTTAAGTTCTAGAAGCTGATTTGAGATATAAGGGAGATGGCTTTAGACTGGAATAACTTTCGTGAGCTAACTCTAGCGACTCCTGGGTTCATGCAAAATTGGGAAATGGCCGAATTTCTCAAATGTTGGGAAATTTTTAGAAATTTTGGTCAGAATCCTTACTTGTTTGGTGCGATGCCAAGATGAAGCGGCAAAATGGTAATCTTTTGATTGGCCAACCTAGGTGATCATGGTGTTCAATGCTGACGAAAAAAAAAAAAATTGCTTGGCTCATAAATGGACCCTTATTCTTGAAATTTGGTCTTTGAAAATCCATTTGAAAATATCATGGTGAAGAGTAAAATGGTCATTTGGGCTTGTAAAAATTTTGGGTGTTCACAGGTGCCCTCTTTGCTACTGAGTCGAAAACCATGCTTAGTAGCAAAGATTGAACACCGATCTTGAAAATGACACTATTTTTTGAAATCATACTTTCAAATGAAAAGTCCTTTTGAAGTTATATATAAAAAAATGCCCGAGTGTCAATACTAGTGTGATGTTTCTGAAAATGCTTGAAAATTCTTGTGAAATAAATCCATTGGAGTACTTGTTTGCGTGTGTGTGCCAAATCACAAAAATCTCACATAAAATGTGAGTGCTTGTGAAAATACTTGTAAAATTCATGCCATGCATGTGCTTATATCTTGTTTGCACCGAAAAGTGAAAATCTCACGTAAGTGCTTGTGAAATACTTGCAAAATTCTTGCAATGAAGTGCATGTACTAGTACCCTTGTTGGTGTTGAAGCACAAACATCTAACATGAGTGCTTGTGAAATACTTGTGGACTTGTAAAAATTCTTATAAAATTTGATAAAAATTATTTGGTTTTATCTCATGTATCTTGTGAGGGCTTGCATGATTTCATTCTTGTTAAGGCAAAACTTTTCGGATAATATTATAAAATTCATCTAAAACAATCATTCTTTCATTTCCAAATGATAGGCCAAGAAAATTGCTCTCCACATCAATGCAAGATTTGTCACTATCCCAATTCCCTCTGTAATGACAAGAAGCATATGCATTTATTCATTAGAGGATTCTTGACTTGAGCAATTTTGGGTTTTTAGGCAAACATTTTGCCTATTTTTAATTTTTTCTTAAATTTGGCCTATTTTTTGCTTTTTTTCATTTTTGTTCTTGTTTTCTTGATTTTTTCAGACCGACCTTCACCTACAGGTAAATACCTTGTCAACCCACAGGGTACTACGAGGCACCATCACTTTGATGGCCTTGTAGCTTTATCTTGAGCCATGTCACGTCTGACGGGCTTTCCAGTAAACCTTTGACCGAGTTGTGGATGGGTAGCTCTCAGACCAGTTGGCCTTAGGGTACTAAGTGTAAAACACCCTTCAGACTTACTTTCTCAAGTTCAGAAGGCTTTAGAAGACATGACTAGACAAACATTTGTAGATCACATAGCTTCTCATGATAGATGCAAATAAACTTTACGCACACCTGGTACTTTGGAGTGCTGATCTAGTGAAACAACTACATTTACCCGAGCCCATCTCTCAACACTCATTTTCATTTATTTTTTTTCTTTTGCCTATTTTTCTCGAGTCAACTCAATCTTTCGTTCTCTGATTGATTTTTGGTAAGCATTTGTTTTACTAAACGAGTCAAAGCTAGTGACATTTCCTAGTCTTTGATTCCTTTTATTTCTTTGAGCTCTATTCATGGCTTACAATGTAGTCCTGTCCAAACTCTCATCTTTCAATGATCATCAAACCATTGACTCAAATTTTCTTGTCGGTGTAGAGAACTGAATTCATAAAGTGCTTACACGATGCAATATTATAACTTATAAGAATGTTTTATCAAACTTGAAATTTTTGTGATGCTTATATGTGCCAAAGTGTGGATTCTCACATTAAAATGTGAGTGGCTATATGCTTGTGTGTTCTGTATGAACATGGGTGTTTGTGGGTCCCATATGAACCCGGCTGCTTGTATACTTGCAAAGATTTAAAATTTGTATGTCTCAAAGCATGAAAATGTACACCAAAGTACGAAAATAGCATTGAAGTGTGTGCACTTGGGGACACTGAAGTGTGAAATCCTATTCTTATAACATTTTTCTTAGGTGTGCCAAAGTGTGAAATTTTATGCTGAGGCACATATACTTAGGGGCGCCAAAGCACGAGAGTTTGAAAACTTGTGTAAGTTGGTACATTTGTTTGGGTGTGCCAAAACATGAAATTATGTCAATGAATGTTTACTTGGGGGAACCGAAGTACAAAATCATGTAATGAAGAAAAATGATTATGAATTTAAGATAACATTTGGTATTGACCATAGATGAACCCATAATGAAGAAAATAGATGAACACATAATAAACTAACAATACTTGCAACACAAGGCAACACATGGCAACCTGGGAGGAGGACCACCATACACATAATGAAGAAATAGATGAACACATGAAAGACAATAAACGCATGGATGACAGCATGAAGAAAATAAGTTTAAGTTCACGGTCTTCATTTTGCAAGGTAAAAAGATTGGGTGATGTCAAGCAGTGATGATCCCCACCTGAAAGTAGATGCAATCGGAGGGCGGCAAGTCAACCCTGATCTCGTCGATGTCCAACCAAATGAAAGAACTTCCGCACCTGTATGCCCTTAAATTGGTGATGCTGCCATAGCCAAGAATTTGACATCGGTCTTGGAGAAAGAAACAACTTCACTGCCTGGGGTAAGACTCCTTACGGCAGACCAAACTTAGTCAGCAACTCATGCACGCCAGTCCCGTTCGCTGGTAATGCGGTCGCCAGACGTCAGCCTAACTGATACAGCAGAAAGAAGGGCAAAAGTGTGGAGAGAAATCTTTAATTTCAAAGGCGTGCAGTGATTTGGGATTGAGAGAAAGGAATTTAGAGATATAACTAGAGTTTAATTAGGGCTACGTGTGAAGCCCCCTTACTAATTCTATTTAATTTTTATTTTTTAAATTAAAAAAACTAAATAGACTTGAGGCGTGCACCTTAAACACGGAGCACGCCATGGACGGAGGTATACGCCACGCCTCATTTGGTAGAGGTGCACGCTTCAAAGGCAGAGTTGTGAGGCATAGGTGTCCCTAAGCATGCGCCTCTACCAAATGAGGCGTACCCTTCCATCCATAGGGCGCTCCGCCTCAAGTCTATTTAGTTGTCTGAGTCTCTACCAAATGAGGCGTACCCTTTCATCCATAACGCGTAGGCCTGGGCGTCAGGCTTGGTCGCTGCCGATTCGAGCTGGGGAAAACCTGGTCCGGACCGGGTAGGCCGGCCCGGCCCCGCCCGACTCCCAGGCTGCCCTCCTGCTCCCCGTCTGAGCCTTCTCCCCGTCTCTCTCTCCCTCTTCCTGTCCGCTCCCCCTCTCCCTTCCCGTCTCCCTGCTCCTCTCCCCCTCCTCTGACCTCTCCCTTCCCGTCTCCCTCTTAGTCTCCACTCTCCCTCTACTGAACCGCATCTCCGGTGAGGCCCGGGAGGGAGAGATCCTAGCGGTGATAGGCGCTAGTGGGTCAGGCAAGTCCACGCTTATCGACGCGCTAGCAAACCAAATCGCTAAGGAGAGCCTGTGAGGCAGCGTGAAGCTCAACGGCGAGGCGATCGACGGGCGGCTCATGCGCTTCATCTCTGCGTACGTCCGGCAAGACGATCTTCTCTTCCCGATGCTCACCGTCGAGGAGATGCTGTCCTTCGCCGCTGAATTCCGGCTGCCGCAAACTCTCTCCAAGGAAAAGAAGCAAGCTAGGGTGCAAGCGCTCATTGAACAGCTGGGCCTCCGCCGCGCTGCCAAGACCATCATCGGCGACGAGGGCCCCCTCCCGTCCTCCGCTCCCCCTCTCCTTCCCCTCTCCCTTTCCAATCGCTCCCCCTCTCTTGAAGAACCCAATCGCTCCCCCTCTCCCTTCCCGTCTCCCCCTCCTTCATCCTCCTCTCCCTTCCCGTCTCCCTCTCAGTCTCCACTCTCCCTCCTCTCCCTTCCTGTCTCCCTCCTCCTCTCCTGAGTCCCTTCCCCTCTCAGCTCTCCCTCGTCGCATTTGCATAGCTCCAACCCGGCCGGGTTCGCGGGCCGGGCCTGGTTTTTGGTGGCTAGGCCCAGTACCCCACCCGGCCCGGGTCTTAGCGGGCTGGGCCGGGCTGGGTCGGGCCGGCCCGATGCCCACCCCTAATAGCGCGCTCCACCTCAAGTCTATTTAGTTGTGTAAGTGTTTTTATTCGCATAGCTCCGACCCGACCCGGTTCGCGGGCCGGGCCTGGTTTTTGGTGGCCAGGCCCAGTACCCCACCCGGCCCGGGTCTTAGCGGGCTGGGCCGGGCCGGCCCGATGCCCACCCCTAATAGCGTGCTCCGCCTCAAGTCTATTTAGTTGTGTAAGTGTTTTTATTCGCATAGCTCCGACCCGACCCGGTTCGCGGGCCGGGCCGGCCAGACACACATTAGTCCTGTATCGTATGTTCATTAGAAATGGAACCCAAAAAATAATATAAAAAGGCATCAAATGCATGCTCCAACTCATCTTGTGCTTTTGTTCCTCTGTTTGTTTGCTTTCCAACATGCCCAAGTTCGTGAAGTTGCGCCACCATTTGGTTCCTCTACCAATCGGACTGCAGAACCCTAGTCATTGTTCGAATTTTGGTTAAAACGACTTTACTGTTGTCGCATTTTTAAATGGAGTGTAGTTTTCTCAAACCATAAAGTCGGTCGTTTCTTTCATGTGCAGAGTCATCGTTGTAACTTTCAACTTGATTCCCATCCATTTAACTAGTGAATTTTCTGCCCATATGTAATCAAATGTGACCAATTGTAGCGTTTAAAACTTTGTTTCTGACTTGGTACACAAAAGCTATTTTTGGTTTTTTTAAAACCTACAGCTTCAAAACTTTATATACCTCAGTAGGAATGTCGTTTTGCAAAGCTGTAAAGTGCATCGTGTTTTTCCATAAACCAACTATTGTCCCACCATGTTTCGGCCAAAACAAAAGTTATTTGTCTATGCCTTTCTTCCTTGGAAGTCAGCATATTTTATGCATAACTAGATTTTCATCTCTGTTGTTGGCATTATTTCTACCTCATCTGACATCCTTTTCGGGTTCTATCAGTTCGAGGAATCAACTTGAGATGTCTAAAGCTATGGTAAGTTTCATTTAAATTTAAGCTTGTTTGGTCATATATTACATGCAAGAAGTAAATGGTTTTCTATAGTCATGTCCTTGTTTCGTAAAAAAAAACCAAATTTTTCTTCAGGTCTTCTCTCTTGTCTAGATGCCTTTCACGGATCATTCCTTCCATTAGCCTCTTTGACATGCCTAGAAGCCATTGTACAAATTTCACATTAATCGGACTCTATTTAGTTCATCTGGCACGTCCAAATTCGACCTAGCTCGAGTTTGCCTTACTCTATCATGGCTTTGAAGCGAGTCAGGAAAGAAAAAAGGAAAAGGAAATACTGGTACTGTGTGTATACTGGTACTGTAGACACAAGGCCAGTCTGACCTGATTATTAACTGGCCAGGCAACAAGCCCTTATGACAATTGGACCTACCTGCCTGGGTCCAACATCATGCCTAACCCTATTAGTAGAATCATAGGGCAGCTGAGGAAATTTCGGTGAGTAGCTCCTATACCCGATCTCTACAATAACCATTGTACCTAGAGATACTCCTTGACACTTTATAAAATGATATGAATGCATGTTATGGTACTGCTACAGTGGAGATACTAGAACATCAGCCAGGAAATGAAGTAGCTAAAAAAACAAAATCCGAACAGCTACACTATAGAAAACAGCCAAAGTTAAGCAAATACTACTCGATTCGACCACGCTAGCTAAAAGTACCTAAGCCAATCTACCAAATCGACAATGCACATTTGATTTTGGAGACGAAAACATGGTTTTATCAAATAAATCATGTAAAAAACCAAGATTCATGAGCTAGACCAAATGGAAAACCTAAGTCTAGACCATGAAACTCGTGAAAACTATGTAATATATGAACTACAATGTCAAACAATGCAAAAACCTGCCTAGAAATGGTTGTGGACTTCTTTGAATCCCAGATTTGAAGCTGCATATGACCCTACAAGCTTCAATGGGCCAAGATTTCATCATCCGCCAAGCTGAGCTTTTCGGTTCAAAGAGCTTGTGGTGTGGAAGGAAGATGGATCATGGGGGATGATGACTCTACGAACGAGGGGTGGGAGTGTTTCACTCCCCCCACTATTCAAAAGCACGAGTTAGGATTCGTACCGTAGATCTGGTTTTTCTTTTTTTCCCCAAAAATAGTTTACAAGCTTTGCCAAAATAACTTTGCACTACACTACCTTTTCTTATTTTTATTTAAATCATCCCACTTCTACTTAGTACACACTAATACCTATTTAAATTCAAATGCAAATTGAAGACTAAACTAGACTCGGTTCTATCTATCTGTTTGGCTGACCAAAAAGCTTAGTTTTAAGGATAGAAAAAGATTATTATCCTTAGGAGCCAAATTTTCCTTGTTTTCAGCATTTGTTTGGTCCCATTTTCAATCAAATTCAAACTGTGACTCCTTGGACCTAGCACAAACTTGAGGGGTTTAAGCATTAAATCTCGTCAAAATTGCAGAAGAATATGATTAGAAAATAATGCATTTCATATATTATCAATTATCCTTCTTCTAACTTGAAAGATAATAGATGTTTCATGCCAAAAACAACAACTAGTGACAATCAACCGTAGATATAAGACTTTCAAAACTTCATGAACAGTTAGCAAAGGAATAAATTCTTAGTTGCAACTTTCTTATAAGAACTCAACTTAGTGGATATGAAGTTCATTCAATTCACACTTGAGAAATACCTATGAGAACTCGGTTATAAAAAAACAAAGGCTGGAAATTGAAAATAAGCATTAGCTTCAAGTGTAGCCACTAAACATTATCAAAGTAAAGCGCTATTTTGGACCTTAGAGAAAGCAAAGGGGAGACAAAATAGAGAAGAAACATAGGAGAAATGGGAAGAAACAGAAGCAAAGGACAAATACAGAAGCTTCTCCTCTAAATATGCTAGAAAATGGAAGTGTAAGGGAGCAGGAGCTAGAGGAAAACAACAAACTGCATCTGGACCATGAATTCAGAAAGAGAGAGAGAAACGTAGGCAAATTCATCAATAGATGTGCAAATTAACAGCTGGAGGGGGAGAAGAACAGGGATGGGAGAGAGAGAGAGAGAGAGATCAAAAGGAGAGCATACCCATGTTGCAAAGCTGTCCATGATGCTGGCACGTTATGCTATGCAGCATGAATGAGAACTTTGAAGGTGGGACAGATAGAGAGAGGGGTCAAATTGAGAGAAAAAGATCGACAAGAACAAATGGGATTGGGTGACTGAAAGATTCAGGATTCAAAGTGAAAGGATGAGGAGAAGAATGACAAAGATAGGGATTATGATTGGAGGAGAGTTTGTAGCTTGTTATAAGGCATCTAGTCATGAAATGACTATATAAAATTTTTATCACAAAATTGCCTATTGTAGATGGAATTCAATGACTTTTTTTGTAATAATAACTCTATAGTGCCATATTTCAACAACAATTCATTGGAAGAACATATTGACATTCTAATGGAGACAAAACACATTGCCATTAAGTTCCCTATCGTTGAACAAAAAGAACGAGTGACCAAGTATCTATAGAGCTGATTAGTACAGATTCCATGATTGCATATCAACTAATTAAGGGAGTTCTACCCAAGTGATTGCATGCAAATTTTGACCACTTTACATGTCAATTGTTCAACATTTGACTCGTCTTTTGTTTGACTTATGTAGGATCTCGATGGAAATGGGATACGACCTATGGATACATGGTTTGAGCATTTTTTATGCCTTTATCAGAGTAATCAAGTAAAGGACTAAGTTTTACCCTTCTGTTGTCTAAGCATCTAAATGCCATCATGATCTTAATGCAACAATACTGCAAGCATGCCTAGTTTTTGAAAGCAACATTTCATTAATATCTAATTTGGCCTTCCGAATTTAGCATGATGTCATTTATAGATTATCCCTATTTGTCATCATAGGTCATGCAATGATTTACCCTAAACAATATTGTACATGCTTCATCAAAGATTAGACAGTTAGGATTGGGTTTCCAAAGTCAAAATTTGTCTTGGAATCTAAGCTTTTGGGGGTAGTTAAATGGGACTCTAAGCATCTAAAATTTAAATTAAATGTGAATTATGTTATGTTCTAGCTTAGGGTTTTAATAGTTTAGGTTGTAAATTGAAGCTTTGGACCTTATTTGATTTGTCTAATAAATGCTTGGGTGATCTCTGGGACTTTGTGTTGTGTTTGCATGTAAAATTTTTCAATCTTGCATGCTGACTGTACTCATGAAATTTCTTACATCTACTCGCCTATGGTCCTTGTGTGGGATTCTGAAAAACGAGGCCCGACGTGTCAATATGAGGTATGACCATTCCTACACCTTTAGTAAGGGTAATCTAACCAATGACTAAACTAAAATGTTCCATTTCCTAAGTCTAAATGTCATCCAAAGCCTAAGAAAGCGAACATACCCTAATTTTGAGACCATGCATGCATTAAAAGCTACGTACATCTCAGAAATAGACTGATGAGTAAGAAGAAATTAATACAAAGTTT
This sequence comes from Nymphaea thermarum, assembly GCA_011799765.1. Taxonomy (NCBI): domain Eukaryota; kingdom Viridiplantae; phylum Streptophyta; class Magnoliopsida; order Nymphaeales; family Nymphaeaceae; genus Nymphaea; species Nymphaea thermarum. The sequence goes on along the minus strand of JAANDH010000303.1, from coordinate 70,962 downwards.
GTTAATGTCTAAACCATCTTTCATCAATACAAATCGATATGCTTAATCTAATATGATGCATGTAAAAACTAAGTCATGTAAATTTAAATTGTGGTCTCTACTAGAACTAGGATATAGGACATGGACCTATTAAGAGAGCATTGGATCTTATAATCATGATATAAGATATATTATATAATTCTTGTCTAAATTAAAAATAGGAGATGTTGTAAAAGTCAAAATATCTTTTATGTGATTGAGACTCATGATCCAAAATCCAAGGTCAAAGATCAGGTAAATTTGATCTTATATTCATGGTTCGATCTTTTAAGACCCAAATTCTGAAAAGATAAATTCAAATCTGATGATTACAGGGTTTAAAATCTTGTAATTGGGTCTGATTAGGTGGGATTGATCCAAGGTTTATGATCAAATACTCATTTGATTTGAAATTCAATTCAAGATCTAAGATCTGAATCTAAGATCCAAGATCTAAAATCCAAGAACCAAAATCTAGGGTCTGAAATTTGAAATCCATAATTCATAACGTAAGATTTATTATTCAAGACTTGTATGTGAAATCTAATTCAAAATCCAAAGTCCAAAATCTAAGACTTGAGATCCAAAAATCTGATATCAAAATCCATAGTTCAAGAATCAAAATCTAATAGTTGAGATCCAACATCTGATACGTGAGATCTGAATCCATGTAAGTTAGACTTGGGTTAATGTTGTGGTTTGGATCGACAAAAGGTTAATTGCATCCAATACCTTGAATTGAGATCCAAGATCCAAATGAGCTCAAGGTACCTTGGTCAAAATTATTAGCCTTAGTCTTGCCTACACTAGGTTTGAATCTACTTGGTTTTGGCTGTAGAAAGTGTGTATGATCTTAATCAATTCATATGATATATGATATACACTTCATTCATTTCATATGAAATAAATGTCTACATGCATGGTTTAAGTAAAACTACGTAAGTAAAAACATGAAACTAAAAGAAAAAGACAAGAAAGAGAGGGGCATATCTAACCCCTAAAAACATTAAATAAATTTAATCTACAAAAATAAACATGCTAAATTAAGCAAGAAATAAACAAAACAAAACATGCTAGAAACGAACAAAAACTAAACATGATAAAAGCAAAAAGAAAACAAAACTAGACATGCTTAAAACAAAAAACCAAACTAAATATGCATAAAGAAAAAGAAATAAATTGCAAATAAGAAAAGAAAGAAGGGGGAAAACTAAATTACATTGAGCCTGGTTTGGTCAGGGTTGAGTGCTAATCCAGCCCAAACCAAGACTTAAAGCAAGACCCCTACAAATTTAACTTGTTTTAGGCTAGACCTTTTTTTGAGTACCCAGTTGGAATTTTACCACCTCTCTAGGCAATTCAAAGAACGGCTCAAAAGTATGTAGTGTCAAAGGGGAGGGAGGAAGCCTATTTATGGGAAATAGAAGGGGTAAGCCCCTTTGGTATTTTCGATCTATGACTAAACTTTTGGCACTCTCTCTCCTCTTCGACAGTCTGAACCATAGGTTAAAAGCATATTTTGGATCAAATTTTGCTTATGATCTCAACCGAACTCCAAATTCGATGTAATAAAAAGCCACGTGTGCATGGAGAACTGTTGATCGATTCTTGATAAAGTATTTAGATTGTCATTGAGCATGGATGATGAATGACACGAGAATATGAAGAGGAGAAAATACACTTTTACGTTGATATAAATCCAAAAAATGTTAGTTCTGTCCACATATAGATATCGATTTCCAATTTAGGCATGGGCATCGGGCCGGGCTGGTTCAACCTCGTCTGAGGCCCAGCCCGACCCATTTTTTAACTGCCAAATGGGTATGGTTCAAAAAAACTCAACCATGACTCAATAAAAAGGAAAACATCGAACAACAAGAGGAAAGAGATATGGGAACCAACGCGACCCCATAAGGAATTGATCAAAGAAAAAGAAAAGGAGAAAATAGGAGCCGAAATCGAATGGAAGAAATGCACAGAATAATTGAGGGAAAAAGCAAAGAAAATCAATGAAGAAGACGATGAAGGTGAGTTGTTAAATAAGAATGGAGAAAGTGACTGAAGAGAGGCAAAATAACCAAATTCTTCTACAGAACAACAAGCAATCGCGTTTGGATCTCCACACAGATTTTGACCTTGGAGTCGAGGCTGAGCTCGTCCCCGACGAACCGAAAAAGGACCTTCACTTTTCTGATGGCCAATCGCTCAATCTCCCAGAAGATGAAAGGAATGGGGCGAAGAAAATCACAAAGTCGTCAAGCGGACATCCTTTGAATTAACTGCCATATTCACAAAAACAGAACAGGAAAAAACCATCCAAGTAGATTTGGTAAGATCATGCAACCTCAACCTCAAATTAGCATAAATGATTCAAAAACGAAAAACTAAAAATGAATAAACTTGCACACACACTCTTGCTTTATCTTTCTCATGAAAAAACAAAAACCCTTACGTGTTATCTGTTTTAGAAGCAGTGATGGTGGGAGCGGCAGTGGCCAACTAGCGGTGGTGGACTAGCGGTGTGGCAATGGTGGCTCTTCGCACAGGACCACGACAGCCTCTCTCTCTTTCAAATGAACAACCGGCATGTTTGGTTGGAGGGAAAGGAAGGGAAAGGGAGGGATTGAGCAATCCCTCCTTTGTTTGGTTGGCTAATTAGAAAGGAGGGAAAGAGACAAGGTGTGTTTGGCTGCGAAGGGAGGGAAAGGAAAGGATATATTAGTGTAAATCCAATCCCTCCAAAATTGGACGGATTGGGAGGGAAAGGAAAGGAAAGGAAGATGAAAAGTTTTTCTTGCCCATAATACCCATGAGAACCCACATTTAAAAGAAGAAACAAAAGAAGATTTTAGTCTTTCATTTCCTTTCTATTCAAACAAGCTTTTTTATCACATCTTTCCTTTCCTTTCCATTCATTTTCCTTCCCTTTCCCTCCAACCAAACAGGGCCTAAAGGACTATCGAAGTTGAATGTCGGTCTTTAACTTTCTACCTAACAGGCCCCAACGGGCCAACTCTCATAACCCAGGCCCAGCCCGTTATGATGTCAGGCCGGGCAGGGCACAACAGGCAAAGCCCGATCATAGTAATCTTGTACTCAAACTTGGGCTCGTACCAGGCCTAGTACCGGGCACCCACCAGCAACCTGGCCCAGCTCCCCAACCAAGAGTTGTGCATGTTTCAAATGTTTATATGTGTATTGACATTAGGCATCAAGTGAGAAAATCAGGACACATTTTTGAGATCTAATGTGCATTAAGCTCACATGTGAATCCTGGATCTGGGTTTGATGCTAAGACGTAAATCTTGATCCAGATCCAAGGAAAATTCTAGATGTTGGATCTGGTTATGTTATTGGATTTGTATTATGATTCAATATCTAGGATCTAAAATGGGAATAATGGATATAGATGTATAAAGATAGATCAAATTTGAGACTTGGATATGATATCCAGACATGAAATAAAACTTGGTTGTATGACCTGGATCAAAATATGAAAGGGAGATCTAAAAATAGCATGGACTTGAACTTGGCACGAGCAGAGCTAGGTGGGTTCAAGCTATGTGACATGGATTGCACCTGGGTTACATTCAGTTTTTGAAAAACTCGGTGCAAACCTATGTTGGGGTAAGATGAGCCTGGGCTCAAGCCTAACGAATCCATAAAATTTATATGGAATGCTAACTTAGGTTTATGTGGTGCCTAAGCTAGATTTTATGAAAAATATATTTATAGTGGTAAATGACCAAAATACCATTGTGTGTGATTTTGGGCTGAAATGAGTCCAACTATAGGGATTCTCTTGAACTAAGATTCTATAATTAAAAAAAATCATAACCAAGGTATATATGACTATACTCTATGTTTATGTAGAAGAATATGGCTCAAAAAGAAAATGATCATTTTACTTCTATATATATTTTTTGAGTTCTGGACGAGTTTCATCGATTTGAATGAACCAACCTATGACCAGGTTAATAAATAGTCTATTGATAAAATCTTCCTGGATTGCTCTAAAAATTCATAATAAATGTTTACAAGCCACATACGACATATTTGTAAAGGGAAATTAGGAAATTAGAATTTTCATAGGTGGAGTTAGGGGTAATAAAAAAAACTACTCACTTGTAAGGACATGCTGAATGATTTTTTGGAGAACTTTGCTTTTGGTTTGCAAAATTGATCTCCATAGTAGTTTAGAGAGTGTAGCAAATACTATGAATGAGATCCACAGCCCTTAAAAGCGAATTGAACTCACAAAGAAAGGAATGAACTTAATCCGAACTAAGAGAGTATTTATTTACTCATGACAAATATAGTCTCAACTCAGTTTCAGCTCATTCTATCAAGTTAAGCTCAAATTCAACTCAAACCCCTGTAAATAAGATAGAGAATTGAATTGAACTCATTCCGAAGTAAAGGAAGCTTGATTTATACATGATAAACATGATCCTAGCTTGATTTTAGTTCACTCGTCCAGGTTGAGCTCAAATTCAGCTTCAACTCCTAAAAATAGGAGAAAAAAACACCCTATGGCAACCTGCAAGTTAGTATAAGTTTAAAATTTGGATTGACTGACACAAAATAAGTGAAATAAAACTTTCTCACCATTGAAGTAAACTTGTTTTGACTTAATTGAGCTAAAAATAGTAGTTTTGAGTTTCAGGAGCTGATTTCAGTTGCAAGGGAACTGACTTCAAATTGGGATAACCCTGGTGAGCTAACTCTGGCTACTCCTGGGGTCATGTGAAGTTGAGAAATTCCTTACTTTTTCACATGTTTGGTAATTTTTGAAAGTTTGGTAAAAAATCCATACTTTTTATGTCGAGATGCTAGGATGCATGAGCAAAATGGTAAATTTTAGCTTGGACAGTGTATGTGATCTAGGTCTAGATGTCCAATGCTGGTGTAAAAAGTGTTTGTTTGGCTTCAAAATGGCACTTTGTCCTTGAAATTAGACTTTAAAATTCTATTTGGAAATCTCATGGTGAAGGGCCAAATTGTCACTTAGACTTACAAAAATTTTGGATGTTCACAAATGCCCTTTTTGCTACTGAGATGGGAACCACACTTAGTGGAAAAAACCGAACACCCATCCTAAATGTGAGCGCATGTGAAATGCTTGTAAAAGTCATGAAATAGAATGCATGTACTTGTAGGATTATTTGCACCAAAGCGCAAAAATCTCACATAGATGTAAATGCTTGTGAAATACTTGTGAAATTCATGCAATGAAATGCATACACTTGTATGCTGGTTTGCATTGAAGCGCAAAAATCTCACATAAATGTGCTTGTGATATACTGTGGACTTATAACAAATGCTTGTAAAATTTGATAAAATTCCTTTGCTTGTATTTCTTGTATCTTGTAAGGATTTACATGATTTTGTTATTGTAAGATCAAAAACCTTTTAGCCCATGTTATGAAATTCATTAAAACTGATTTTGGTTCACCAAAGTTTAAAATTTTAGGTCATCCTAAGTATTAAATCCATGAGAGATTTTACCAAAAGCTTGTTTCAAAAATTTTGTACTTTAAAAATTCTTTTGAAAACATGGATGGCATTTATAACACATTGTGCCTAATACCCAAATTAGTACTTAAGATGTAGACAAAATTAATACACATTGACTAGATCAAACATATTTAAATTCTAATTAGAGGTGAATTGTGTTTTTTGATGGGCAAAATGTGCTTAGTTAATATGTGTGATCAAATGAACCAATTAAATCATACTATTATTGATACAAACCTGTGATTTCAATCCCTTAGATCATTCATTATAGATGTAACAAGTTCAACTGATTGGATTAACTGCAAGGGATCTAACAAATGCATAGATCTCATGTATATACATATGAACTTGTGATTTGAATCATTTAAATCATTCAATATAGATGTAATAACAAGTGAGACACATTAGATTAAATATAAATGAGCAAACGAATCACTTGAATCTCAATCATTTTCTTTTAAACTAGTGATTTTAATCCACTAAATCATTCAATATGAATGTAGCAACAAGTTAAGCACATTCAATCATATATGTGTCATCAAAAGAATCAATTAAATCTCACTCGTGTTGATAGGAACTTGTAATTTCAATCCCTTAAATAGTTCACTATCAATGTAACGATAAGCTCAACCCATTGGATTAAATACAAGGGATCAAACAAATGCTTTGATCTCATTTGTATCCATATAAACTTGTGATTTCAATCATTTAAATAATTTGTTATAGAAGTCATAACAAGTGAAACACATTAGACTAACTATAAGGGATCATATGAATGAGTTGAATCACATTCTTTTTTATACAAACTTGATTTCAATCCACTAAATCATTCAATGTAGGTGTGATAACAAGTTAAGCACATTCAATTAAATATGTGTGATCAAAAGAATCACTTTAATTCCATTCGTACAGATAGGAACTTGTGTTATTTCAATCCCTCAAATCGTTAACTATCGATGCAACAAGAAGTTCAACTCATTGGATTAAATATAAGGGTTCAAAGAAATGCATTGATCTCATTTGTATCCATGTAAACTTGTGATTTCAATCGTTAAATCATTCATTATAGAAATCACAAAAAGTGAAACATATTAGATTTACTATAAGGGAGCGTATGAATGAGTGGAATCTCATTCTTTTTCATACAAACTTGATTTCAATCCACTAAATCATTTCATGTAAATGTAATAATAATTTAAGCACATTCAATTAAATATGTGTGATCAAAAGAATAACTTAAATCCCATTTATATCCTTATAAACTCATGATTTCAATCATTTCAATCATTCGTTATAGACAATCAATTAATCAATTGAATGAATCACTTGAATTTCATTCATTTTCATTTAAACTTGTGATTACAATCCACTAAAGTATTCAATGTAAATGTAACAACAAGTTCACCACATTCAATTTATTATATGAGATCAAATGAATCAATTAAATTCCACTTTTATTGATACAAACTTGTGATAGATCATTCATTATAGATGTGACAACAAGTTCAACATATTGGATTAACTACTAGAGATCAAACTAATGCTTAGATCCCATTTCTGTACATATGAACTTGTGATTTGAATCATTTAAATCATTCATTATAGATGTAATAACATGTGAAACACATTAGATTTACTATAAGTGAGCAAATGAATCACTTGAATCTCATTAATTTTCCATCAAACTTGTGATTTCAATCCACTAAGTCATTCAATATGGATGTAACAACATATTAAGTACATTCAATTTAATATGTGTGATCAAATGAATCAATTAAATCTCACTTTTATGATACAAACTAGTGATTTCAATCCCTTAGATCATTATTATAGATGTGACAATAAGTTCGATTGATTGGATTAGCTACAAGGGATCAAAGTAATGCATAGATCTCATTCGTATACATATGAACTTGTAATTTCAATCATTTGAATAATTCATTATATATGTAATGACAAGTGAGACACATTAGATTAAATATGAGTAAGCAAATGAATCACTCGAATCTCATTCATTTTCATTTAAGCTTGTGATTTCAATCCACTAAATCATTCAATACGGATGTAACAACAAGTTAAGCACATTTAATTAAATATGTCTGATGAAAAGAATCACTTAAATCCCACTTGTATTGATAAGTACTTGTGATTTCAATCCCTTAAATCATTCACTATATATGTAACAAGAAGTTAAACTCATTGGATTAGATACAAGGGTTCAAACAAATGCATTGGTCCCATTTGTATCTATATAAACTAGTGATTTCAATCATTTAAATCATTCATTATAGGCATTATAACAAGTGTAACATATTAGATTAACTATAAGGGATCATATGAATGAGTTGAATCTCATTCATTTTCATACAAACTTGTGATTTCAGTCCCCTGAATCATTCAATGTAAATGTAACAACAAGTTAACCACATTAAATTAAATGTGTGATCAAATGAATCAATTAAATCTCTATCGTATTGATACGAACTTGTGATTTCAATCACTTAGATCGTTCATTACAAATGTAACTATAAGTTCAACTCATTAGATTAACTGCAAGTGATCAAACTAATAAATAGATCTCATTTATTTCCATATGAACTCGTGATTGCAATCATTTAAATCATTCATTATAGATGTAATAACAAGTGAAACACATTATATTTACTGTAATTGAGCAAATGAATCACTTGAATCTCATTGATTTTCATTTTTAAACTTGTGATTTCAATCTACTAAATCATTCAATATGGATGTAACAACATGTTAAGCACACTCAATTAAATATGTGTCATCAAAAGAATCACATAAATCTCACTCGTATTGATAGGAACTTGTGATTTCAATCCCTCAAATCGTTCACTATCGATATAACAAGAAGTTCAACTCATTGGATTAAATACAAGGGATCAAACAAATGCATAGACCCCTTTACATACATATGAACTTGCGATTTCAATAATTTAATTCATTCCTTATACATGTAATAACAAGTGAGACACATTAGATTAAATATAAGTGAGCAAATGAATCACTTGAATCTCATTCATTTTCTTTTAAACTAGTGATCTAAATCCACTAAATCATTCAATGTGGATGTAACAACAAGTTAAGCACATTAAATGAAATATGTGTGATCAAAAGAATCACTTAAATCCCACTCGTATTGATAGGAAGTTGTGATTTCAATCCCTCAAATCGTTCACTATCGATGTAACAAGAAGTTCAACTCATTGGATTAAATACAAAAGATCAAACAAATGCATTGATCCCATTTGTATCCAAATGAACTTGTGATTTCAATCATTTAAATCATTCATTATAAAAACCATAACAAGTGAAACATATTAGATTAACTATAGGGGAGCATATGAATGAGTTGAATCTCATTCTTTTTTATACAAACTTGATTTCAATCAACTAAATCATTCAATGTACATGTAATAACAAGTTAGGCACATTCAATTAAATATGTATGATCAAAAGAATCACTTAAATCCCACTCGTATTGATGGGAACTTTTGATTTCAATCCCTTAAATAGTTCACTATAGATGTGACAAGAAGTTCAACTCATTGGATTACTACAAGGGATCAAACAAATGCTTTGATCTCATTTGTATTCATATAAACTTGCGATTTTAATCATTTAAATCATTTATTATTGACACTATAACAAGTGAAACATATTAAATTAACTATAAGGGATCATATGAATGAGTTGAATCTCATTCATTTTCATACAAACTTGTGATTTCAATCCACTAAATCATTCAATGTAAATCTAACAACAAGTTTAACTACATTAAATCAAATATGTGTGATCAAATGAATCAAATAAATCTCATTCATCTTGATATAAACTTGTGATTTCAATCGCTTAGTTCATTATTATAGACGTAACTACAAGTTCAACTCACTCGACTAACTTTAAGGGATCAAACTAACGTGTAGATCCCATCTGTATCCATATGAACTTGTGTTTTCAATCATTTATGTCATTCATTATAGATGTAATAGCATGTGAAACACATTAAATTTACTGTAAGTGAGCAAATGCTTCACTTGATTTTCATTGATTTTCATTTAAACTTGTTATTTCAATCCACTAAATCATTCAATGTGAATGTAACAACATGACAAGCACATTCAATTTAATATGTGTGATCAAATGAATCAATTAAATCCCACGATTATTGATACAAACTTATGATTTCAATCTCTTACATCATTCATTATAGATGTAACAACAAGTTCAATTATTGGCTTAACCACAAGGGATCTAACCAATGCATAGATCTCATTTATATACATAAGAACTTGTGATTTCAATCATTTAAATCATTCATTATAGATGCAAAAATGAGTGAGACACACTAGATTAAATATAAGTGAGCAAATGAATCACTTGAATCTCATTCATTTTCTTTTAAACTAATAATTTCAATCTACTAAATCATTCAATATGAATGTAACAACAAGTTAAGCACATTCAATTAAATATTTGTGATAAAAAAAGAATCACTTAAATCCCATTCGTGCTGATAGGAACTTGTGATTTCATTCCCTTAAATTGTTCACAATCGATGTAACAAGAAGTTCAACTCATTGGATTAAATACAATGGTTCAAGCAAATGCATTGATCCTATTTGTATTAATATAAATTTCAATCATTTAAATCATTCATTATAGAAATTACCACAAGTGAAACATATTATATTAACTATAAGGGAACATATGAATTAGTTGAATCTTCCTCCTCTTGCTCCTTTTGTTATGTTGTTGTTTGCATCCCAAAATTTTATTGGTTTTGGAGTGCTTCAAAAAATTGAGTTTTGTTTTAGAATAGGAAAGAAAAGGGACTTTCCCATCGGTACGAGGATGGTCGTTCCCAGTGCCTTTACCGAGGGTAATCAATCCAATGGCTATGTTCATAATTGATGCATTTTATTTTAAACATCATTTTGATTCTATATGCGGTGTAGAAAATATTGAAAGTTTGATGTTTTAAACTTTTGAAAAGACTCTTGAAGAGTTGCTTGAAAATGTGAAATGTTTTGAGGAAAAAGTGGAATTAGTAAATATCATTTGAAAAGCTTGTGAAATCATTTTGAAATCACTTTAGTGTCTCTTAAGACTTTAAGTATGTTTGAGATTTTGCTCTAATTCGGTTACCACCTAGTTAGAGCTTCATCCTATCTTGCTTCAGTTCTTTTGGATAGATGTTTGTGCTCATAAGTGAAATAAAGTGGGTGAAAATGCATGGATGCATTTATCCGATATGATTGGAAGAATGTAAAACATTCCTACCACAACATTCATCTAAAATCATTCCTACCACAACATACATCTAAGATTTTGTTGTCATAATTATTGTATATAAGAAGGAAAAGGTTTTGAAAAAGGATAGAGATTGTAGACGATCAAGCATGATTTCAATATTGAGTCATTACTTGGTTTGTGGTTTTAATGAAGTTGGTAAATAGAAAAATCATGAGAGGAGAATGTTAAAAGAATACAAGAGATAAAACACTCTTAGAAAAAAAAAAAAGAAAAAGAGATAGAGAAAGACATGCATATATGTATACATACCATCACATATACACATATATGAAAGCTTTAGAGAAAAAGATGTATTAATTTGAAGGGAAAAAGAGAAGTTTTAGAGGAAAAGAAAAATATACATATGTATATATGGGTATGTATAAGAAATTTTGTAAGTAGAGATATTTGTCTTGAAAAGAGGAATAAAATATTCGAAAGAGGGGAAATAGAGCATATATGCATACACATTCATGCATATATGAAAATTTGTAAAATGGAAAGTGAAAGCATAGAGAGGAAAAGATGTGGGGATCATTATGTGTGCATGGGTGTATATAATATGTATATACATATGTGTCTTCACAATATTAGAAATCAAGGAATAACTTAAGATTGCCAACTTCAAGTTTAATGTGGGCCGGAGGGGAGCTTGTACTCATGCAAGAGTCTAAGCTAAGTCCTTAAGGCCGTATTAGGAGGTTAGTTTTAAAAATGTTTTGGAAACTATGATTTATATATAAACATAGAATGTTATTACTTAGTTGTTACAAGGGATATATTTCTTTCAACATTGGGTATAGAAGAAAACAAGCAATATAACGAGTCACACATTAGGGTTTCTAATGGGGTGATTAGGAAGACAACTTATACGCAATGACATGAGAATGCATTTTTAATATGTACATATTTGTGAAGGTTTCCCCAGGTTGGACAAGTCCCAGCCTCAAAAATTAATATGCAGATAAAAATGAAGAACCCTAAGCCACACTCTCATTCTCATCATACATTCACATATAAATGAAAAAGCAAACAACTATGATGGGTGATACATAGACAATATTGAAGGAAGGAGAGAGAGAGAAAGGGGATGATAGGAAGAGAAAGATTCAACTAGGAAGGAGGGATGATATAACTATGAAATGAAGGATCATCTCATCTTTCTATGCTCTTGGTGCACTTGAGCATAGCCTCTTGTCTCTAAGGAAAGATTGAGTGTTATCTCATTTGGCCATGGGGAGATAAAAATGAAAAGAAAATGAAAAAAGAAAGAGAATGCAACATTCAATAAAAGAGAAAATATGATTCAATCATGAAATGAAAGATCATCTCATCTTTCCATGCTCTCGGTGCACTTGAGCATAACCTCTTGTCTCTAAAAAGAGGTTGAGTGCTATCTCCTTTGACCATGGGGAGATGAAGATGAGAGGAGAAAACGAAAACAACAACAAGACTATATTCAAGAAAAAGAATAGCAAGAACATATTAATGAAGAGAAAGAACAACAACAACAAGAATACTTAAAAGAGCATGATTTAATCATAAAATAAAATATCATCTCATCTTCTCATGCTCCCGGTGCACTTGAGCATAGCCTCTTGTCTCTAAAAAGAGGTTGAATGCTATCTCCTTTGGCCATAGGGAGATGAAGATGAGAAGAGAAAATGTAAACAAGAACAAAACTATGTTCAAGAAAAAGGAATATCATATAATAAGAACATATTAATGAAGAGAAAGAATAACAAAAACAAGAATACTTGCAAGAGCATGATTTAAACATAAAATAAAATATCATCTCATCTTATCATGCTCCCGGTGCACTTGAGCATAGTCTCTTGTCTCTAAAAAGAGCTTGAGTGCTATCACCTTTGGCCATGGAGAGATGAAGATGAGAAGAGAAAAAAAAAGAAAGAAATGAGAGGGATGATGATTACATACCTCTAATGAGAAATGACCTAAGGAAAATGAATACCTTCACTTGAAGATCCCCTTTCAGTGAAGCTCCAAGATGATGCCTCCAAGAGGGTTGTAGCTTGCTCCAAGTAGGAGAGGAAAATGAAGAGAGGAAGAGGGAGAGAGAGAGAGCTCAAGAGAAACTCTAAGTCTTCAAGTGAGAATACTGTAGAGTTTCTCCCAAGGGCCAATCTTGCCCAAGAGGGGGGAAGTGGAGGGTATTTATAGAGGATTTTGGAGCCAAAACCCAAATTTGCATTTTTTTTTCAATTTCACACTATTTTCATCCGAATTTCACATAATTTTGAATTATTTTAAAAAATGAATGGTTTGAAAATGGGTATGATTGGCTATTAAGCTTATATATATATATATATATATATATATATATATATATATATATATATATATATATATATATATATTTTAAAATGAGTTGGGCATTTGTCCACCCAAAAGACTAAAATCGCCCTCTAAAAAGAGGTTTTTTGTCAAAATGAGGGGCAAATGGGTCTAAAATGCTTGATTTGCATTTGAACTTGGTTTTTGGATCTACGAATTAGATTTTGGGCTTGAATAAATTTGGGGTGATTACAGCTGTCCACTGCAGGCCTATATGAGAGGCAATTGGCGCATGTAAAATGGGTGTTGGTCAGGAATTGACGCAGATACCAGGTCAGCATGCCTTGAAGCAAGCAACAATGGCAATAGGTGCTGGGGTTAGTCAAGCAATTTATGATGGTGGTTTTGAGAACGTACCCACAGCCCAGCAACTCACGTATTACTAGTAAGGTGGTGATAGAAAGCTGTCAAGAGTGGTACGAAGCAAGGTTGCTGGGGGAATTTCTTTCTTGAACTTGAAGGGTCCACCGTTTTTGCTAATTTTCATTCTTTAGATTGTGCATATAAGTTCATGTTACCATAGGCATTAGTAGCCAAGTTGTTTTTCTTTTGATTTTGAAAACACAGTTAGTTGATTTGTGTTCTTGTGACTACAATCAGTCATTAAGTTTGTGGTATCCAAATTCAGACGTTGCTCATATTATTTGTGACTGTTTTTGGTGTTAGATTAGTACTTAAACATTCTGATTAGTGCCTTCTATATGAGTTAAACGATTTAAACAATTTCATAAGTTACACAAGTTATACGAGTTAATGCTTACAAGAGTTAAATGAGTTAATGCTAAACGAGTTAATGCCTAAATGAGTAAAATGGGTTAAGTGAGTCGAGTTCAAGCTCGATTTTGTGTAGTTGAGTTGAACTCGAGCTTGTTATAAGGAGTTTGACTCGAGTTCAAGCCAAGCTCGAGTTCGAGTTGGCTTATCAATTCAGCTTGTGTGCAGCCCTACTTGTAGTCCCACCCACACTAAAGCATGTGCCTTAAGGGGGGTGAATTGTAACACTCAAAAAGGTTAGTCTTGTGTTGAGGATTGTGAGAGACCTTCAAGGGTTGATGAAAGAGATTGTTAAAGAGATTGGTTACCCTAGTTCATAGCCCTTTTCGTATCAAACAGGTGGGAAGAGAAAAATAACTAATGGTTAGGAAAAAATCCATATCTACCCCAACTTATTTATGCTCGACTCTTCTACCAATCACCACAGCGCGAGATGCGCAAGAGTGACCCATCTCTCCACACCAACTGCTGAGGGGAGGGGTTGAGATCCATCAAACCAGGGGGCTCAGCTCGACGTGGGAATGGGTCGGGTTGTTGCACCTTAAGCCTTGATGAAAGATCACTTAGTTAAACATGTTTCTTTCATCTAATTATGCTTAGAATGAACAAGTTGTTAACTTTTAACTTGTATGCACTTCATATAGTTTTATCTTGGCTTTTACTTTAATTTATATTTGCACATACTATTTTTAGTTGATGATATAAGAATGACAAAATCCTTAGTTGTGGTACTAACTTTGATTTATAGAATACATAATAATCTTTTAAAGATCATAAACAAGTGCATTTAGATTTAGTTTCTTTGTAATTAAATAATATGGGGTAAGATATGTTCCTCTTTAGTCTTTCTCTCTTTCCTACTTTAAGTTGTTAATTTTCAGTTCATTTCATTAGTCCATTTCCTCTTTAGTATTAAATACTTTCACACACACCATGTTACTTGATATTTAAGGATGAATAATCATTATACGTGATGATAAACTAATTGGATTAGATACAAGGGAACAAACAAATGCATTGTTCCCATTTGTATCCATATGAACTAGTGATTTCAATCATTTAAATCATTAATTGTAGTCATTATAACAAGGGAAACATATTAGATTAACTACAAGGGATCATATGAATGAGTTGAATCTCATTCATTTTCATACAAACTTGTGATTGCAATCCATTAAATCATTCAATATAAATATAACGACAAGTTAACCACAGTAAATTAAAAATGTGTCATCAAATGAATCAATTAAATCTCTCGTATTGATACAAACTTGTGATTTCAATCCCTTAGATCGTTCATTAAACTTGTAACTATAAGTTGAACTCATTGGATTAGCTGCAAGGGATCAAACTAATGCATATATCTCATTTGTATCCATATGAACTTGTGATTTTAATCATTTAAATCATTAAGTATGGAAATCATAACAATTGAAACATATTATATTAACTATATGGGATCGTTTGAATGAGTTGAATCTCATTCTTTTTCATAAAAACTTGATTTCAATCTACTAAATCATTATATGTAGATGTAACAACAAGTTAAGCACATTCAATTAAAAATGTGTGATCAAAAGAAGCACTTTAATCGCATTCGTATTGATAGGAACTTGTGAATTCAAAGCCTTAAATAGTTCACTATAGATGTGACAAGAAATTCAAGTCGCTAGATTAACTACAAGAGTCCAAACAAATGCATTAACAACAAGTTCAAGACATTCAATTAAATATGTTTTATCAAATGAATCAAACAAATCTCATTCGCATTGATATCAACTTGGGATTTCAATCTCTTAGATCATTATTATAGATGCAACTACAAGTTCATTCAACGTAAATCTAACAACAAATTCAAGACTTTCAATTAAATATGTTTTATCAAATGAATCAAACAAATCTCATTCGCATTGATATCAACTTGTGATTTCAATCTCTTAGATCATTATTATAGATGCAACTACAAGTTCAAATCATTGGACTAACTTTAAGTGATCAAACTAATGTGTAGATCCCATTTGAATCTATATGAACTTGTGTTTTCGATCATTTAAACTCATTATAGATGTAATAGCATGTGAAACACAACAGATTTACTATAAGTGAGCAAATGCTTCACTTGAATTTCATTGATTTTCATTCAAACTTGTGATTTTAAACCACTAAATCATTCAATATGGATGTAACAACATGTTAAGCACATTCAATTTAATATGCGTCATCAAATGAATCAAATAAATTCCACTATTATTCACGCAAACATGATTTCAATCCCCTAGATCATTCAATATAGATGTAACAACAAGTTCAACTGATTGAATTAACTATTAGGGATCTATCTAATGCATAGATCCCATTTATATACATGTGAACTTGTGATGTCAAGTGAGACACATTAGATTAAATATAATCGAGCAAATGAATCACTAGAATCTCATTCATTTTCTTTGAAACTTGTGTTTTTAGTCAAATAAATCATTCAATATGGGTGTAACAACAAGTTAGGCACATTCAATTAAATAAGTGTGATCAAAAGAATCTCTTAAATCCTGCTCGTATTGAAAGGAGCTTGTCGGTTCAATCCCTTAAATCGTCCACTATAGATGTAACAAGAAGTTCAACTCGTTGGATTAACGACAAGAGATCAAACAAATGCATTGATCCCATTTATCTTCATATAAATTTGTGATTTCAATCATTTAAATAATTAATTATACTCATCATAACAAGTTAAACATATTACAATAGTTATAAGGGATCACATGAATGAGTTGAATCTCATTCATTTTCATACAAAGGTACGATTTCAATCCACTAAATCATTAAATGTAGATATAACAACAAGTTAAGCACATTCAATTGAATATGTCTGATCAAATGTATCAATTAAATTTAATTGGTATTGCTACGAACTTGTGACTTCAATATCTTAAATCGTTCATTATAGATGTAACTATAAGGGATCAAACCCCAATTGTATCCATATAAACTCGTGATTTCAATCATTTAAATCATTCGTTACAGACATTGTAACAAGTGAAAAACACATTAGATTTATTGTAAGTGACCAAATGAATCACTTGAATTTCATTTATTTTCATTTAAACTTGTGATTTCAATCCACTAAAGCAATCACTGTAAATGTAACAAGTTCACCACATTCAATTTATTATATGTGATCAAATGAATCAATTAAATCATACTTTTATTGACACAAACTTTTGATTTCAATCTCTTAGATCATTCATTATAGATGTGACAACAAGTTCAGTAGATTGGATCAACTACTAGTGATCAAACTAATGTTTGGATCCCATTTCTATACATATGAACTTGTGATTTCAATCATTTAAATCATTCATTATAGATATAATCGAAAGTGAGACACATTAGATTAAATATAAGTGAGCAAATCAATCTCTTGAATCTCATTCATTTTTAATTAAACTTGTGATTTCAATCCACTAAATCATTCAATATGGATGTAACAACAAGTTAAGCACATTTAACTAAATATGTGTGACCAAAAGAATCACTTAAATCCCACTCGTATTGATTGGAATTTGTGATTTCAATCCCTTAAATCGTTCACTATAGATGTAATAAGAAGTTAAACTCATTCGATTAAATATAAGGGATCAAACGAATGCATTCATCTCATTTTCATCCATATAAACTAGTGATTTTAATCATTTAGACCATTCATTATAAACATTATAAAAAGTCAAACATATTAGATTAAATATAAGGGATCAAATGAATGAGTTGAATCTCATTCGTTTTTACACAAACTTGATTTAAATCCACTAAATCATTCAATGTAGAAGTAACAACAAGTTGGCCACATTCCATTAAGTATGTGTTATCAAATGAATCAATTAAATCTCTCTCGTATTGATACAAACTTGTGATTTCAATCTCTTAGATTGTTCATTATAGATGTAACTACAAGTTCAACTCATTGGATTAACTACAAGGGATCAAACTAATGCATAGATCCCATTTGTATCCATATAAACTTGTCATTTCAACCATTTAAATCATTCATTATAATTGTAATAACATGTGAAACACATTATGATAGGAACTACTCATTTCAATCCCTTAAATCGTTCACTATATACGTAACAAGAAGATAAACTAATTGGATTAGATACAAGGGATCAAACAAATGCATTGATCTCAATTGTATCCATATAAACTAGTGATTTCAATCATTTAAATCATTTATTTTAGGCATTATAACAAGGGAAACATATTAGATTAACTATAAGTAATCATACGAATGAGTTGAATCTCATTCATTTTCATACAAACTTGGGATTTCAATCCACTAAATCATTCAATGTAAAAGTAACGACAAGTAAAACACGTGGAATTAAATTGTGTGATCAAATGAATCAATTAAATCTCACTAGTATTGATATGAACTTGTGATTTCAATCCCTTGGATCGCTCATTACAGATGTAACTATAAGTTCAACTCGTTGGATTAGTTGCAGGGGATCAAACTAACACATAGATCCCATTTGTATACAGATGAACTTGTGATTGCAATCACTTAAATCAATCATTATAGATATAATAACAAGTGAAACACATTATATTTAATGTAGTTGAGCAAATGAATCACTTGAATTTAATTGATTTTTATTTAAACTTCTGATTTCAATATACTAGATCGTTCAATATGTATGTAACAACATGTTAAGCACATTCAATTTAATATGTGTGATCAAATGAATCAATCAAATCACTCTATTATTGACACAAACCCGTGATTACAATCCTTTAGATCATAATTATAGATGTAACAATAAGTTCAATTGATTGGATTAACTACAAGGGATCAAACTAATGCATAGATCTCATTTGTATACATATGAACTTGTGATATCAATCATTTGAATTATTCATTATAGATGTAATAACAAGTGAGAAACATTAAATTAAATATGAGTGAGCAACTTAATCACCTGAATCTCATTCATTTTCGTTTAAGCTTGTGATTTCATGCCACTAAATCATTCAATATCGATGTAACAACAAGTTAAGCTCATTTAATTAAATATGTGTGAAGAAAAGAATCACTTAAATCCCACTGGTATGGATAGGAACTTGTGATTTCAATCCCTTAAATCTTTCACTGTATATGTAACAAGAAGATAAACTAATTGGATTAGATACAAGGGAACAAACAAATGCATTGTTCCCATTTGTATCCATATGAACTAGTGATTTCAATCATTTAAATCATTAATTGTAGTCATTATAACAAGGAAAACATATTAGATTAACTACAAGGGATCATATGAATGAGTTGAATCTCATTCATTTTCATACAAACTTGTGATTGCAATCCATTAAATCATTCAATATAAATATAACGACAAGTTAACCACAGTAAATTAAAAATGTGTCATCAAATGAATCAATTAAATCTCTCGTATTGATACAAACTTGTGATTTCAATCCCTTAGATCGTTCATTAGACATGTAACTATAAGTTGAACTCATTGGATTAGCTGCAAGGGATCAAACTAATGCATATATCTCATTTGTATCCATATGAACTTGTAATTTTAATCATTTAAATCATTAAGTATGGAAATCATAACAATTGCAACATATTATATTAACTATATGGGATCGTTTGAATGAGTTGAATCTCATTCTTTTTCATAAAAACTTGACTTCAATCTACTAAATCATTATATGTAGATGTAACAACAAGTTAAGCACATTCAATTAAAAATGTGTTATCAAATGAAGCACTTTAATCGCATTCGTATTGATAGGAACTTGTGAATTCAAAGCCTTAAATAGTTCACTATAGATGTGACAAGAAATTCAAGTCGCTGGAATAACTACAAGGGTCCAAACAAATGCATTAATCCCATTTGTAATCATATAAACTTGTGATTTCAATCATTTAAATCATTCTTTATAGACATTATAACAAGTGAAACATATTAAATTAACTATAAGGGATCACATGAATGAGTTAAATATCGTTAATTTACATACAAACTTGTGATTTCAATTCACCAAATCATTCAACGTAAATCTAACAACAAATTCAAGACTTTCAATTAAATATGTTTTATCAAATGAATCAAACAAATCTCATTCGCATTGATATCAACTTGTGATTTCAATCTCTTAGATCATTATTATAGATGCAACTACAAGTTCAAATCATTGGACTAACTTTAAGTGATCAAACTAATGTGTAGATCCCATTTGAATCTATATGAACTTGTGTTTTCGATCATTTAAACTCATTATAGATGTAATAGCATGTGAAACACAATAGATTTACTATAAGTGAGCAAATGCTTCACTTGAATTTCATTGATTTTCATTTAAACTTGTGATTTTAAACCACTAAATCATTCAATATGGATGTAACAACATGTTAAGCACATTCAATTTAATATGCGTCATCAAATGAATCAAATAAATTCCACTATTATTGACGCAAACTTGTGATTTCAATCCCCTAGATCATTCAATATAGATGTAACAACAAGTTCAACTGATTGAATTAACTATTAGGGATCTATCTAATGCATAGATCCCATTTATATACATGTGAACTTGTGATGTCAAGTGAAACACATTAGATTAAATATAATCGAGCAAATGAATCACTAGAATCTCATTCATTTTCTTTGAAACTTGTGTTTTTAGTCAAATAAATCATTCAATATGGGTGTAACAACAAGTTAGGCACATTCAATTAAATAAGTGTGATCAAAAGAATCTCTTAAATCCTGCTCGTATTGAAAGGAGCTTGTCGGTTCAATCCCTTAAATCGTCCACTATAGATGTAACAAGAAGTTCAACTCGTTGGATTAACGACAAGAGATCAAACAAATGCATTGATCCCATTTATCTTCGTATAAATTTGTGATTTCAATCATTTAAATAATTAATTATAGACATCATAACAAATGAAACATATTACAAAAGTTATAAGGGATCACATGAATGAGTTGAATCTCATTCATTTTCATACAAACGTACGATTTCAATCCACTAAATCATTAAATGTAAATATAACAACAAGTTAAGCACATTCAATTAAATATGTCTGATCAAATGTATCAATTAAATCTATTTGGTATTGCTACGAACTTGTGACTTCAATATCTTAAATCTTATTGATGTAACTATAAGGGATCAAACTAATGCGTAGATCCCAATTGTATCCATATAAACTCGTGATTTCAATCATTTAAATCATTCGTTACAGACATTGTAACAAGTGAAAAACACATTAGATTTATTGTAAGTGACCAAATAAATCACTTGAATTTCATTTATTTTCATTTAAACTTGTGATTTCAATCCACTAAAGCAATCACTGTAAATGTAACAGGTTCACCACATTCAATTTATTATATGTGATCTAATGAATCAATTAAATCATACTTTTATTGACACAAACTTTTGATTTCAATCTCTTACATCTTTCATTATAGATGTGAACAAGTTCAATGGATTGGATTAACTACTAGAGATCAAACTAATGTTTGGATCCCATTTCTATACATATGAACTTGTGTTTTCAATCATTTAAATCATTCATTATACATATAATCAAAAGTGAGACACATTAGATTAAATATAAGTGAGCAAATCAATCACTTGAATCTCATTCATTTTCAATTAAACTTGTGATTTCAATCCACTAAATCATTCAACATGGATGTAACAACAAGTTAAGCACATTTAACTAAATATGTGTGACCTAAAGAATCACTTAAATCCCACTCGTATTGATTGGAACTTGTGATTTCAATCCCTTAAATCGTTCACTATAGATGTAATAAGAAGTTAAACTCATTCGATTACATATAAGGGATCAAACGAATGCATTGGTCTCATTTTTATCCATATGAACTAGTGATTTCAATCATTTAGATCATTCATTATAAACATTATAAAAAGTCAAACATATTAGATTAAATATAAGGGATCAAATGAATGAGTTGAATCTCATTCGTTTTTATACAAACTTGATTTAATTCCACTAAATCATTCAATGTAGAAGTAACAACAAGTTGGCCACATTCGATTAAGTATGTATTATCAAATGAATCAATTAAATCTCTCTCGTATTGATACAAACTTGTGATTTCAATCTCTTAGACTGTTCATTATAGATGTAACTACAAGTTCAGCTCATTGGGTTAACTACAAGGGATCAAACTAATGCATAGATCCCATTTGTATCCATATAAACTTGTCATTTCAACCATTTAAATCATTCATTATAAATGTAATAACATGTGAAACACATTATGATAGGAACTTGTGATTTCAATCCCTTAAATCGTTCACTATATATGTAACAAGAAGATAAACTAATTGGATTAGATACAAGGGATCAAACAAATGCATTGGTCTCAATTGTATCCATATAAGCTAGTGATTTCAATCATTTAAATCACTCATTTTAGGCATTATAACAAGGGAAACATATTAGATTAACTATAAGTAATCATACGAAAGAGTTGAATCTCTTTCATTTTCATACAAACTTGGGATTTCAATCCACTAAATCTTTCAATGTAAATGTAACGACAAGTAAACCACGTGAAATTAAATTGTGTGATCAAATGAATCAATTAAATCTCACTAGTATTGATATGAACTTGTGATTTCAATCCCTTAGATCGTTCATTAGAGATGTAACTATAAGTTCAACTCATTGGATTAGCTGCAGGGGATCAAACTAGCACATAGATCCCATTTGTACACAGATGAACTTGTGATTGCAATCACTTAAATCAATCATTATAGATATAATAACAAGTGAAACACATTATATTTAATGTAGTTGAGCAAATGAATCACTTGAATCTCATTGACTTTTATTTAAACTTGTGATTTCAATCTACTAAATCGTTCAATATGTATGTAACAACATGTTAAGCACATTCAATTTAATGTGTGATCAAATGAATCAATTAAATCACTCTATTATTGTTACAAACTCGTGATTACAATCCTTTAGATCATAATTATAGATGTAACAATAAGTTCAGTTGATTGGATTAACTACAAGGGATCAAACTAATGCATAGATCTCATTTGCATACATATGAACTTGTGTATTCGATCATTTAAATCATTCATTATAGATGTAATAACAAGTTTGACACATTAGATTAAATATAAGTGAGCAAATAAATCACTTGAATCTCATTCATTTTCTTTTAAACTAGTGATTTCAATCAGATGTAACAAGAAGTTCAACCACTGGATTAAATAAAATGTATCAGACAAATTCAATGATATCATTTGTATACATATAAACTTGTGATTTCAATAATTTAAATCTTTCATTATAGCAATCATAACAAGTGAAACATATTAGATTGACTATAAGGGATCGTATGAATGAGTTGAATCTCATTCTTTTTCATACAAACATGATTTTAATCGACTAAATCATGCAATGTGGATGTAACAACAAGTTAAGCACATTCAACTAAATATGTGATGAAAAGAATCACTTAAATCCCACTTGTATTGATAGGAACTTGTGATTTCAAACTCTTAATTAGTTAACTTTGGATGTGATAAGAAATTTAACTCACTGGATTAACTACAAGGGATCAAACAATTGCATTGATCTCATTTGTAATCATATAAACTTGTGATTTCAATCATTTAAATCATTCATTATAGACATTATAACAAGTGAAACATATTAAATTAACTACAAGGGATCATATGAAAATCATATGAATGAGTTGAATCTCACTCATTTTCATACAAACTTGTGATTTCAATCCACCAAATCATTCAACGTAAATCTAGCAATAAGTTCACCACATTCAATTAAATATCTTTTATCAGATGAATTAAATAAATCTCATTTGTATTGATATAAAATTGTGATTTCAATCTCTTATATCATTATTAAATCAGTTGATTGGATTAACTACAATGGATCTATCTAATGCATAGATCCCATTTATATACAAGTAAACTTGTGATTTCAATCATTTAAATCATTCATTATAGATGTAATTACAAGTGAGACACATTAGATTAAATATAATTGAGCAAATGAATCACTAGAATCTCATTCATTTTCTTTTAAATTTGTCATTTTAGTGCACTAAATCATTCAATATGAATGTGACAACAAGTTAAACATATTCAATTGAATAAGTGTGATCAAAAGAATCACTTAAATCCCACACGTATTCATAGGTACTTGTGGCTTCACTCCCTTAAATTGTTCACTAAAGATGTAACAAGAAATTCAACTCGTTGGATTAACGACAAGGAATCAAATAATGCATTGATCCCATTTTTATTCATATAAACTTGTGATTTCAATCATTAAAATAATTCATTATAGACATTATGACATGTAAAACATATTAGAATAACCATAAGGGATCATATGAATGAGTTGAATCTCGTTTATTTTCATACAAACTTGTGATTTCAATCTAATAAATCATTCAACGTACATGTAACAAGAAGTAAAGCACATTCAATTAAATATGTCTGATCAAATGAATTAGTTACATCTCATTCGTATTGCTACGAACTTGTGATTTCAATATCTTAAATCGTTCATTATATATGTGACTACAAGGGATCAAACTAATGCATAGATCCCATTTGTATCCATATAATCTTGTGATTTCAATCATTTAAATCATTCATTATAGACATTGTAACAAGTGATCAAATGAATCACTTGAATTTCATTTACTTTCATTTAAACTTGTGATTTCAATCCACTAAAGCATCCAATGTAAATGTAACAACAAGTTCACTACATTCAATTTATTATATGTGATCAAATGAATCAATTAAATCTCACTTTTATTGATACAAAGTTGTGATTTCAGTCCCTTAGATCATTCATTATAGATGTGACAACAAGTTCAACACATTGGATTAACTACTAGACATCAAACTAATGCTTGGATCCCATTTCTATACATATGAACTTGTGATTTCAATCATTTAAATCATTCATTATAGATGTAGTAACAAGTTAGACACATTAGATTAAATATGAGTGAGCAAATGAATCACTTGAATCTCATTCATTTTAATTTGAACTTGTGGTTTCAAACCACTAAATCATTCAATATGGACGTAACAACAAGTTAAGCACATTCAATTAAATATGTGTGATCAAAAGAATCACTTAAATCCCACTCGTATTGATGGAAACTTGTTATTTCAATCCCTTATGTCGTTCAATATATATACAACAAGAAGATATACTAATTGGATTAGATACAAGGGATCAAACAAATGCATTGCTCTCAATTGTATCCATATAAACTAGTGATTTCAATCATTTAAATAATTCATTATTGACATCATAACAAGAAAAACATATTATATTAACTATAAGGGATCATATGAATGAGTTGAATCTCATTCATTTTCATACAAACTTGTGATTTCAATGTACTAAATCATTCAACGTAAATGTGATGACAAGTTTACCACATTAAATTAAATAAGTGTGATCAAATAAATCAATTAAATTTCTCTCGTATTGATACGAACTTGTGATTTCAAACCCTTAGATCGTTCATTAGAGATGTAACTATAAGTTCAACTCATTGGATTAGCTGCAATGGATCAAACTAATGCATAGATCCCATTTGTATCCACATGAACTTGTGATTGCAATCACTTAAATCAATCATTATAGATGTAATAACAAGTGAAACACATTATATTTACTGTAATTGAGCAAATGAATCACTTCAATCTCATTAATTTTCATTTAAACTTATGATTTCAATTTACTAAATCATTCAATGTGGATGTAACAACATGTTAAGCACATTCAATTTAATATGTGTGATCAAATGAATCAATTAAATCCCATTATTATTGATACAAATTTGTGATTTCAATCCATTAGATCATTCATTATAGATGTAACAACAAATTCATCAGATTGGATTAACTTCAAGGGATCTAACTGATGCATAGATCTCATTTATATACATATGAACTTGTGTATTCAATCATTTAAATAATTCATTATAGATGTAATAACAAGTGTGACACATTAAATTAAATATAATTGAGCAAATGAATCACTTGAATCTCATTCATTTTCTTTTAAACTAGTTATTTCAATCCACTAAATCATTCAATACGTATGTAGCAACAAGTTAAGCAAATTCTATTAAATATGTGTGATGAAAAGAATCACTTAAATCCCACTCGTATTGATAGCAACTTGTGATTTCAATAATTTAAATCATTCACGATCGATGTAACAATAAGATAAACTAATTGAGTTAAATCAAGGGATCAAACGAATGCATTGATCCCATTTGTATCCATATATACTAGTGATTTCAATCATTTAAATTATTCATTATAGGGCTTATAACAAGTGAAACATATTAGATTAACTATAAGGGATCATGTGAATGAGTTGAATCTCATTTATTTTCATACAAACTTGTGATTTCAATCCACTAAATCATTCAATGTAAACGTAACGACAAGTTAACTACATTAAATTAAATATGTGCTTAACTTGTAAGTGAGCAAATGAATCACTTGAATCTCATTAATTTTCATGTAAACTTGAGATTTTAATCCACTAAATCATTCAAAATGGATGTAACAACAAGTTAACTACATTCAATTAAATATGTGTGATGAAGAGAATCACTTAAATCCCGCCCGTATTGATAGGAACTTGTTATTCCAATCCCTTAAACTATTCACTATATATGTAACAAGAAGATAAACTAATAGGGTTAAATACAAGGGATCAAACAAATGCATTGATCACATTTGTATCCTTACAAACTAGAGATTTCAATCATTTAAATCGTTCAATGCAAAAATCATCACAAGTGAAACATATTAGATTAACTATAAGGGATCGTATGAATGAGTTGAATCTCATTCTTTTTCATACAAACTTGATTTCAATCCACTAAATCATTCAATGTAGATGTAATAACAATTAAATATGTGTGATCAAAAGAATCACCTAAATCCTACTCGTATTGATAGGAACTTGAGATTTCAAACCCTTAAATAGTTCACTATAGACGTGACAAGATGTTCAACTCATTGGATTTACTATAAGGAATCAAACAAATGCATTGATCACATTTGTATTCATATAAACTTGTGATATCAATCATTTAAATCATTCATCATAGACATTATAACAAGTGAAACATATTAAATTAACTATAAGGGATCATATGAATGAGTTGAATCTCATTCATTTTCATACAAACTTGTGATTTCAATCCACCAAATCAATCAATGTAAATCTAACAACAAGTTCCCCACATTCAATTAAACATGTGTGATCTAATGAATCAAATAAATCTCATTTGTATTGTTATAAACTTGTAATTTCAGTCCACTAAATCATTCAATATGGATGTAACATCAAGTTTGGCACACTCGATTAAATAAGTGTGATCAAAAGAATCACTTAAATCCCACTTGTATTCATAGAAACTTGTGGTTTGAATCACTTAAATCGCTCACTATAGATGTAACAAGAAATTCAACTCAATGGATTAATGACAAGGAATCAAACAAATGTATTGATCCCATTTATATTCATATAATCTTGAGATTTCAATCATTCAAATAATTCATTATAGACATTATTACAAGTCAAACATATTAGAATTACTATAGGGGATCATATGAATGAGTTGAATCTCATTCATTTTCATACAAACTTGTGATTTCAATCCACTAAATCATTAAATGTAGATATAACAACATGTTGAACATATTCAATTGAATATGTCTGATTAAATGAACCAATTAAATCTCATTTGTATTGCTACGAGCTTGTTACATGAATATCTTAAATTGTTCACTATAGATGTAACTACAAGTTGAACTCATTGGTTAATTGCAATGGATCAAACTAATGGGTAGATCCTATTTATTTCCATATAAACTCGTGATTTTAATCATTTAAATCATTCATTCTAGACATTGTAACAAGTGAAACACATTAGATTTACTGTAAGTGAGCAAATGAATCACTTGAATTTCATTTATTTTCATTCAAACTTGTGATTTCAATCCACTAAAGCATTCAATGTAAATGTAACAACAAGTTCACCACATTCTATTTATTATGTGTGATCAAATGATCCAATTAAATCCCACTTTTGGTTATACAAACTTGTGATTTCAATCACTTAAATCATTCATCATAGATGTGACAACAAGTTCAACAGATTTGATTAACTACTAGAGATCAAACTAACAGATAGATCCCATTTCAATACATATGAACTTGTGATTTTAGTATAACAAGTGAGACATATTAGATTAAATATAAGTGATCAAATCAATCACTTGAGTCTCATTCATTTTCATTTAAACTTGCAATTTCAATCCACTAAGTCATTCAATATGGATGTAACAACAAGTTAAGCATATTTAACTAAATATGTGTGGTCAAAAAGATCACTTAAGTCTCACATGTATTGATTGGATCTTGTGATTTCAACCCCTTAAATCGTTCAATATAGATCTAATACGTAGTTAAACTCATTGAATTAAATACAAATGATCAAACAAATGCATTGGTCCTATTTGTATCCATATAATCTTGTAATTTCAATCATTTAAATCATTCATTATAAACATTATAACAAGTCTAACATATTTAGACTAACTAAATATGTGTGGTCAAAAAGATCACTTAAATCTCACATGTATTGATTGGATCTTGTGATTTCAATCCCTTAAATCGTTCACTATATATGTAATAAGAATTTAAACTCATTGAATTAAATACAAGGGACCAAACAAATGCATTGGTCCCATTTGTATCTATATATACTAGTGATTTTAATCATTTAAATCATTCATTATAACAAGTCAAACATATTTGATTAACTATAAGGGATCATATGAAAGAGTTGAATCTCATTCATTTGGATACAAACTTGATTTCAATCCACTAAATCTTTCAATGTATTGGTAACAACAAGTTGACCACATTCAATAAAGTATGTGTGATCAAATTATTAAATTAAATCTTTTTCGTATTGATACAAACTTGTGATTTCAATCTCTTAGATCGTTCATTATAGATTTAACTAAAAGTTCAACTCATTAGATTAACTAGAAGGGATCAAACTAATGCATAGATGACATTTGTATCCATATAAACTTGCGATTTCAACTATTTAAATCACTTGTTATAGGCTTAATAACTTGTGAAACACATTAGATTTACTGTAAGTGAGTAAAAAATCACTTAAATCTCACTCGTATTGATAGAAACTTGTGATTTCAATCGCTTAAATTGTTCACTATATATGCAACAAGAAGATAAACTAATTGGATTAGGTACAAGGGATCAAACAAATGCATTGATCCCATTTGTATCTATATAAACTAGTGATTTCAATCATTTAAATCATTCATTATAGGCATTATAACAAGTGAAACATGTTACATTAACCACAAGGGATCATATGAATGAGTTGAATCTCATTCATTTTCGTACAAACTTGTGATATATATCCACTAAATCATTCAATGTAAATTTAACAACAAGTTAACCAGATTAAATTAAATATGTGTTATCAAATGAATCAATTAAATCTCTCTCGTATTGATACGAACTTGTGATTTCAAACCCTTAGATCATTCATTAGAAATGTAACTATAAGTTCAACTCATTGTATTAGCTGCAAGGGATTAAACTAATGCATAGATCCCATTTGTATCCATATGAACTTGTAATTGCAATCACTTAAATCATTCATTATAGATGTAATAACAAGTGAAACACATTATATTTACTATAATTCTGCAAATGAATCACTTCAATCTCATTGATTTTCATTTAAACTTGTGATTTCAATGTATTAAATCATTCATTATAAATGTAACAACATGTTAAGCACATTCAATTTAATATGTGTGATCAAATGAATCAATTAAATCTCACTATTATTGATTGAAACTTGTGATTTCAATACCTTCAATCATTCATTATAGATGTAACAACAAGTTCAACTTATTGGATTAACTTCAAGGGATCTAACTAATGCATAGATCTCATTTACATACATATGAACTTTTGATTTCAATCATTTAAATCATTCATTATAGATGTAATAACAAGTGTGACACATTAGATTAAATATAAATGAGCAAATGAACCACTTGAATCTCATTCATTTTCTTTTAAACTATTGATTTCAATCCACTAAATCATTCAATGTGGTTGTAACAAGTTAGGCACATTCAAGTAAATATGTTTGATGAAATGAATCACTTAAATCTCACTCGTATTGATAGGAACTTGTGATTTCAATCACTTAAATCGTTCACTATCAATGTAACAGGAAGTTCAACCCATTGGATTAAATAATAGTGATCAAACAAATTCAATGATCCCATTTGTATCCATATAACTTGTGATTTCAATCATTTAAATATTTTATTATAGAAATCAAAACAAGTGAAACATATTATATTAACTACAAGGGATCATATGAATGAATTTAATCTCATTCTTTTTCATACAAAGTTAATTTCAATCCACTAAATCATTCAATGTATATGTAACAACAAGTTAAGCACATTCAATTAGATATGTGTGATCAAAAGAATCACTTAAGTCCCACTCGTATTGATAGCAACTTGAGATTTCAAACCCTTAAATAGTTCACTATAGATGTGATAAGAAGTTCAACTCATTGGATTAACTACAAGGGATCAAACAAATTCATTGATCCCATTTGTATTCATATAAACTTGGGATTTCAATCATTCAAAACATTCATTATAGACATTATAACAAGTGAAACATACTAAATTAACTCTAAAGGATCATATGAATGAGTTGTATCTCATTTTTTTCGTACAAACTTGTGATTTCAAACAGGCAAATCATTCAATGTAAATCTAACAACTAGTTCACCACATTCAAAAAAATATGTGTGATTAAATGAATCAAATAAATCTCATTCGTATTGATATAAACTTGTGATTTCAATCTCTTAGATCATTATTATCGATGTAACTACAAGTCCAACTCATTGGACTAACTTTAAGGGATCAAACTAATGTGTAGATCTCATTTTTATCCATATGAACTTGTGTTTTCAATCATTTAAATCAATATAGATGTAATAGCTTGTGAAACACAACAGATTTACTGTAAGTGAGCAAATGCTTCACTTGAATTTCATTGATTTTCATTTAAACTTGTGATTTCAATCCACTAAATCATTCAATATGGATGTAACAACATGTTAAGCACATTGAATTTAATATGTGTGATCAAATGAATCAATTAAATCTAACTATTGTTAATACAAGCTTCTTATTTCAATCCCTTAGATCATTCGTCATAGATGTAACAACAAGTTCAACTGACTGGATTAACTACAAGGGATCTATCTAATGCATAGATCCCATTTATATACATGTGAACTTGTGATTTCAACCATTTGAATCACCCATTATAGACGTAATAACATGTAAAACACATCAGATTTACTGTAAGTGAACATATGAATCACTTGAATCTCATTAATTTTCATTTAAGCTTGTGATTTTAGCCCACTAAATCATTTAATATGGACATAACAACAAGTCAGGCACATTCAATTAAATAAGTATGATCAAAAGAATCACTTAAATCCCACTCGTATTCATAGGAACTTGTGGTTTCAATTCCTTAAATCGTTCACTATAGATGTAACAAGAAATTCAATACGTTGGATTAACGAAAAGGAATCAAATAAATGCATTGATCTCATTTTTATTCATATAAACTTGTGATTTCAATTATATAAATAATTCATTATAGACATTATAAGAAGTGAAACATATTAGAATAACAATAAGGGATCATATGAATGAGTTGAATCTCATTCATTTTCATACAAACTTGTGATTTCAATCCACTAAATCATTCAATGTAGAAGCAACAACAAGTTAAACACAGTCAATTAAATATGTCTGATTAAATGAATCAATTAAATCTCATTTGTTTTGCTATGAACTTGTGACTTCAATATCTTAAATAGATCACTATAGATGTAACTACAAGTTGAATTCATTAGTTAACTATACAAGCTTCTTATTTCAATCCCTTAGATCATTCATCATAGATGTAACAACATGTTCAACTGATTGGATTAACAACAAGGGATCTATCTAATGCATAGATCCCATTTATATACATATGAACTTGTGATTTCAACCATTTGAATCACCCATTATAGACGTAATAACATGTGAAACACATTAGATTTACTGTAAGTGAACATATGAATCACTTGAATCTCATTAATTTTCATTTAAGCTTGTGATTTTAGTCCACTAAATCATTTAATATGGACGTAACAACAAGTCAGGCACATTCAATTAAATAAGTATGATCAAAAGAATCACTTAAATCCCACTCGTATTCATAGGAACTTGTGGTTTCAATTCCTTAAATCGTTCACTATAGATGTAACAAGAAATTCAACCCGTTGGATTAACGACAAGGAATCAAACAAATGCATTGATCTCATTTTTATTCATATAAACTTCTGATTTCAATCATATAAATAATTCATTATAGACATTATAAGAAGTGAAACATATTAGAATAACAATAAGGGATCATATGAATGAGTTGAATCTCATTCATTTTCATACAAACTTGTGATTTCAATCCACTAAATCATTCAATGTAGAAGCAACAACAAGTTAAACACATTCAATTAAATATGTCTGATTAAATGAATCAATTAAATCTCATTCGTATTGCTATAAACTTGTGACTTCAATATCTTAAATAGATCACAATAGATGTAACTACAAGTTGAATTCATTGGTTAACTATACAAGCTTCTTATTTCAATCCCTTAGATCATTCATCATAGTTGTAACAACAAGTTCATCTGATTGGATTAACTACAAGGAATCTATCTAATGCATAGATCCCATTTATATACATGTGAACTTGTGATTTCAACCATTTGAATCACCCATTATAGACGTAATAACATGTGAAACACATTAGATTTACTGTAAGTGAA
The DNA here is from genome assembly GCA_011799765.1 of Nymphaea thermarum. Taxonomy (NCBI): domain Eukaryota; kingdom Viridiplantae; phylum Streptophyta; class Magnoliopsida; order Nymphaeales; family Nymphaeaceae; genus Nymphaea; species Nymphaea thermarum. The sequence goes on along the minus strand of JAANDH010000303.1, from coordinate 37,906 downwards.
CATATGAATCAGTTGAATCTCATTAATTTTCATTTAAGCTTGTGATTTTAGTCTACTAAATCATTTACCACTAAATCATTTAATATGGACGTAACAACAAGTCAGGCACATTCAATAAAATAAGTATGATCAAAAGAATCACTTAAATCCCACTCGTATTCTTAGGAACTTGTGGTTTCAATTCCTTAAATCGTTTACTATAGATGTAACAAGAAATTCAACCAATTGGATTAACGACAAGGAATGAAACAAATGCATTGATCTCATTTTTATTCATATAAACTTGTGATTTCAATTATATAAATAATTCATTATAGACATTATAAGAAGTGAAACATATTAGAATAACAATAAGGGATCATATGAATGAGTTGAATCTCATTCATTTTCATACAAACTTGTGATTTCAATCCACTAAATCATTCAATGTAGAAGCAACAACAAGTTAAACACATTCAATTAAATATGTCTGATTAAATGAATCAATTAAATCTCATTCGTATTGCTATGAACTTGTGACTTCAATATCTTAAGTAGATCACTATAGATGTAACTACAAGTTGAATTCATTGGTTAACTATACAAGCTTCTTATTTCAATCCCTTAGATCATTCATCATATATGTAACAACAAGTTCAACTGATTGGATTAACTACAAGTGATCTATCTAATGCATAGATCTCATTTATATACATGTGAACTTGTGATTTCAACCATTTGAATCACCCATTATAGATGTAATAACATGTGAAACACATTAGATTTACTGTAAGTGAACATATGAATCACTTGAATCTCACTAATTTTCATTTAAGCTTGTGATTTTAGTCCACTAAATCATTTAATATGGACGTAACAACAAGTCAGGCACATTCAATTAAATAAGTATGATCAAAAGGATCACTTAAATCTCACTCGTATTCATAGGAACTTGTGGTTTCAATTCCTTAAATCGTTCACTATAGATGTAACAAGAAATTCAACTCGTTGGATTAACGACAAGGAATCAAACAAATGCATTGATCTCATTTTTTTTTCATATAAACTTGTGATTTCAATGATATAAATAATTCATTATAGACATTATGAGAAGTGAAACATATTAGAATAACAATAAGGGATCATATGAATGAGTTGAATCTCATTCATTTTCATACAAACTTGTGATTTCAATCTACTAAATCATTCAATGTAGAAGCAACAACAAGTTAAACACATTCAATTAAATATGTCTGATTAAATGAATCAATTAAATCTCATTCGTATTGCTATGAACTTGTGACTTCTATATCTTAAATAGATCACTATAGATGTAACTACAAGTTGAATTCATTGGTTAACTACAAGTGATCAAACTAAAGGGTACATCCCATTTATATTCCTATAAACTCGTGATTTCAATCATTTAAATCATCCATTATAGACATTGTAACAAGTGAAACACATTTGATTTACTGTAAGTGAGCAAATGAATCACTTGAATTTCATTTATTTTCATTTAAACTTGTGATTTCAATCCACTAAAGCATTCAATGTAAGTGCAACAACAAGTTCACCACATTCAATTTAATATATGTGATCAAATGAATAAATTAAATCTCACTTTTATTGATACAAACTTATGGTTTCAATCCCTTAAATCATTCATTATAGATGTGACAACAAGTTCAATAGATTGGATTAACTAGTAGAGATTAAACTAACGCTCAGATCCCATTTCTATACATATGAACTTGTGATTTCAACCATTTGAATCTCATTCATTTTCATTTAAACTTATTATTTCAATCCACTAAATCATTCAATATGAATGTAACGACAAGTTAAGCACATTTAACTAAATAAGTGTGATAAAAAAAATCACTTGAATCCCACTCGTATTGATAGGAACTTGTGATTTCAATCCCTTAAATCGTTCACTATAGATGTAATAAAAAGTAAAACTCGTTGGATTAAATACAAGGAATCAAACAAATGCATTGGTCTCATTTCTATCCATATAAACTAGTGATTTCAATCGTTTAAATCATTCATTATAAACATTATAACAAGTCAAACATATTAGATTAACTATAAGTGATCATATGAATGAGTTGAATCTCATTTATTTTGATACAAACTTGATTTCAATCCACTAAATCATTCACTGTAGGAGAAACAACAAGTCGACCACATTCAATTAAGTTTGTGTGATTAAAGGAATCAATTAAATCTCTCTCGTATTGAGACGAACTTGTGATTTCAATCTCTTAGACCGTTCATTATAGATGTAACTACAAGTTCAACTCATTGGATTAACTGTAAGGGATCAAACTAATGCATAGATCCCATTTGTATCTATATGAACTTGTGATTTCAACCATTTAAATCATTTATTATAGATGTAATAACATGTGAAACACATTAGATTTACTTTAAGTGAGCAAATGAATCACTTGAATCTCATTAATTTTCAATTAAACTTGTGATTTCAATCCACTAAATCATTCAATACGGATGTAACAACAAGTTAAGCACATTCAATTTTATAAGTGTGATCAAATGAATCAATTAAATCCCACTTTTATGATGCAAACTTGTGATTTCAATCCCTTAAATCAATATTTTAGATGTAATAACAAGTTCAATTGATTGGATTAGCTAAATGCATAGATCTCATTTGTATATATATGAACTTGTGATTTCAATCATTTGAATCATTCATTAAAGATGTAAAAACAAGTGAGACACATTAGATTAAATATCAGTGAGCAAATGAATCACTTGAATCTCATTTATTTTCATTTAAATATGTGATTTTAATCTACTAAATCATTCAACACGGAAGTAACAATAATTTTAGCACGTTTAATTAAATATGTGTGATGAAAAGAATCACTTAAATCTCACTCATATTGATAGTAACTTGTGATATCAATCCCATAAATCATTCATTATATATGCAACGAGAAGATAAACTAATTGCATTAGCTACAATGGATCAAACAAATGCATTGGTCTCATTTGTATCCATATAAACTAGTGATTTCTATCATTTAAATTATTCATTATAGGCATTATAAGAAGTAAAACATATTAGATTAACTATCATATGAATGAGTTGAATCTCATTCATTTTCATACAAACTTGAGATTTAAATCTACTAAATCATTTAATGTAAATGTAACGACAAGTTAACTACATTAAATTAAATATCTGTGATCAAATGAATCAATTAAATCTCTCTCGGTTGGATATGAACGTGTGATTTCAATCCCTGAGATCGTTCATTAGAGATGTAATCATAAGTTTAACGCATTGGACTAACTGCAAGGGATCAAACTAATTTATAGATCCCATTTGTATTCATATGAACTTGTGATTGCAATCATTTAAATCATTCATTGTAGACACAATAACAAGTGTTACTGTAATTGAGCAAATGAATCGCTTGAATCTCATTGATTTTTATTTAAACTTGTGATTTCAATCTACTAAATCATTCAATATGGATGTAACGACATGTTAAGCACATACAATTTAATATGTGTGATCAAATGAATCAATTCAATCCCACTATTATTGATACAAACTTGTGATTTCAATCCCTTAGATCATTCACTATATATGTAACAACAAGTTCAACTAATTGGATAACTACAAGGGATCTAACTAATGCATAGATCTCATTTATATACATATGAACTTGTGATTTCAATCATTTAAATCATTCATTATAGATGTCATAACAACTGAGACACATTAGATTAGATATAAGTGAGCAAATGAATCACTTGAAAGTCATTCATTTTCTTTTAAACTAACAATTTCAATCCACTAAATCATTTAATATGGATGTAACAACAAGTTAAGCACATTCAATTAAATATGTGTGATCAAAAGAATTACTTAAATCTTATTCGTACTGATTGGAACTTGTGATTTCAATACCTTAAATCGTTCATTATCGATGTAGCAAGAAGTTCAACTCATTGGATTAAATACAAGGGTTCAAACAAATGAATTGATCCCATTTGTATCCATATAAACTTGTGATTTCAATCATTTAAATCATTCATTATAGAAATCATAACGAGTTAAACATCACATTAACTATAAGGGAGCGAATGAATGAGTTGAATCTCATTCTTTTTCATACAAAATGGATTTCAATCCACTAAATCATTTCTTGTAAATATAACAAGTTAAGCACATTCAATTAAATATATGTGATCAAAAGAATCAATTAAATCCCACTCGTATTGATAGGAACTTGTGATTTCAAACCCTTAAATAGTTCACCATAGATGTGATAAGAAGTTCAACTCATTGGATTAACTACCTGGAATGAAACAAATGCATTGATCTCATGTGCATTCATATAAACTTGCGATTTCAATCATTTAAATCATTCATTATAAACATTGCAGCAAGTAAACATATTAAATTAACTATAAGGGATCATATGAATGAGTTAAATCTCATTCATTTTCATACAAACTTGTCATTTCAATCTACTACATCATTCAATGTAAGTCTAACAACAAGTTCACCACATTCAATTAAATATATGTGATCAAATGAATCAATTATATCTCATTCTTATTCATATAAACTAGCGATTTCAATCTCTTAAATCATTGTTATTGATGTAACTACAAGTTCAACTCATTGGACTAACTACAATGGATTAAACTAATGTGTAGATCTCATTTGTATCCATATGAACTTCTGTTTTCAATCATTTAGCTCATTCATTATAGATGTAATAGCATGTGAAACACATTAGATTTATTGTAAGTGAGCAAATGCTTCACTTGAATTTCAATGATTTTCAATTAAACTTGTGATTTCAATCCACTCAATCATTCAATATGGATGTAACAACATGTTAAGCACATTCAATTTATTATGTGTGATCAAAAGAATCAATTAAAACACACTTTTATTGTTACAAACTTGTGATTTCAATCCCTTAGATCATTCATTATAGACGCAACAACAAGTTCAACTGATTGGATTAACTGCAATGGATCAAACTAATGCATAGATCTCATTTATATACATATGAACTCGTGATTTCATTCATTTAAATCATTTATTATAGATATAATAACAAGTGAGACACATTAGATTAAATATAATTGAGCAAATGAACCACTAGAATCTCATTCATTTTCTTTTAGACTAGTGATTTCAATCCACCAAATCATTCAATATGGATGTAATAACAAGTTAAATGCATTCAATTAAATATGTGTGATTAAATGAATCAATTAAATCCCACTTTTATTGATACAAACTTGTGATTTCAATCAATTAGATCGTTCACTATAGATGTAACAATAAGTTCAACTGATTGGATTAACAACAAGGCATCAAACTAATGCATAGATCTCATTTGTATACATATGAACTTGTGATTTCATTCATTTAAATCATTCATTGTAGATGTAATAACAAATGAGAAACATTAGATTAAATATAATTGTGCAAATGAATCACTAGAAACTCATTCATTTTCTTTTAAACTAGCAATTTCAATCCACTAAATCATTCAATATGGATGTAACAACAAGTTAAGCACATTCAATTAAATAAGTGTCATCAAAAGGAGCACTTAAATCTCACTCGTATTGATAGAAACTTGTGGTTTCAATCCCTTAAATCGTTCACTATAGAGGTAACAAGAAGTTTAACTCGTTGGATTAACGACAAGGGATCAAACAAAGGTATTGATCCCATTTTTATTCATATAAACTTGTGATTTCAATAATTTAAATAATTCATTATAGATATTATAACAAGTGAAACATATTAGAATAACAACAAGGGATCATATGAGTGAGTTGAATCTCATTCATTTTCATACACACTTGTGATTTCAATCCACTAAATCATTCAATGTAGATGTAACAACAAGTTAAGCACATTCAATTAAATATGTCTACTCAAATGAATCAATTAAATCTCATTCGTATTGCTACGAACTTGTGATTTCGACATCTTAAATCGTTCATTATATATATAACTATAAGTTTAACTCATTGGATAACTACAAGGGCTCAAACTAATACGTAGATCACATTTGTATCCATATAAACTCGTGATTTCAATCATTTAAATCATTCATTATAGATATTGTAACAAGTGAAACACATTAGATTTACTGTAAGTGAATAAATGAATCACTTGAATTTCATTCATTTTCATTTTGTGATTTCAATCCACTAAAGCATTCAATGTAAATGTAACAACATGTTCACCGCATTCAATTTATTATATGTGATCAAATGAATCAGTTAGATCTCACTTTTATTGATACAAACTTGTGATTTCAATATCTTAGATCATTTATTATAGATGTGACAACAAGTTCAACAGATTAGATTAACTACTAGAGATCAAACTTATGCATAGATCTCATTTCTATAATGTCATTCATAATAGATGTAATAACAAGTGAGACACATTAGATTAAATATAAGTGAGCAAATCAATCACTTGAATCTCATTCATTTTCATTTAAACTTGTGATTTCAAATCACTAAATCATTCAATATGGATGTAACAACAAGTTAAGCAAATTTAACTAAATATATGTGATCAAAAGAATCACTTAAATCCCACTCGTATTGATTGGAACTTGTGATTTCAATCTTTTAAATCGTTCACTATAGATGTAATAAGAAGTTAAACTCATTGGATTAAATACAAGGGATCAAACAAATGCATTGGTCCCATTTCTATCCATATAAGGTTGTAATTTCAATCATTTAAATCTTTCATTATAAACATTATAACAAGTCAAACATATTAGATTAAATGTAAGGGATCATATGAATGAGTTGAATCTCATTCATTTTGATACAAACCCGATTTCAATCCTCTAAATCATTCAATGTAGAAGTAACAACAAGTTAACCACATTCTATAAAGTATGTGTGATCAAATGAATCAATTAAATCTCTCTCGTATTGATACGAACTTGTGATTTCAATCTCTTAGATCGTTCACTATAGATGTAACTACAAGTTCAACTCATTGGATTAACTGCAAGAGATCAAACTAATGCATAGATCCCATTTGTATCCATATAAACTTGTCATTTCAACCATTTAAATCATTCATTATAGATGACATGTGAAACACATTGGATTTACTGTAAGTGAACAAATGAATCACTTGAATCTCATTAATTTTCAATTAAACTTGTGATTTCAATCCATTAAATCATTCAATATGGATGTAACAACATGTTAAGCATGTTCAATTTATGTGTGATCAAATGAATCAATTTGTGATATCAATCCCTTATATCATTATTATTGATGTAACACCAAGTTCAATTGATTGGATTAGCTACAAGGATCAAACTAATGCATAGATCTCATTTGTATACCTATGAACTTGTGATTTCAATCATTTAAATCATTTATTATAGATGTAACAACAAGTGAGACTTATTAGATTAAATATGAGTGAAAAAATGAATCACTTGAATCTCATTCATTTTCATTTAAGCTTGTAATTTTAATCCACTAAATCTTTCAATATGCATGTGACAACAAGTTAAGCACATTTAATTAAATATGTGTGATAAAAAGAATCACTTAAATCTCAGTCGTATTGATAGGAACTTGTGATTTCAATCCCTTAAATTGTTTACTATATATGTAACAAAAAGTTAAATTCATTGGATTAGATACAAGGGATCAAACAAATGCATTGGTCCCATTTGTATCCATATAGACTAGTTATTTCAATCATTTAAATAATTAATTATAGACATTATAAGAAGTGAAACATATTAGATTAACTATTAGGGATCATATGAATGAGATTTTCATTTTCATACAAACTTGTGATTTTAATCCACTGAATCATTCAATGTAAATGTAACAACAAGTTAACCACATTAAATTAAATGTGTGATCAAATGAATCAATTAAATCCCACTATTATTGATACAAACTTATGATTTTAATCACTTAGATCATTCATTATAGATGTAACAACAAGTTCAACTCATTGGATTAACTACAAGGGATCTAACTAATGCATAGATCCCATTTATATAAATATGAACTTGTGATTTTAATCATTTAAATCATTCATTATAGATGTAAGAACAAGTGAGACACATTAGATTAAATATGAGTGAGCAAATGAATCACTTGAATCTCATTCATTTTCTTTTAAACTAGTAATTCCAATCCACTAAATCATTTAATATGGATGTAACAATATGTTAAGCACATTCAATTAAATATGTGTGATCAAAAGAATCACTTAAATCTCACTTGTATTGATAGGAACTTGTGATTTCAATTTATTTAAATCATTTACTATCGATGTAACAAGAAGTTCAAATCATTGTCCAATCCAGTCCACCCCTCTCAGGCAAGTCAACCTCTCCAAACTAAACCATATATATATGTCGCCTTCCATGTTCCCCTAGACAACTAAAATTGTGTCTACATTTGGGTATATATGTATACATATGCTTAGAGAGAGAGAGAGCTAGAGAGAGAGAGATGGGTTGTTTCCCACAAGCACAAGATGTAATATACCACTCGAGCCATGTCTATGCCCTCCAACTCATGGACTCCTTTGTCCCATCCCATTGATTCCACTTCGAAGCCCACAGTTGCGGACCCACCACGGACCCAGAGCCAGTGCTCTATGGTTGTATACCCTGCAACTTCTTCATTCACAATCCTGCTCTAAGCTGCCTCCCTTCATCAGGCACCCATCCCACTAGCGTCACTCCCTCACCATCGTACTTGAAGGGGAGAGTTGGGGTATTTTGATGATTTTTTAAAAAGCAATCTTTTTTTTTTTACTTTTAATTTTTTTACAACCATTCTATTGTTCTTATAAGAGGCTCTCCTTTTCAGCGATCAGGGTATTATGGTCATTGTACCTCTCGGTGTTTAATTTTTTTGTGCACTTGGCAATGGATATAACCAGCTTGGACCAAGCACACTTCATTCTTAATGTTCGGTTGAGTTTGCCAAACTATATATCAAACACATAGGGGAGATTTAGATGACCAAAATGTAATTTTGGCTTTTAAAACGCTATTTTGGAAGTGTTTGAGTGACAACAAAATTAGGATTGAGAAAAACTCGCTTTTCACAAAACCTAGTTTTCAAAACAAGAGCAAATAACCAATCCCCTGCCTGAGGTGCTGTAAGAAAGTGAACCGGCGCTTTTTGTGCTGTAAATCTGGCCCCCTCTTTAAACTGGTATCAGAGCCTAGTACGCTCTTGGTATTGTAAGTATGTTCTACTATTAATGAAAGTTTTTATGTGTGTTTAAAGCTGAACGATTCTGAAGAATTTCGTAGCCAGATAGAAGACTGATGAAAGCCTTACAACATAATTGTATTTTACTCCCTAAGGGATTTGAATTATCTGAAGAAGATATCCTTAGACTAGAAATAAAATTAGTCGCGGAAGGGAAAATTCAAGAAGAAGACAACCTATACATAAATCCCACGGGAAATATTAGAATAAACAGGCTAGAAGACAGTAAACCTATGAATATCTCTAAAAATCTTATGGAAATTGATGCTCCTGAATCCTCCATGGTCACTAGTGGAAGGTCACCACAAGACCAACCTCAACAAACCCAACACCCACCAACTTTACCCACAATATCACAACACCCATCAACTTCACATACAATATACTATTCACCTGGCGAACCACCCAGAAGACCTTATGTAGACTATAAGGAAAGAGATACATATAAACCACACGGAAAAAGGATGCCTTTAGAAACCATAGATAGAAAAGATCTCTTAGATGAAGGAAGAGTTTTAAACATAAGCGCCCATGATCCCCAATTATTACCCTCAGTAATAGACATGTGGTATCAACGAATTGCCAGGAAATGGGACAGTATGAACCAAGAAATGTGGACAACAAAGGAAATGTACAGTTGGGCAGAAAAATTTTTAGGGGAAACCGCCAGAGCTTCTTGGGAAGCATACAAAAGAGAACACCCCCAAGGCTTACAAACAGAAATTCTTCTAGGCAAAAATATTTATAATTTTACTAATAAAATACAATTACTCTTATTAGGATACCAACCAAATATAGGATGTGATAAACAACAGCAAGTCTCTATCAAAAAACTAGAGCAACTCCAAATNATCCAATTTGTTATTGAAGAATTAGTAAAGAAATGCACTGAGATTACCATGTCCAAACAATTAAAAGGAGAATATAGCTTTTGTAAACAAATTTATACACCACAACGATACGATAAAGAACCTAGACACCCAAAAACTTATAAGGTAAAAGATAGAGATAAAAAACGAAGATACTACCTCCATAAATCGAATGCTCGAATTAGAACCCTTTGCTTACGCCAACTCGTGTTGAAAAATCCAAAATTATTTAGCAAAAGCTTTGTATTAACCATAATTAGAAGAAGATTTATTAAACTTACAAAAATTAAAGACTTATCCAAAACAAAAACCCCCTACTTTTAGATATTATATGATACCTCAATCAAATTAGAAACTATACACAAAACAAGTGAAACAAATAGCAAGAAGCAAAGCCATAAGATCTCTCAAAAAATTAGTCATTGTTAAAAAAATTATAAATAAATTAAAACAATTAGTGCTTAACAAAAGGATAGAGGAACGTTGGTGGCGTAGATTACACTATTATGTAAATTATTTCGCACAACATCCATCAGAAAATAGTTACCCAGATTATGAAGAAGACTACATATACCCTTGAATCAATCCAGAATACGATTACTACACCTCCTAAATGAGTGATAAAGAAGACATTTACATACAAAGTCTAAAAGGGACAAAAACCTACTACCCAGATGCAGAAGGACTAACCAGATATGACCCACCTAGTAGTTCTGATAAACTTATAGTTCGTCAACTAAACCTGATAATCATTATGATGGTAAAACTGAACCAAAGAATTAGCCATCTTGAACGAACCTTAGGGAAAAAACCAGAACCACAGGAAGCAGCAAACCTAGACGAATTAACCAAAAAACTAGACAAACTTAACATAAGAAATGGCGGGATCAAAGTTACCCCTACTCCTATTCTGAAAAGTATACCCTTCTCTAGAAGATAATGGCTATAAGACGTTCTTTTTCTAGTCTTGGTAGAAATCTTAGCGATACAAATGAAATTAGATGAATAGATGAAAACTTGTTAAACAGAATGATCCGAACCCAGGGTTCTAGCTCTAGAACATTGGAAGAAATAATAGATGTTAACAGAGATTTAGAAATCTATAATAATCATCAACTCTCATTGTTAAATCCTAGGACTCTATATAGGACAAGGTTTTGGAGTGTTAACCCACAGTTAGTCAGAATAAGTAGAGAAGAAGAAGTCTGTGTAACTATTGAACACCAAAATATTGGCATAGTTAGTCAAGACAGTATTAAACAACTATTACGCAACCATAATAGATTCATTCATCTTGGTCTAATAATCATAGGAATTAAGGGTTTAGCTAGAAGGAACCTAGGAACAAAAGTTTTAGTTACTTTACTAGACAAGAGATGGGCTAATGATGCTAGGAAGGCCATTATAGCAAGTATGGAAATTGATATGTCTAACAACAAGGGCATATTTTATTGTGCACCTGATTTCTTACTTAGCACAAGAGACCTTGAACATATTATCATAGGCATTCAAACTAAAGGATATGAAGCATTTACGGGCAAAGCTAATTTACTTGTAAATGCTGGATTCCTAGGAAAAGTAACAAATAGTAGTACTACAAAGTATAAAATCGACACTAAGGCTATAATTGAATCCATGACTAGTAAAGGTATCAGGATTATTTAACCCATGGCTATTGACCCTGAAGAATTAGAAGGCTTAGATTGGAATATTAGTAAAAATTTAGAAATAAAAACTAATGTCAAAGTTCCCGAGGAAAGTCTAATGTTCAAAAACCCTGATGGAAGCTATACTGTGAGATTCTTATACTATAAAGAAAAACAACACAAGGAAGACAACGATTCTAAAGAATTTTGTAGCCAGATAGAAGACTGATGAAAGCCTTACAACATAATTGTATTTTACTCCATAAGGGATTTGAATTATCTGAAGAAGATATCCTTAGACTAGAAATAAAATTAGTCGCGGAAGGGAAAATTCAAGAAGAAGACAACCTATACATAGATCCCACGGGAAATATTAGAATAAACAGGCTAGAAGACAGTAAACTTATGAATATCTCTAAACATCTTATGGAAATTGGTGCTCCTGAATCCTCCTTGGTCACTAGTGGAAGGTCACCACAAGACCAACCTCAACAAACCCAACACCCATCAACTTTACCCACAATATCACAACACCCATCAACTTCACATACAATATACTATTCACCTGGCGAACCACCCAGAAGACCTTATGCAGACTATAAGGAAAGAGATACATATAAACCACACGGAAAAAGGATGCCTTTAGAAACCATAGATAGAAAAGATCTCTTAGATGAAGGAAGAGTTTTAAACATAAGCGCCCATGATCCCCAATTATTACCCTCAGTAATAGACATGTGGTATCAACGAATTGCCAGGAAATGGGACAGTATGAACCAAGAAATGTGGACAACAAAGGAAATGTACAGTTGGGCAGAAAAAATTTTAGGGGAAACCGCCAGAGCTTCTTGGGAAGCATACAAAAGAGAACACCCCCAAGGCTTACAAACAGAAATTCTTCTAGGCAAAAATATTTATAATTTTACTAATAAAATACAATTACTCTTATTAGGATACCAACCAAATATAGGATGTGATAAACAACAGCAAGTCTCTATCAAAAAACTAGAGCAACTCCAAATNATCCAATTTGTTATTGAAGAATTAGTAAAGAAATGCACTGAGATTACCATGTCCAAACAATTAAAAGGAGAATATAGCTTTTGTAAACAAATTTATACACCACAACGATACGATAAAGAACCTAGACACCCAAAAACTTATAAGGTAAAAGATAGAGATAAAAAACGAAGATACTACCTCCATAAATCGAATGCTCGAAAACCCTATCTTGATAAACATAGACAGGTGAGAAAATATAATACCCAAAGGGATTACAAAAACAAGTTAACATGCTTCACTTGCGGTAGCCCTGAACATTTAGCTAGGGACTGTTGAAAACATAAAAATCTATACAATAAGGCTTCAACCCTGTAACGATAGTCACTTGACTCATAGTTTGCTTGAATCAAATAGAAAATATGGTGAAGACTTTCAAGATAAGATCTCCAATTTAACCAACTTACAATACATGTTGGATAACATAAATGATGATTAATAAGGTTTGGAAACATCATATAAGATAGATTTAAGATTCTTGATCTTCATAGACATTAGTCACGGTAGACAAAGTACAATGCATTCTTTTATCTAACACAAACTTCTGTTTCAGGAAACATGGCTTCTTCTAGTGAAAACCACCTTCAATTATTAGGAAATCTGAATCTAAGGGTAGATACATTTCTGGTCATTGTTTTATTGCTTCCTTGATTTTCCCTATTAGTTTCATGTCTTCGGTGTTAAAAGTCTTAACCTCAGTTTGGCCGAGTTTACTATATAATGGGCCAACCATTTTGGGGAAAAGTTTTATTCCTTGGATCTCTTGATCTTGCCACTTTCTGAGGTTAAGGGTGGCTTGCATAATTAAAAATCCGTGTTCACATTCACAGAAAGAACTTTCTTCATGGTGTTCATAACTGTGTTTTAGCACAACAAATTCCAATCCAGTCTTCCTCTTCTTGGGATTTTGTGCCATCACCCGTAATAGATTCTGCATGTCAACTTGTTGTTTTCTTTTGGCCTTCATTACCATATGATAAATCTTTTCTTTGACTAATGGAATATTTGGGGGAACTGTCTCCCTTTTGTCTCCTAGTTTTTTTATTTCTTCCTCAACATGTTCCCTGAGGAGTCTGTTTTCAGTTTCTAGAGCTTGCATTTTTTCATTTAGCTCTTCTTTTTCTTTTTTCCTCCAACTTATTACTGCTTGGGCTGTTTTTAGGCTTCTTTCTAGGGTCAGATAGGCATCCAAGCTTTGAGGTCGGAGGGGTATATGGTCCATGGAGATTTCTGGCAAGGTTTTGGTCAGAAGTTACCGATTCTTTAGGTTCAGATGGCTGGCTAACAGAGAAAGGGACGAGATCTTTTAGATCAAGTATGAGGCTAGGAGAGGTTTGAAAAACCAAATTTGAATGAGGTGGAAAGATTGGTAATCCTATGTCTGGGTCAAGGGGTAACTGATTTGTAGAGGCCATCTTGTCCTGTGAAAAGAAGAATATTAAGTGAAACGATGCATTGTCTACCGTGACTGATGTCTGCATGCAGATATGTTATCAGAAGAATGAGATGGAGATGTTCGAACTCTTTCTTGTTTCATGCCATCAACTATCTGCTGTATGCTTAAAGTAATGTCTGGAAGATCATCACTAGCTTTCCTAATGTCAATGGAGAGAGCGGGGTTAAGATCATGTAATCTTACTATGGATTGATCGAGATAACTTACAATTTTATTGAGTCTCCTTATTTCAGATTCATAAACATCGATGTCTCTATTCATCTTTAAGAAGTCTACTTAACATGTCTGCTAGTTGATTGTTTTCTCCTTTTATATGTTCAAAAGTTACTTTATAATTTTGGTTTATAAGGGTGTCTTTGAAGGATATCCATCTTCTCTAGCTTATTCTTTTAGAGTTTTTATTTTCATAAAATTTTGTAATAGCATCACAATCAGTCCTTACTATGATTTCCTTTTTGTTTAGTAAAAATAAACGAAAACTATTGAGCCTGTAAACAACTACAAGAATTTCCTGATCAATACTACTGGAAAGGCCCTTTTCTTTATATTGGCCACTGCTGTATCGGCAGATGACTTCTCTTACTTTAGGAGCATACTTGTTGGGTTTTCTTTTTAACACTGCTCCGCATCCACTAATACATCCATCAGTTTCAATTATTAGGAAATCTGAATCTAAGGGTAGATACATTTCTGGTAATTGTTTTATTGCTTCCTTGATTTTCCCTATTTGTTTCATGTCTTCGGTGTTAAAAGTCTTAACCCCAGTTTGGCCGAGTTTACTATATAATGGGCCAACCATTTTCCCTAAGTCTTTAATAAAAGGTCTAGCATAATTTACTAATCCTAAAAACCGTTAAAGGCTTTTGATGTCATGTATCTCAAATAAGCATGAACATGAATGGAAACATAAATGAGGGAGTAGTGACCACCCATGTATCTTTTGTAATATGTATCCTAGTATAGAACTTAGGTTCCAGTGCAAGACTTGTATGACTGAAGCATGCAAGTTCTGTTTGGAGGAGAAACAATATCAACTCATCCTAGAAAAAATGGTTGGGCGAAAAGACGAGACTATAGAAAAACGAATCCTAGTCATAGAAAATAGGCTAGATGATATAGAAAGAACCTTAGCTACAGCCAACTTAAAAGGGCCTGATCCAGCAACCTATGAGATGCCTCATACCAACAACAAAGGTAAAGGCATAATTTTAAAAAAGGGTGAAAGGGCACTGACTACCATAACCTTTCCCAATATAAAGATCAACCATAAAGAACAACGTAGAACAGCCATCAGAGTCCCTTGCATATTCAAAATAGACAAATGGAAATTAGAAGTAGATGCCTCAATAGATACAAGATGTAGTGTTTCGGTTTTAGACAAAGCTTTAGTTCCACCAAAATATCATAGAAGCTTAGGCCCTGCCTTACAACTTTGGGCAGAACAAATGGATGGATCCTTACATAAGTATGATGAAGAGATATACAAATATAAAATAGCGTTTCGTATCTCTAACGAAGTACATACTGCCTACCAACTAGGGCCCAAGACATTCATTAGACAAATGCAATTACATGATAGCACAAAATGCATCATAGGATTAAATTTTATTCTTGAGAACATGGCTGGATGTGTTATAACCAGGACTGGCTTATCCTTTCTCAATAACCAAATCCCTTGGGTACCAGAATGTAAATTAGACGATAACAATGGTTGTGAATGTAAATTAGACAATAACAAAGGTTGTGATTGCAAAACACCGGGCGCCTGCACAGAGGAAGTAGCCTTAACATACCCTGAAGATGAAGAGGAGCTAGAAACCCTAGGAATAAATCCTGAATATAGCCTTATAGACACTCAAAAAATCTATAATAAGTTAGAAACAGGCTGCATAGAAATAAATGATTTGCTTTGAATATTAGAAAAAGAAGAAATCATAGGAGAAATACCCAGAAAACATTGGAATCGCAATAAAATAGAATGCATACTATAGATAAAAGATCCAGGATTCACTATCTCCAATAAAAAGATTAATGCTACAAATGAAAATATTAAAGATTTTGAGACACATATAAATGATTTATTAAAACTAGGTGTTATAAGAAGAAGTATAAGCCCTCATAGAAGTCCTGCCTTTATTGTTAATAAACATAGTGAACAAATCCGTGGAAAATATAGAATGGTCATAGACTATAGGCGGCTTAATGATAACACCATAGATGATTCTTATGACATACCTGATAAAACTGAATTAATCAATAGCATACAACACAGTAAGCTATTCAGTAAATTTGACTGTAAATCAGGGTTTTGGCAGGTAAAGATGCATAAAGATAGCATTCAATGGACCGTATTCATGTGCCCTTTAGGGAGTTTTGAATGGTTAGTCATGCCTTTTGGTTTAAAAAATGCTTCAGCTATATTCCGATGAAAAATGGACAAGATATTCAGCCAATACCGAGGATTTGTCGTGATTAGCTTTAGATGAATAAATCAGTTATACAGAAAGCATTTATAGTATTATCTCCATAGAAGAACCCTTTCATACCCATAACTCCTCTGATGAAGAACCCTGTAATGATAGTCACTTGAGTCATAGTTTGCTTGAATCAAATAGAAAATATGGTGAAGACTTTCAAGATAAGATCTCCAATTTAACCAACTTACAATACATGTTGGATAACATAAATGATGATTAATAAGGTTTGGAAACATCATATAAGATAGATTTAAGATTCTTGATCTTCATAGACATTAGTCACGGTAGACAAAGTAGAATGCATTCTTTTATCTAACACAAACTTCTGTTTCAGGAAACATGGCTTCTTCTAGCGAAACCCACCTTGTCCAAATTGACCCAGACCTAGGCCTACCTATACTACTCCCAGACTCCAATCTTACTTTCCTGACCTTGTCTAGCATGAATCTTGACCAAAAAGATCATATATTACTAGACAACCTCTGGCACAATAGGAAAAACCCAACCTTCTCTAAAGTCCTTAGCATCCTGGCAACCTACCTTAGCATCAGAAATACACAAGGCCAAATCACACAAAGCCAACTAAGGCTCTTACCAGAGCCTACCCAAAACCCCATTTTTCTGGACACAGCACAACAGTTGGAAAATACTAGTAAAGAGCTAAAGCTCTGTAAGGAAAAATTAGAAAACCTGACTGAAAAATTAGAACAGTCAACTGCCGAGGTAGAGTTACTGAAAAAGGAGTGGGAAAAACAAATAAGATAACAGTGGAAAGAAAAAAGAGAAAGTTTTCCCCCAGAAATTGATGTAGCAAAAGAGCAAGTTTACAAAATCGTACTTCAAAAGCAAAAGAAGGAGCAAGGACGTATTCAAGAGATACTACGATTTCTTGCAAGAAATCCTGGACTATGAAAAAAGGGGATGAAATTCGGTTTAGTCAAATACCAAAAAAGAAGACATACAGATAACTCTTTCTGTGAATGTTCTAAAGGCTTTGGGATCATCCTCGCCAGACACCATAGATGATTAATGAACAATACCTAACCACCCATCAGATGATAGTTACACAGACTACTCAGGCTATGAAGAATATTTATACCAAGAACACTCTTTTGCCACCCCTCTACAAACCTCACTACCTCTTATCGACATACCAGAAGCAAATCCCGATGAATGGGAAGATGAGCTTACAAGATGGAGAGAATTCAAGATGTCTCAACAGCTGAAAACATGGCATCACCCGCATAACCTAATTTCAGAAGACATAAATACTAGGATATACACATCTGACTTAGAACATGTAAAAATGGTTATGTTAAAAATGGTTATATTATAATTTGCATAATAGTGTAATCTACGCCACCAACGTTCCTCTATCCTTTTATTAAGCACTAATTATTTTAATTTATTTATAAATTTTTCAACAATGACTAATTTTTTGAGAGATCTTATGGCTTTGCTTCTAGCTATTTGTTTCACTTGTTTATTGTAAAGTTTCTGATTTGTTTGAGGTCTCATATTATATCTAAAAGTAGGGGGTTTTTGTTTTGGATAAGGCTTTAATTTTTGCAAGTTTAATAAAGCTTCATCTAATTATGGTTAATACAAAGCTTTTGCTAAATAATTTTGGATTTTTCAACACGAGTTGACATAAACAAAGGGTTCTAATCCGGAGTTTTGGAAAAAACAAAAAGTCTTTTAGCCTACTAGGTACTCATCTCTTTTTATCCCGCAGTCCTATGTATCGTCCATACAACTTCATATTTTGTTTATGAGTCTCTTGTTTTAGGTTGGAAAAATTCCTTTCACAGGAACACGGTGCTACGAACAAATAACACATCTATTATAAAAGAGAACAAACTGGAACATGATAAGCTTATGGTATGATTCCCCTGATTTTAAAAACTTGTTACATTCTCCTTTCAGAGAACACGATGTCATCCCATTCAGACCTCACTGTTTGTGTACTATTTTTCCCCTAAACGGCCTCCTCGCCTAACGGGTACTTCTTTTCCACAATAGCCTATTGGCCTTAAAGGATCCACACAGTGACTCGTTTAGAGAATCAAGAACTCAAAAACACGAGAATCAGATCATGAACAAAGCATTTTACAGCAGGTCCTTCATCATAAAGCATGGTTTCTACGCATAGTTCCTGGCTAGGGCCAGAACATCCAACATAAAACACAAAGATTCATAACAACAGATTATGCAGGCGTATGCAAAGATACATGCTTCCGGGGAAGAGACTTTCCCATTCGGCTTATAAATAAAGCACTAAAGAGAGCTTTAAACACACATAAAAACTTTCATTAATAGTAGAACATACTTACAATACCAAGAGCGTACTAGGCTCTGATACCAGTTTAAAGAAGGGGCGGGATTTACAGCACAAAAAGCATCGGTTCGCTTTCTTACAGCATGGGAGGCAGAGGAGATGAGAAGTGGCGAAGGAGAAAAGGAAGAGGAGTGAAGAAAGCCAAAGCACTCAAGAGCAAGTACTTGGTGGTGGAGGAGATTTTTCTTCGATGATTGATACAGATGCTGGGGTGGTGCTTATATAGGCACCGGACGTAAAAATAAATTACAATTTGGAAAAGGAATAGGATTCCTTCCTGAACAAGCTAACCACTACAAAACAAAAACGGTTACAATCGAAGGAACTCGAAAGAGGACAGCTAGCGTGTGCTAGGTGAGGTGGCAGTCAAACGTGTCCAAAAAGCCAAAAAGTGCTACAGTGACTGCTACAGTGACTGCTACAGTGACCGCCGAAGTGCTACAGTAGTCGCTTCATCTTTTCTTCATGGTGAGCCACGTATTCATCTTTTTTGACGCGTGTAACATTCCTTCTTCTTTATTTTTTTTCACACAACATTGCTATATATTACAAAAAGAAGGTTGGCAACTACAACGTTCTTCTAGAGTTCTTCTAGAGGCTCCTCGAGATGATTTGCCTCAGGATGTGACCCAGTACTTATCCTGTGGGCTGCTTCACAATGTAAATTTTTATACCAAAAATTTACAAACGTAAAACCCATTTTTATCCTGGTGGGCTTCACTCCAGGGTAGATTTTGAAGTGATGATCTACAACACAAATCCTAATTTTATCTTGGGGGATTTTCCCAATGAGAAGTTTATCACGTTTCTTCTCAAACGGATGATGCTTAAGTTTTACATGGGAAGCACTGTACCCATGGGAAGTTTAACCACAACTTACAAGGGCCAAGTTTTACCGATCTTGATGAACGTTAGGCTGCAGGGTTTAGGACTCAGCAGCTTCGTCCCTACCTTTCAGAAAGTGTCTACTGCCATGCTGGATCAGTATCTTCGTCGTCTGAATGTTGGTCAAATTAGAGAACCATTGCAGCACCATCGTGACCTTTGTCTCCATGTTCATGAACTTGCCATCCTGCATTGATTTACGCAAAATGCTCTCGTAGCCCTGGTTTGATACAAACATGGTTTTGGAATGGTATAACCATTTTTACATGTTCTGAGTCAGATGTGTATATCCTAGTATTTCTGTCTTCTGAAATTAGGTTATGCGGGTGATGCCATGTTTTCAGCTGTTGAGACATCTTGAATTCTCTCCATCTTGTAAGCTCATATTCCCATTCATCAGGATTTGCTTCTGGTATGTTGGTAAGAGGTAGTGAGGTTTGTAGAGGCGTGGCAAAAGAGTATATCCGAATGGTTATCTCATGTTTTGCATCACATGAATAATCATATGTTGGCAGGATTGTGTTGATGTCCAGGTTTAGAAATCCTTTTGCAACCCAGTTGTTTCTAAAAATTTGTTCTACTATATGGGCCAGGCGCCAATTGAATCGCAGCATATGAGTCTGCTCTACTGCTGTTACGATAATCCTTCTAACATATCCTTGCAACATTAAATTCTTCAAGGAAATCTCCATATCAAACATTTTTATGTCTGCCCATTTCTTCATATTAATGCTGGCGAAGATGATCTGCACAGAAATAAATGATTTGCTTAGAATATTAGAAAAAGAAGAAATCATAGGAGAAATACCCACAAAACATCGGGATCGCAATAAAATAGAATGCATACTACAGATAAAAGATCCAGGATTCACTATCTCCAATAAAAAGATTAATGCTACAAATAAAAATACTAAAGATTTTGAGACACATATAAATGATTTATTAAAACTAGGTGTTATAAGAAGAAGTATAAGCCCTCATAGAAGTCATGCCTTTATTGTTAATAAACATAGTGAACAAATCCGTGGAAAATCTAGAATGGTCATAGACTATAGGCGGCTTAATGATAACACCATAGGTGATTCTTATGACATACCTGATAAAACTGAATTAATCAATAGTATACAACACAGTAAGCTATTCAGTAAATTTGACTATAAATCAGGGTTTTGGCAGGTAAAGATGCATAAAGATAGTATTCAATGGACCGCATTCACGTGCCCTTTAGGGAGCTTTGAATGGTTAGTCATGCCTTTTGGTTTAAAAAATGCTCCAGCTATATTCCAAAGAAAAATGAACATGATATTCAGCCAATACCGAGGATTTGTTTGTATTTATATAGATGATATTCTTGTTCATAGTAAAACACAATCTGAACATATATGCCACTTAAAAATAGTATTAGGAGAATTTTTACGAAATGGAATTATAATCAGCAGCAAAAAGGCATAGTTTTTTAGAAAACACATAGAATATTTAGGTGTAGAAATTGGTGATGGAAAAATTAAACTACAACCACATATAGCAATAAAAGCTTTAGAATTTGAGATACATGGCATCAAAAGCCTTCAACGGTTTTTAGGATTAGTAAATTATGCTAGACCTTTTATTAAAGACTTAGGGAAAATGGTTGGCCCATTATATAGTAAACTCGGCCAAACTGGGGTTAAGACTTTTAACACCGAAGACATGAAACAAATAGGGAAAATCAAGGAAGCAATAAAACAATTACCAGAAATGTATCTACCCTTAGATTCAGATTTCCTAATAATTGAAACTGATGGATGTATTAGTGGATGGGGAGCAGTGTTAAAAGAAAACCCAACAAGTATGCTCCTAAAGTAAGAGAAGTCATCTGCCGATACAGCAGTGGCCAATGTAAGGAAAAGAGCCTTTCCAGTAGTATTGATCAGGAAATTCTTGCAGTTGTTTACGGGCTCAATAGTTTTCGTTTATTTTTACTAAACAAAAAGGAAATCATAGTAAGGACTGATTGTGATGCTATTGCAAAATTTTATGAAAATAAAAACTCTAAAAGAATAAGCCAGAGAAGATGGATATCCTTCAAAGACACCCTTATAAACCAAAATCATAAAGTAACTTTTGAACATATAAAAGGAGAAAACAATCGACTAGCAGACATGTTAAGTAGACTTCTTAAAGATGAATAGAGACATCGATGTTTATGAATATGAAATAAGGAGACTCAATAAAATTGTAAGTTATCTCGATCAATCCAGAGTAAGATTACATGATCTTAACCCCGCTCTCTCCATTGACATTAGGAAAGCTAGTGATGATCTTCTAGACATTACTTTAAGCATACAGCAGATAGTTGATGGCATGAAACAAGAAAGAGTTCGAGCATCTCCATCTCATTCTTCTGATACATATCTGCATGTAGACATCAGTCACGGTAGACAATGCATCGTTTCACTTAATATTCTTCTTTTCACAGGACAAGATGGCCTCTACAAATCAGTTACCCCTTGACCCGGACTTAGGATTACCAATCTTTCCACCTCATTCAAATTTGGTTTTTTGAACCTCTCCTAGCCTCATACTTGATCTAAAAGATTGCGTCCTTCTAGATAACCTTTGGCAAAACAAAAGAAATCCTTCATATCTGAAAATCCTTTCTCTATTAGCCAGCCATCTGAACCTAAAGAATCGGCAACTTCAGACCAAAACCTTGCCAGAAATCTCCATGGACCATATACCCCTCCGACCTCAAAGCTTGGATGCCTATTTGACCCTAGAAAGAAGCCTAAAAACAGCCCAAGCAGAAATAAGTTGGAGGAAAAAAGAAAAAGAAGTGCTAAATGAAAAAATGCAAGCTCTAGAAACTGAAAACAGACTCCTTAGGGAACATGTTGAGGAAGAAATCAAAAAACTAGGAAACAAAAGGGAGACTGTAACACCCCATAAGTTTAGTCCCGTATTGAAGATTGTGAGGAATTTTCAAGGGTTTATAAAGGGGGTCATTGATGAGAAGATTGTCCTGGTTCCTAGCCTTTTTAGGTTTGGAGCCGAAACTGCTAGGGGGTGGGTTGGGATCCGCCGAACCAAGGAGCCCGAGTCCAGGAGTGGGTCAGGTTGTTACAGTGGTATCAGAGCAGTTTCAACACTCGGACCTGGGGTCCCACACGCGCGGACGCGTGTGCCTTAAGGGGGTGGATTGTAACACCCCATAAGTTTAGTCCCGTATTGAAGATTGTGAGGAATTTTCAAGGGTTTATAAAGGGGGTCATTGATGAGAAGATTGTCCTGGTTCCTAGCCTTTTTAGGTTTGGAGCCGAAACTGCTAGAGGGTGGGTTGGGATCCGCCGAACCAAGGAGCCCGAGTCCAGGAGTGGGTCGGGTTGTTACAGAGACAGTTCCCCCAAATATTCCATTAGTCAAAGAACAGATTTATCATATGGTAATGAAGGCCAAAAGAAAAGAACAAGTTGACATGCAGAATCTATTATGGGTGATGGCACGAAATCCCAAGAAGAGGAAGCCTAGATTGGAATTTATTGTGCTAAAACACAGATATGAACACCATGAGTTCTTTCTGTGAATGTGAACACGGATTTTCAGTTATGCAAGCCACCCTTAACCTTAGAAAGTGGCAAGATCAAGAGATCCAGGGAATAAAACTTTCCCCCAAAACTCTTCTGGAGCAAGGTTTCTTAAAAAGACTGTTGATTACAAAAGATGAACAGGTATGCTCCTAAAGTAACAGAAGTCATCTGCCGATATAGCAGCGGCCAATATAAGGAAAAGGGCCTTTCCAGTAGTATTGATCAGAAAATTCTTGCAGTTGTTTACGGGCTCAATAGTTTTCGTTTATTTTTACTAAACAAAAAGGAAATCATAGTAAGGACTGATTGTGATGCTATTGCATACTCTGTTTATGAGTCTCTTGTTTGGACCTGACTGAAAAATTAGAACAGTCAACTGCCGAGGTAGAGTTACTGAAAAAGGAGTGGGAAAAAAAAAGAGAAAGTTTTCCCCTAGAAATTGATGTAGCAAAAGAGCAAGTTTACAAAATCGTTCTTCAAAATCAAAAGAAGGAGCAAGGACATTATCAAGAGATACTAATATGATACCTCAAACAAATCAGAAACTTTACAATAAACAAGTGAAACAAATAGCTAGAAGCAAAGCCATAAGATCTCTCAAAAAATTAGTCATTGTTAAAAAAATTATAAATAAATTAAAACAATTAGTGCTTAATAAAAGGATAGAGGAACGTTGGTGGCGTAGATTACACTATTATGTAAATTATTTTGCACAATTGATGTTTCCAAACCTTATTAATCATCATTTATGTTATCCAACATGTATTGTAAGTTGGTTAAATTGGAGATCTTATCTTGAAAGTCTTCACCATAGACTTTGTATGTAAATGACTTCTTTATCACTCATTTTGGAGGTCTGCTTCCTGTGGTTCTGGTTTTTTCCCTAAGGTTCGTTCAAGATGGCTAATTCTTTGGTTCAGTTTTACCATCATAATGATTATCAGGTTTAGTTGACGAACTATAAGTTTATCAGAACTACTAGGTGGGTCATATCTGGTTAGTCCTTCGCCAATTCAGCTATATTCACTAATATCACTAATATATTCATCTTACATCATTGTTGTCTCTTTGGATGACTGCTCCCACATTCTGGTCGTCACATGTCCGCTCTGCAGGATTACTATCATGAATTTGATAGAAATGTTCACAGAGACTAGGGTTTATCTGTAAGACACTTTGGAAAGGAATATAAAATTTCTCAATAAGCCAATTATCGGCTAGGAAGATGCGTGTATTTCTATCTTCAGCCACCATACAAGTAGTCCTTGTCCACCGGGCATGTAGGTCTGCAGCAATCGTATAATTGCAACTTTTGTGAAGTGAACTACACAGGCTCTTATACACGTGTCAAAGCACATTTGTTGCATATCGCCTGCGTTGGAATTAGACCATGCCCAAAACTTACCAAAGAGGAGATTGATGTATTAAAAAAAGAACAGGATGCAGCTGAAACGAAGAAATCTTCATCCAAGTCAAGTGTGTCTGTTCCTCTTTATGCT
>JAANDH010000303.1:0-12458 GCA_011799765.1 Nymphaea thermarum | reverse complement strand
CCTGCAACCTCTTCATGTTGTGAAAGAAATTGGAGCACTTATTCTCAAATTCACAACATCAAGAGAAATAAGCTAACTAGTAAGCGAGCAGAAGATTTAGTTTATGTCCACTCCAACCTACGCTTACTTTCACGTACTTCAGATGATTACAGGTATTTCTTTCTTTTCGTATTTTATACATGTATACATAATACATTAAGTCATTAACATATGTAATTATGTATATTATTATTATGTTGGAAGTTAATATTAACTTAAATCATATTTTGATTTTGTTGCAACTTGCAACTTGCAACTTGCAGTTCAGGATCATCCAAGTATTGGGATGTTAATCCAGAGGACATTGACGTGGACCTTGAAGGCGAGCATGATTTGCATGCTCTTAATATGGATTTTACAGAACCTGTTGTTCCTTCTAATCTTGATGATGAGGAGGGAGGAGAATGAAAATCAACAAAGCTGATGTATTTTGAATGCTTTTTTAATGTTAATTATGAGACTGAGGAGAGTGAGACTGAGGAGAATGAGAATGTATTTATGAATATGACAATATGTTATTTTGTTTGTGATTTTTGATATAAATATGTGCAAATATGTTATTTTTCTGCATTTTTTGACATATATGTGTGTGTGTGTACGGCTGTACCCCCGTACCCAAGGTTTTTGAAAATGGTCTGTACCCGTACCCGTACCGGCACCCGTACCCGTACCCATGTGACATAGGTTGTTTCTAGTTCTTTAGATAGTGTTAGCTATTGGGTTGAGGGCTTGGCATTTGTTCACTCATTGAGTGGTTACTAGAAATTTTATTTGGCAATTAGCCCCATAAGAACAACTGTGAGGTTCTATGAGAGTAGATTCGAAGATCTAAATTGTGAAGAGCAACCAGGTTTGTCTTTTACACTCATATGCAAATCAGTGGCAGAGTTAGAAAGTTGAGCCACAGGGGCCACTGTCTTGAAAATTTTCTTAAAATAGAAGATGTTTATCTATTATGAACAAGGCAGTAATTTTTGTACTATAATATTCAATAGCAATGTTATTTTGCACTATTCTTTTTTTTTAATCCAATTAATTTTAAAACTTCACACCTTTTTCATTACCTTATATTGTTTTTTTTATATTTATAAAGCTTTCCTAAAGAGTTTGAAAACATCATTCTGTTTATTTACCAGAATCTTTTAAAATGTAGTTTTAAATGACAACCTTTATCCTTTTTCAGTTTCTAAGTTGAAAATGACAAAGTTGTGTAGTTTTTTGTAATAGCTAGACAGAAGAACAAAAGTTTCATGAGTTTTTCTTAAAAAAAACAAATTTACACTAAAATAAATGTAGGCTATTACTAATTGAATAACAAATTGCACTACTACACAAAAGTAACTTAATAAGTTAATGAACAATATAATTTTTAATGTCTTTTTTAAGACTTTTTTTTAATACGACAGAAAGGTGATGCCACTTAAAAGTTGACTTGAGATTTTTATATCTGTTGTGAAGAAAACTAAATCCACACTACAAGATGAAATTGCTGCTTGAAATGGATTTTCAATGATAAGATGGGTGTTCATAAAAATTTGTCTATATCAAACTCTATGTGCAACCTGTACAAAAGAAACACGGCAATTGTTATACTCTCTTATAATTGCTATTCATTAAGAAAACATTTTTCTTTTTTTTTTAATATGTGAGAAACTGCATGTGGGGCCTTTGCACACCCCAAGCCTTGGGTGGCCCCGTCTTTGATGTCAACTAATTTTATGTGACATTATTTTATACTTCTTGCTCCTTTTCCTATCCACCAAAAGTGGGAGTGGTCATTGTTTCTTTAAGCTTTACTAGTCTCATGTTCACTTATGTGACTACTTATCTTTCTATTGCTCTCATTCACTTATGTGACTAAATTACTAAGTTGACAAATACCTACACTCTTTGAGTTTCATAAGGTGACTGCCCTTTTCATAAATCTTGCAACCTTTAAAGAATCTCGAGTCACACCTATTCAGTTACTAAGGTCTCGGATTGTGAATGCATGACGTGTTTGAGAGAGAGAGATTTCTAAATCTTCGTAAATGTTGTATTCGCAAGTTTAATTCTAACTAGAACAGAGTAATCTTGCATAGCCAAGATGAACGAGGTAATTCTACATCATGCAATCACATGCTTTAAGACCTTGTCGTCTTTGATTTGGTATTTAAAATATTTGCGATCAAATAGTATTTGAATATGCTTTGCTTTTGTGACTTGTTTTTTTTTTGTTGATTAAGAACACAAACTTTATATTTGCATTGTTTAGATATTAACTATTCCTTATTTCTGTGTATTGACTAAGTTTTCCTTCCTAGTGATACAAGAAGGATGTAGGTGAAACCAAGTAAATAACCAAGTAAATAGGCTACTGAGTGAGGCATAGTTTGTGGATGGTACCTACGTTTCTTTGAGAAGCCTTCCTTCAGTTAATTATGATTTTGAGTCAAGCAAACCCCCTCCCACTAAAAACAGTTTTTTAGAGGGTCAAGTTGTTTATACATGTATATTGTATAATTCCCATTTTAACCATATGTAGTTAACAAACCAAAAAAAAAACATGAAAATTAGTGTTATCTTCTCAGCTGTTTTATTACTTTTTTTCTACTTACATTTTATATTTGACAATGCTTTCCTGAAAAATCTTGAAAATTGCACGTACATACTGATATATGTGACTTCAAGCTCGTGCAAACCTATAAGTAGCAACTCTTTCATGAGTTTGCTGAACGTTTAGAGAGAATTGTGACAAAGATAGCTTGTTTACTTATTTTCACCTGCTATGCCTATGCATCTCATTGCAATGTAGCTTCTTTGCTAACTCTTCTTTCTTTTCCTCACATATTGTGCAGTACCTGAACACTATAAGCTGGTTGCTGAGGCAAAGTTCCCAGTAATTTTATGTATCAGTCCACATTCAAATTCGTTGATATGTATAGTATACTATAAAATATATACTACATACATGTATTGTATATATGTTATAGTATATCTATATACTTATATTAACATATCACATACTATATAAGTATAGACATATCACATGTATAATAGATATACGTATTATATTCCACATATATGTCTATACCATTATATTATAGTATAATATAGTACATATGTACATACATATATAGTTTCAAATGCTATACATATTATACATATATATGTAAGATTTATATATGTGTACATATGTATAAATATTATTATGTGTATAGAATTTTGTATATATATATATATATATATATATATATATATATATATATATATATATATATATAGTTACATGCATGCTATGATGTAATACATTAATATGTATATATAAGATATAGTTTGTATAATATATAACATGTATATTTATATGTTTTAATAATATGATTATGTATGTACATATATAGTATAGTATTAACGTACATATAATATATATATATATATACATATATGTATATATATATATATATATGTACATATGTTATAATATATGTATAAATATGTGTATTCAAATATATACGTATACATGTTATAACATATGATATTTTATATATATATATATATATATATATATATATATATATATATATATATATATATATATATATATATATATATATATATATATATATATATATATATATATATATATATATTTTATAATATAATATTTTATATATATATATATATATATATATATATATATATATATATATATATATATATATATATATATATATATATATATATATATATGTATATTTATATGTTTTAATAATATGATTATGTATGTACATATATAGTATAGTATTAACGTACATATAATATATATATATATACATATATGTATATATATATATATGTACATATGTTATAATATATGTATAAATATGTGTATTCAAATATATATGTATACATGTTATAACATATGATATATATATACATATTATATATACGGCTAATTTTATATTATCAAAAAATGATGAAATAAAAAACCATTAAACTAAAACTAATAGTTCATCAACAAAATGTAAAAAAATTTCTAATGTAAAAGAAGCTGAAATTTTATTCTGCCCATGCTTTTCAGTTTTCACAAACAACAGAAAAAACATGTCGTAACAGAAAAATAGTGACGAAGATCAACGAACAAGTGAACAACCTATCACGCATCAATCATCATTCAACAAAAACTGAATGAGTTACAAAATTCGAAACCCTTAAAAACCCCCAAATGAAGAACACATTAAACTCGAAACGAAAAAAAAAAAAAAAAAAATCCACTTACCTGTCCGTCACCGGCTGTTGCCGGCGACGATCGGACGTCGCCGTGGGTTGCCGGAAGTTGTCACTGCCGCCCGCCATCGCTCGTCATCGTCGGGAAGGTCGGCCGTCGGGTGAAGAGGAAGATTGAAGAAGGTTAGGTGGAAACAGGAAAAGGAAGAAGGTCGACAAACTCGACCTGATTTCACGGTTTAACGGATCAACATTTTATGTTTGGATCGGGTTTGACCCAAACCCGATCCAAACGTATCCGTGAAGTATCCGTATCCGGATCGCCGTATCGGCGTATAGATACGGATACGTGGGCTAATCCCACGTATCCGTGTGACATAGGTGCTAGTCTATGCTTTCAAATGAAATCATTTTGGGTGTATCTTGCAAGGAGGACATGTTCATGTAAATTTGGAAGTCCATTTCCTTCTTGTCTGCATTCTCCATTATGTTATTGTGTATTTCCCACATTAACTTATGACATCGTTCTTGCTTGGTTTTTCTCTTCTCCAACTTGGCTGCCGATCAAGTACATGATGTGCATCTAGCTAGAAATTGGTGCTGTTTGTAATGTTGAATTAATCAGTGGTGATCACAATGCCGCTCTGACATGATAATATTGTGATTTGTTAGTGAGCTAAGAACAAGTTGGCTTTGTTTGATTTAAGTGGTTTTTTTTATTAATGGCTATTGCTACTATTATTGTTGTTATCACATTTATTCAGCAATTTGACATGATTTTGGGCCGTTCAAGAATGACCCTGGCTGGAATTATACTTTATTTCATGGTATTGAAATCCATGGATCCAAATCAACCCTCTTTGAATCAATATAGATCTAATTCAGTAAGGGCACATGTCCTTTTTATTTTTAATATTCTGAATTTTTTATTTTTTCTCGTACCTTTTTAACATAAACAATACAATTTTTAACTTTCTCTGATTCGCAAATGATTCCTGTTTGTTTCAGCTAATCCTTTGAACAATGTTGTACGTATCGTTTACAAACACGATACGATACGCCCCCTGTATCGTAAATGGGGGTGTATCGTACCTGTATCGTACGATACATGCGATACGGGCCCCCGTATCGTACGATACGGACTGATTTCTAAAAAGGCGGCTTGAACCCCCATTGTTTCGACTTTTTTTTATAAAAACCCACCCCTTCTTCATTTCTAATCTATAGATTTTACCGCCTTAAAGGGAAATCATCGATTTCCATTGTGAAATCATCGATTTTCAGCATGAAATCATCTATTAAACCATGGATTTGTGCATGGGTGGCTGATTCCCATTGGAAGGAAAAGGGTTTTTTTAAACCATGAAGATGAAGATGAAAAAGAATGATATTGTTATGAATTTTGATGTCTATGAAGTATGAATGATGAACCGTGAACGCGTAAGTTTACAGCGTTTAGCAAAATAATAAGTCTATCATTATCTAAAAGACTAAAACATGTTTTCTATGAAGAATTTATTATTTTTAATTTTTTCTGATTTTTTTAATGAATTTTTCGATTTCTTTTAATTTTTTTTTATTTATTATTATTATTATTATTTTAATTTACGATATGGTTACGATACGGCGTATCTTAAAGCCCGACCGATACGGCTTATGATACGCGTTTTACAACATTGCCTTTGAATCTTTTGTTGACTGATTAGATTTAGGAATAAATTTTAGCATCACTTCTTTTTTTTATTGACAACAATTTTGTTCCTCTTTGACTGTTTCTTAATTCTTCCGTCTTTCTTTTATTGTATTTTATTGAACTCTTTTCTTGTGTCCTGCTTCATAGTCTTTTTGAAGCCTTTCTTAAGGTGCCAGGACCTTAAAGCAGGTGAGCTCATTGACGTTTCTTCTAAACGAGTGTGACTTTTGTTGTTTAAATATCTCAATAGCATTTGATATATGTTTATTGTTGTTATTCCCTTTTCTCTTTTTATCATTAGACAAAATCATGTTCTGAAAGACTTGTGCTATGGAAAAGGAAAGTGTACTGCAAGCAAATCTAGGTCTTGTGCGGCTGATATTGTTCTTTTCCATATGAGCATGGCCGAGTTAGGTTCACTTTGTTAGGAGGCATGTATATTAGTTTGTGTATAATGTTTGTCTTTTATTTTTTAGATTTTGGTTTGAATCCAATCCCATCCACGTGTTACATGCACATTATGTAAGTACTCTTTCTTCATAAGGGCATTACATTCCTTGCTGTCAACATATTTGGAACTCTCACA
Organism: Nymphaea thermarum; assembly: GCA_011799765.1. Classification (NCBI taxonomy): domain Eukaryota; kingdom Viridiplantae; phylum Streptophyta; class Magnoliopsida; order Nymphaeales; family Nymphaeaceae; genus Nymphaea; species Nymphaea thermarum. Next base: position 5,934 of record JAANDH010000303.1, on the reverse strand, counting down.
TGGTACTAGGGCCATTTTGTTCTTAGGATGGGGTGCTTTTCCAGGTGTATCACAATGTCAACACACGATCACATTCTTTGTATATTGTTGTTTTTATTATTTTGTATCTGGATTGAATCCAATCTAGTCCTACATGTGTACACTTATGTAAATATCCGTTCTTCATAAGGTTATTATGTTTACTTGGCCAATTAGGGCATTGTTTTTTAATAAGTAAGAAATGAAGCTGATCACGTCTTTCTCATTGAAGACTGATATTCTAGCCCCTCCTTCCTCATCTCTTTTGTCCTGGCTACTAATATTTCTGGAGATTTCTTAATACACTTCGTCACATTTGTTGGGTTCATCCTACTTGTGGAAGAAAAAGATGTCTAACAGATGTCACCATAGTTGTTTATTCTTTTTGTCACACCCCGACCTTTAGACACACAAACATTTTTTTTCTAAACATAAAGCATCGAGGCGTGACTACACTACAATTCGAAAAGACGATGAGCCAAGCAATTCAAAACAATGGGGCGAACTTTCATTAATGCAATCATTTCAGTTCATACAAAACCACATCAATGTGTAACAAAAATGTCCCAAACTATATAATTGATGCCTAACAAAAACAAAGCATCAATAAAACCAAAAATATGACGCGCCGGCACTACAAAAGACCCAAAACCTCCCCAGTAGGACGTGAGTGAAGCCATCTGCTCAACCTGCTGCCCCGGGTCCGCCAAAACCTGAAAAAGGAAACAACTGAAGGCTTATTAGCCTTCGCAGTATGGCAACAAGCCAGGAAAAATACCAACCCCTTTCAGGTAAGATTCAAATAAATATAAATATCAAGATCATGTTGTGTCAAGGTACGGCACACAAAGGCCACTCAATGGCCATAGTCATTGACTTTTTCAATCACATGCAAGCATACCTAAACATCTCACTTGCATTTGCAACACAACAATTACATTCACTTCAAACACATACCATCAATCATATTCAATACATTTTCTTTAACTTCAGTGTATTACAATTCCTGTAGGTGCAACACAGGCACGTGCACACCATAGGTGGCCTACAGCCGAGAGACAACCCCCGTGGTGGTCCATAACAGTATGGATCCATTTCATCCGCTGCAGCAGTAGAGCACTCATCCATGGATGTGTGAATTCCAAGGAGAGATACTCAACCTTCCCTAGGACACCCAGGTTGGGAAGGAGGGAGCCCACGCTCCATGCACAACACACAACAGTACCCTGGGGCCTTGCACCGCCTGCGCTCCGAACAGGCGAGACCAGTGACAAAACCAAGAGGGGACGTCTCCCAATCACATAGCCACATCCCACTGGCCTCTCATCTTTTAATCATTCTTTATTGACATTAGATTAACACATTCACAATTGACTGGCTAGCTCATGAGGTTGGTGCACTTCTCGAGTGCACCCACACCTCCAATTGCCTCCACACGAGGCCTATACATACAGTAACAGTCATTGCTAGGCGTCATACAGTACGGGTACAACTACCCTCTATTTCATCCATTTGCATCGTTTCCCATGGCAATGCACATGCAACAACATACACATTCATATCAATCATCACATTCATCCTCACATCAATCACATCTTTGAAAAACTTAGCCAATCCACAGAGAGTAGTCTCGATCTGCGGTTGGCTCGTAGCTGTCCTATGCAGTTATCATTCTATGATACTTTCTAATGCACAATTGGGGTCGAGGAGACACTCGACTCGATACCCCGCCTCATCTGTCCTAAACAGATATCAATTCTAGCATGCATATGCAAATGCGTAACAGTTTCAAAACAATTACCAATAGCATTTCAAACAATTCAAATCATATAGTAAAGCATGAATAAACATACATACATTCATTTACAATCCATCAATCAATTCACATTACAATCCTAGGATCTCATGATCCTAGGAACACACAATCACATTTACCCAGGCAGGAATTCGCCTGGCATGTCGCCATACCTGTGGCGCGATCACAATTCTTCAAAAAGCCTCAAGCTTCGAATCTTTTCGCTCAAGGTCGTCGAGACGTGCCCGGTGCACCTGTAAACAAAAACAAGAATAAGATTCCTACTTGATACCTACACGATTCATTGAATTACAACAATACAAAACAAAATCCTTGAGGCACATGTCATCGCCTCAAGAGGGTGTCGACGGGTAGTGTCGACCTACAAGCCCTCCAATAGGCTTCCTCCATTACGCCTTGACGTTGCCTCGAACAATCAAAACCCTCAGTCCATCACTAATTCCTTCCTCAATACGTTCTTTCATTAAAACATCAACCTCCAAAGTCACATCCAAATACGCATATATCCCCAAAACCATCCAATCTCTACCATGCTTCCCTAATGCTTCGAGAATCCATCCATCGTGCTTAAAAGAACAACATAGACATGAATCAATGCTTCTCCAACGTAACCCTACACTTTTCCCCAAAAAGCGAGGTCACTACTATGCATCCCAAATCATCGATTCTACCTTCTAGCATGCTCAACCAATAATTATACATGCTTTAGCAAGTAAGATTCATTAATAAGAGTTCAAATACGCCTTGCTCACCCCAAAACAAGAGCCTAGGCTACTGGAATCCTTCGGCAGCCACCTCAAGCGTTCCAACGTTCCCCAAACGGCCACAATCGTGCCAAGCCTCCACCACGAACGCCCTATGCTGCTGCTATGAAGAAATGAGCCCGTTCTCCAAACTGAAAATCGACCAACAACGATAAAATCAATGAAGACAAGTGCACGGTTGGGGATAAAAGGGAAAAACACTTAGAGAAAAATGGGGAGAACGAGCTCTCTTAGGGCACGAGGCAAGGGAAGACAGAGAGAGAGATTCAGACAGAAAAAAGGGTGAGGGGAGTGGACGGGAAAGAAGAGAGAGTCGGTGGGAGAGTGAGGAGAGGGGTCGTGTGGGAGAGAGCGAGAGAGAAGAGAGGGTCGGTGGGAGAGAGCGTTCGGGACAAAAAAAAAAGGGAAACGACAGAGAGCAACGAAGGGGGAAAAGAAGAAGAAGAAGAAGGAAGGAGAAGAAGGGGTTGGGCTTACCGGAGCACCGCCGCTCGCCGCCGGAACCACCTCCGCCTTCTTCTCTGCACAGACCCGAGAGCACCCAGGCGGTAGACGGGAGAAAAGAGGGAAAGGCGAGGGAGAAGAGCCCTCACGTCGGGCTCTTTCATGCCACGGGTTCGGGTCTGGACCCGATCCGCCTCACCTGCAAACGCCGAGTGTTACGTCCTACCCTCCTTAACAGAAATTTCGTCCTCGAAATTTAGATCATACCTCAATGCAAAAACAAGTGTGGATATTTCTTCTGCATGTCCTCCTCAGGTTCTCATGTACTCTCCTTCAATCCGTGGTACTGTCATTTCACTCTCACCAAAGGAATTCTCTTAGTGCGAAGCACTTGCTCTCTTCGATCTACAATTCTGATAGGTTTCTCTTCCATTGTTAAATCATCTTGCACTTGAATACCTCGAAAATCAATTACATGTGTCGGATCTGGTACATACTTTTGAAGCATGGAAACATGAAAAACGTCATGAATATGACTCAAGTCGGGTGGTAGAGCCAATCTGTATGCCACCTCTCCAATCTTCTCTAATATCTCAAAAGGTCCTACGAACCTCGGGCTCAACTTGCCCTTCACACCAAAACGAAAAACACCTCTAGTAGGGGAAATCTTCAAAAACACATGATGACCAACCTCAAAGGTCAACTCTCTACGACGAATGTCGGCATAGCTTTTCTGTCTACTCTAAGCAGTCAACAACTTTTTCCTTATCAATTGCACTTGGTCGGTGTAGTGTTGCAATACTAAAGGGTTTTCGATCTTGCCATCACCAAATTCGGCCCAACAAGCTGGCGATCTGCACGGCCTTCCATACAAAGCCTCAAAAGGTGTCATCCCAATACTAGAGTGGTAACTGTTGTTATATGCAAATTCTGCCAATTTCACATGTTTGTCCCATTCTCCTTTCCACTCTAAGACACAAGCGCGCAACATGTCCTCTAAGGTCTGAATAGTCTTCTCTGATTGTCCATCAGTTTGGGGGTGAAACGTTGTGCTCAGCTTAAGCTTGGTACCCAATGCCCTTTGCAATTGCCCCCAAAACTTAGAAGTAAAACGCGGATCTCGGTCTGAAATGATAAACTTTGGCACTCCATGCAATCTTACTATCTCGCCAATATATAACTCTGCGAGACTTTCCAAAGACTGACTGATTCTTATATGCAGAAAATGAGCGGACTTCGTTAGTCGATCAACAATCACCCAAATGGCATCATGTTGTCTTCTAGTGCGTGGCAAACTAACCACAAAATCCATCGTAATGTCTTCCCACTTCCACACTGGGATATCTATTCTCTGCAACAAACCTCCGGGCCGCTGATGCTCTGCTTTTACCTGTTGGCAAACTAAGCACTTTGCCACATATCCTGCAATATCACGCTTCATTCCAGGCCACCCCAAATTCCTCTTCATATCTTGAAACATCTTTGTACTGCCAGGATGTATAGAAAACTTAGATTTGTGAGCTTCATCAAGCAACTGATGTTTCACCCTCTCATCCTTAGGAACCCACAACCTTTGTCGAAACCGCAATGAACCATCTTCATCTTGATGCCAAAGAGAATTTGTCTTCTTGCTTTCTTCCATGTTCTTAGCAAACTCTGGATCTTCCTTTTGCTTCATTACAAGTTCTTCCATCAAAGGATGTCGAACCAAGGCCGTCATTGTTGCCTTGTTCTCATCGCAGAGATAAGACTGCCAAGCTATCACATCTTGCAATAATGTCCAAGAACGGGTCAATATACCGCACATTGATGCCTTGGCATGTCTGCTCAACGCATGTGCCACCACATTCGCCTTGCCTGGATGATATGATATAGTGAAATCATAATTCTTCAAGTATTCAATCCATCTTCTTTGCCTCAAGTTGAAATCCCTTTGGGAGAATATATACTTCAAGGACTTGTGATCTGTAAACACTTCAAATGTTGCACTATAGAGATAGTGTTTCCACATCTTCAATGCGAACACAACTGCTCCCAACTCCAAATCATGAGTGGGATAGTGTTGCTCGTGAGCCTTCAATTGCCTTGATGCATAAGCCACTACATGGTCATGTTGCATCAACACACAACCATATCTGATCCCTGAAGCATCTGTGTACAATACAAAACCCGAATGACATGATGGAAGCGTCAGAATAGGAGCGGAAGTAAGCTTGTTCTTCAGAGTTTGAAAACTCTTATCGCACTCTTCATTCCAACCAAACTTCACTCCTGTTCTTAATAGTTTAGTCATGGGCGTAGCAATTCTCAAAAAGTCTTGTATGAACCTGCGATAGTATCCAACCAATCCCAAAAACCTTCTAACCTCAGTTACGCTGGAAGGTGTCCTCCAGTCCTGTACAGCCGACACCTTAGCCGGATCGACGGATACTCCATCCTTCGAGATCACATGACCCAGAAAGTTTACTTTTTCTAGCCAAAATTCACATTTGGAATATTTGGCATATAGCTTATGCTTGCGCAAAAGACCCAACACTCTTCTCAAGTGGTCTCTATGCTCTGCCTCACTTTATGAGTACACCAAGATATCATCAACAAAAACAATTACAAATTGATCCAAGAACTCTTGGAAAACCCGATTCATGAGGTCCATGAATGCTGCGGGAGCATTGGTCAACCCAAAAGGCATGACCCTGAATTCATAATGCCCATATCTGGTTCGAAAAGCAGTCTTAGAAACATCTTCCTCCTGTATCAAGAGTTGATGGTACCCTGTCCTCAGGTCAATCTTGGAGAAAACCTTAGCATTCTTAAGCTGATCAAACAAGTCTTCGATTCTTGGAAGCGGATACTTATTCTTGATGGTGACTTGATTCAACATACGATAATCTA
>JAANDH010000302.1:242469-286969 GCA_011799765.1 Nymphaea thermarum | reverse complement strand
TGTCCACAAACTTGGTCCTAATCGAGATAAACTAGCTGCTCAAGCAAGTAAATGTGTGTTTGTGGGATACTCTAAAAATCAAAAGGGTTATCGTTGCTTTGATCCTACATCCAATCGAGAGTTTGTCAGTGCCGATGTAACCTTTCTCGAGTCATCTCCATTCTTTCTTGCAGGTCCTTCGAATTCAAAGTCTGAGATGCCATCTTCAGTTCCACTCCCAATTCCTCCAATTCCTCCTGAGTCGCTTCCATGTTCATCTTCACCCTCCATTCCACGGTTCAAAGATCCTTCTCTCACATATTCAAGAAGAAATTCATCATCTAATGACCCAGCACCATCTTGCTCTCAGGAGGTAAGTAGTTTTGAATTACATAACATACCTGAGTGTTCCATTAATGCTCCTGTTATTGATGAATTACCTATTACTCTGCGTAAAGGAATTAGACAATGTACAATTCATCCTCTTTCCAAGTTTGTTAGTACAGCTCATGTTGGAAATCATATGTGCAAATTTATTGATGCCTTGTCAACTACTTCCATTCCTATTTCACACGAACAAGCTATGTTGGACTCTAAGTGGCACCAGGCTATGAAGGAGGAGATGGATTCTCTATTATCTCGTCACACTTGGGATCTCGTTGAACCTCCTTATGGGGCTGATATTGTCGGCTCGAAATGAGTTTTCACTATCAAGTACAACTCAGATGGTACAGTTGAGCGCTACAAGGCACGTTTGGTAGCAAAAGGATACACACAAACATATGGTGTTGATTTCTTTGAAACCTTCTCTCCTGTGGCACGTTTGGGCACTATACGGCTCATCATGTATGTTGCGGTTCATTATGGTTGGAACATGTACCAACTCGATGTTAAAAATGCATTTCTTTATGGGGATTTAACTGAAGTTGTCTATATGCAGCAACCACCCGGATTTGAGAAACAGGGGGAGTGTACCAAGGTATGTCTGTTAAAGAAAGCAATATATGGTTTGAAACAGAGTCCCAGAGCATGGTTTCAGAAGTTGTGTGATGTTGTGTCTAAGTTTGAGTTTCAGAGATCGCCTCGAGATCATTCATTGTTCATAAAAAGGACTTCCAGCAGTATAGTTGTTATAGTGGTATATGTGGATGATATAATTTTGACTGGTGACAATGAACAAGAAATACGGGACACAAAAGAGTACTTGCAACAACATTTTGTTACTAAAGACCTTGGCTCTTTACGTTACTTCTTGGGGATAGAAGCGGCAAGGAGCAAAGAAGGTCTCGTTCTTTCACAAAGAAAATATGTTCTTGATTTGCTTCAAGAAACAGGTATGGCTGGAACTAAACCAGCTTCTATACCTATGAATTCTCGCACTCAATTATATGATGACAAATCTAAACCTGTTGATAGCAAATCATATCGATCTCTCATTGGGAAGTTACTACATGTAACAATTACTAGACCTGATATATCTTTTGCTATGAGAAAACTAAGCCAATTTATGGACAAGCCGAGGAAAGCCCATTGGGATGCAACTATGTTATTATTGAAATTTCTAAAAAGCTCTCCTGGAAAAGGTTTATTATTTAGAAGAAGCAACTCACTTCAAATAGAAGCTTACTCTGATGTAGATTATGCAGGCTCAGTTGATGATAGAAAGTCCACTACGGGATTCTGTATTTTTGTTGGTGGTAACTTAGTCTCTTGGAGAAGTAAAAAGCAAGCCGTTGTTGCTCGTTCGAGTGCAGAGTCAGAATATCGAGCGATGGCTCAAACAGCCACTGAGATAACATGGGTGAAAGGCATGCTAGAAGGCCTTGGAATTCAGGTTGAGCTGCCTATAAAAATGCAGTGTGATAATAAAGCGGCTACTTACATAGCAAATAATCTGGTCTTCCACGAACGAACCAAACATATTGAAGTTGATTGTCATTACTAAAGCTCTTCCAATATCCAATTTTATGAAGTGTTGTAACAAGCTGAGCATGATAGACATTTATGCTCCAGCTTGAGGGGGAGTGTTGAGAAAATAAGTTGTTTCTTTGTTTTAGGTAGCTTTCTGAATTTTTAATATCTTAGTGGACTCTTTATGTAAAGGGTTATTCTTAACCCTAAGCTTATTATTAATCTAATGAAAAGAGGTGCAGCCGATATTCTCTTAGCATCTGCCAAATAGGCATTGTAAATTGCATAAAATATGTAAACGTATCTCACCATTCATCATCTAAAATACATTGTTTAATTTCTTGAGTCTTCACAATGTCATCACTTCGATAAAACTCTCAATCATTGTCAGTCACTATAAGTGTTAATGCATGTTTTACCTATGTTATTCTTTTCATTATTACAATACTAGATGCAAAACGAGTCTCTCTGCTACCTCTAATAATTTCAAATCAAAATGCTTATTAAATATAGGAAGATCATTGTGGTGGTTTGTATCAAAGTTTTTGACATCATGTTCATGCTCTTTCAATCCATGAACACAATTTAACAGTGTTCACATATTCTTTTGATGGGTTTGCAAACACTTTCAAGTGCTAGATTTATACTGTGTGACACACAAAGAGTCTAGAATATGTGACTATTCTTGGGATCACTTACCAAATTCATCATTGCTCGTTGGCAAACTAGAGCATTATCAGTAATAATTTGCACAATATTGTCTTCACTCACTTCTTTGATGATTTCTATAAATAGCCTTTTTACATACTCATCATCTTTATATTGCCCAGATGCATCAACACACTTCAAAAAGATTGGTCCATAGCGAATAAACAATAAAATTTATCAATGGCCGCCTTTGTATATATGTCCACCCATTAGAAACAATAGACACAAAAAGGGGATGAACACTACTACTACTTTAATCCAATAGCACCAAAGAGGATGAGATGAATCCATTTCTACTGCAGCAGTGGTATGAACACTACTACTACTGCTTGCCATATTTCCACTTGCAGGCATCGTTCCTTTTCCTTTATCATCCATTACAATTTATGTCTAAAAAGCAAAAAATTATAACCAATAACTGAAAATATATATCAACAATTCAAACACGTAAAAAAAAATGATGTAGCTCTGCTGCTCTACGGCTCCCACATGAAAACGGTGCAGCCGTTGGAGCTACATCACATAGGTGCATGCTCAAATCAGGCAACCAGAAAAACACAAAAATCAGATTATCTATAGCAGTATAGAAAGATGCACAAATGTTGGACAAAAGGGAGAGGATAAAAATACCTGCCGTCGATCGATGGGAGAGGTTGTCGGACGACGGGTGAAGCTGTCGGAGAAATAAGATGCTTAAATGTTGGTTAGAGAAAAGAAAATGCCCAAATCAAGTGATGGAGAACTAGATTTCGATCATTGTGAAGGGCTCTATTGTGTTTCACTTCTCTTTAACATTAAAAAAGGCATCACCCTTCCTCAGAGAAGTCATCGGTCATCGGAGAAGTTGTTGTTTGTTGGAGAAATTGCATCCACAAGAGTGGAACTTGCTACCATTGGTCGTTGTGGGTACAATGCAAAAACCGTCGAGGGATCTGCTGCATTTTGCTTCTCTTTAACGTTAAAAAAGGTGTCACCCTTCGCTGGAGAAGTCGCTAGTCATCAAAGAAGTCGTCATTCACTGGAGAATCGTTGGAGAAGTTGTCGTTCACTGGAGTGGAGCTTGCTGTCGTTCGATCACTGTGGGTGAAACGCAGAAACCACCGAGGGCTCTGTTGCATTTTGCTTCTCTTTAATGTAAAAAAGGCATCGCCCTTTGCTGGAGAAGTCATTGGTCATCGGAGAAGTCATTGTTCGTTGGAGAATCACTGGAGAAGTCCCCATTTTCCAGAGTGGAGCTTGCCGCCGTCGGTCATTGTAGGTGAAAACACAAAAGTCATCGAGGGTTTTGCATTTTCTCTTTATTGTTTTATTTTAACGTTAAAAAAACATAAACCCTAACTATGGACGTTTTTGGACTTGGTCAACTTTTACCGAGTCTGAAAATGGATGGTACGTGTTCGAGTACATTGATTGTACCCAATATGGTGAACGCAGTACCCAGGGTGTACCCGAGTGCGTACTGGTACTCATATCGGTACGGTGAAACCTGTGTTATATAGGATCTAAATATGTCATCGGTGAAGAATGGCATCCGAAAATGACTTATACCACACTTCCACCATAGAAGAAGCCCAAAAACGGAGTACCCAAGTATAAAGCATACATAAGTTATATGCTCTAAATTCAGCAAAATCATCAAATACACATGATGACAACATCATTCAGCTTAATTATTTAATTTACTGGAGCACATATGTAGAGAAGTAATACAAGAGAATTGAAGAACAGTTGTAGCCCGTCCAAGAAAACATGGAAGCAGTAAAATCCATCTTGGATGCAAGAAAAGACTTCAAGGCAAGGATGCAAGGAAAGACTTCAAGGCAAGAGAAAAAGAAGCTTTGAAACTACACAAAGAATCTATCAGCAAAAAGATAAGCCCGTACTCTTTAGCAGTAGGCCTAAATCACCGGCGTTCAGAGATTTCTATCTCATGTCGAACTTCAGAGAAGAAGATTCAAAGGGGCACATCATGATGTACCAAAATTGACGACAATCAGATGTAAAGAAGCATGTGATTTCCCAAGGTTTAGAACTGCAATTCTAAGTATCTACATGCCCAGCCATTAGAATTGTAGAAGTAATTAAGCTATGGGCACAACATCTTTACATGGTGGTCTCTCAAAAAGAAGCTGGCTCTAAACAATGCCTGGAGAATATTGTTTTTCACTTTCTCTAGTCGAGTAGGAATCGATGAAAATTTCTATCAGATGGAGAAAAACAAGCAAACAAAAGAAGATCTAGTAGTATTGGGAAACCAGATAATTTTGTAATCCAATCAAACCTGCTAGCACATCAATTGGCATATTGGCTTATGTTCATAAGAAGAAAGCTGAAAGATCTAAGCTATTTTGAGAGATACGCATAATTGTCTTAACGAAGCATGTTGCTCATGAGCTCATATACTACAGACATTTGGGGTAACATTCTTGGCGTCACTCCTAGAAGCTATAGGAAATATTGTGTTGGATGAACTATCTAACAAAAATATTATCATGAAAACACTGACTCTCTTAGATCTGCAGCAGGCTTTATGACAAAAGAATAAAAAATTGTGTTACAGAATCATGGGAAAGATGAACTGCCTAAACTCGAAAAGAGCATCTGTAACCAGATCGAAGGAGTAGAAGAACATAATTTGCCAAGAATATTCAAGCCGAAATTTAGAATAACCAAAACTAGAAGGCAATTCAAATGTTATAAGTACTTCAAAAGAAGAATAAACAGTGATAAGAAGTACAACAGGTGCTTTGCATGCAAGAAGAATGGACATTATGCAAACAAGTGTCATAGCAGAGCACCACATCAACAAGATGATATTCAAAGTCCTAGATATTGAACAATATTGAGATTTAATCGAGAATGAGGATGAGTTTGAAAAATGCGTTTTAGCAGGAAATGTGTTTCAAGTTGAAACCAAAGAAGACGAAGAAACACAAAGTGTCCTCGATATTGCAAAGATGTCTTCAAAAGCAAAAGGAAGGATCTGCATTGTCTCCAAAAACAAAGAAGAAGATGTAATAGTACAAACTTAATCAGGATCTGAATCAGACGAGTCAATATGAAAAAATGAATTTTGTAACAACTTTGCCTAGCAAAGTTTATTTAAGCCTTACAAAATTGTTCATAATAGCAGTGAGAAAGCATCAAGTTCAAAAGAATCGGATTCTAAAAATAAGATAATTTACTCTAATGATGAAGTTCCAATAGCACTTGAACATCAAGGAAAATGGGTAGTCTCTGAAAAAGATTGCGAAGGCAATCCAAGAAAAACATACAATTCTTATTACTTTTAAAATTTCACACCAAAGAAAATCCTTATCCGACAATTTCTATAATTATCCTAGTACAAATCGCTGCACAAAAAAGAGAAAAATGAAAGAAAGGACAAGCTTTTGTAGATACTGGTGCAATTATGAATTTCTAGAAAAATGAATTAATACGTGATTAGCTTTATTATCTCAAAGGCACCAAGGTGAAAACTATGAACGACGAAAAAACAATTTGCCTTAACTGTGCAGATAAAAATTGGTAAAAAAACTATAAGTACAAACTTTGTATAGATCGATGATGCCGAACATGATATCAGACTTAGATCTATTTCACTTGATGAAATTGATCTGTATACTATATGCAGAGATTGTCATATGTTTGTTCTTTTTCATTCACTTTAAATGCATATGACGATTTAGTTGATATTAAGTTTGCTAATAGCAGTGGATGCCACCTGAAAATGGTAGATTCCCATGTCGAAAGAACAAATATAGAAAACTGAAAACAGACTTCAACATAGGAAAATGGAACAGTAACATTGACAATACTAAGTTGTATTCGTATGTTAATGTGCATATTTATGTAAATGACATGTTCTTGTTGCACATGTTATCGCAGACGCTACAGATTTTTTGCGACGAGGACCAATAGGTAAAAAAACAACTTATTTTTATTGTATCTTCGCTCTTGGTTATTTTAGATGTCCACGACTTTGCTATTACTGATGGTACCATCTATGTAACTTTGATTTATTTGATCAGCAAAATCTTGTCTCCTACGCACATTCGATTTTGATCTCAAAGCTCCTTTGGCTTCAATGTAGAATACTCCCAACTTTAAAACGTCGTAGATTATGACAAGTATTAAAGCGATTTAACCTATGTAGTATGTGTTAGTGCAATATACTTTGCTCATCAAAATATCATCGCAATTTTTTTTGAACTTATACGTCCTATTTTGTGGTACCGCCTCCCCACTGGGTACTGTACATGCTTGATGCCAACATATTTCATCCTTCGAATAGATAATATAATACAGAAAGACACAGCGATAATGACAGAGGAGCAACCTTACAAACAGCAACCAACAACATTTGGCCATGACATGTCGACATGGCCATGCCTTCACAATGGCATCATCAGTTTCCTCTTATTAGTAGTAATTATTTTAAAAATTACGAGCAACTATACATCATTACTATATGCGAAAACTTGATGTGCTGACTATCTTGTTATAATTAGTGATCAACACAACGAAAACATGCTGACTAAAAGCGCGACGCAAGCCACACTTTCGCCTTATATGAGAAGAGGACTACCTTCCTTGACTAGCACAAAGATGCTGCTCCCATCTCCCCGTGAGATCCTTAACTCATGGTCCAAATAGGTTGTGAGCAACCATGATTGAGCCCTTTCAGATGTGATGGGGAACTTCAATGGTGGCTGATCAGAGATTGTTTTTGCAACCGATGATGCTGCATTTTGCACTGACGCCATCAACCCTTTCAATGGAGAAAGGTCGATGTTCTGCCCTAGAAACTCCACGCTTTCTGGTAGCACAATCGAATCAGTGAGTTGTGGTGTCCCAATCACACCTTCTTCAAATTTTATCTGCAAATAGCACAAGGAGCCTGTAAACTGTATGACAGTCAACAAAAGTAATTTAACTAGTCTCCACTTTAAAGAGTTCAGAAAATCAGCAATTCTGCTGTCAATAGCATTTCTTATTCATAAAATGTGACAGAATGAACATAACTGGGTTCATGAAGCCAGAACTGTCATTTCCAAAACAACATTTCTCATATCCCCTGGAAACTAAAGAATGAAACTCCAAGTACATAATTTGTTCGAGGGCATTTCTTCTTAAGAAATGAGAAACTGATAACGAAGCTTTCTTAGTCACCATTTTCACAAGTGCCATTGTGGCGACTCCAATACAATCCCCTTTCAACAGATGGTGCACCAAGAAAGCTGCTTCAGTAGCTTCTGGCTAAACCAACTCTACACATTTCTAATTTTCTATGGTTCTAGACACACTTCACAAAGACATATATACAACAAAAAGGAACCTAAACCATTTATTTCCCTTCTATTCAGTCTTTATCACTTGAGGAATCATGGTGAAATCAATTATTTACCCACAACAGTATAATAACAAAAAATAAAATAAAATGTTTGTTTTTTTCAGAATGCAAAGAGAGGGACGTGTTGCTCTTTGAGGTAAAAAAAAAATCTTGCTGAAGAATTCAGATTCTCCCAACCCATATGTTGAAGACAAAATATGCTTTGTCTAGCCTTTGCAGGTAAAAACCACATTGAGACAAGGAGATCATAGACCTGTGCCAGTCCTCAAATAAAAACCTTGTATCTGCATATCCTTTTAATCCATTTAATTTTTTTCTTACTGGTTTAAGCCGCAAGACAACACCAAGTAAAGACATAAGGGACATATTCCATATAGTTAGGATGAAAAACCATAAGATCTTGAAGTCCCCATTTCTGACTATTAGTAATGATTCACTGTCTTATGGGGAAGCCTTCATCAATTGTTGTTCCAAGATCCTCAAATGAAACAAACTTTTTTGGAGCTACAGAATGTTTTTATATCACAACATTCCTGAAAGAAATAGCTTTCATGAGAAAGAAGAACAAGCTTGACAAGATGGATGAATATTTTGATGACACGGTCCTTGACTCCTTGTTCTTTCAAGTCGGCCATATATGATTTTTCCTGAAAAATAGAAGACAAAACCTTGTGAAATAAGTAAAGATACAGATAAGGTTATTCACTTAACCTTTTTTTTCCAAACTCCCTAAGATTTAAAACAGCTAAAGATTTAGTTTCAAGATTCTGGAATAAACATAGTAGGCCAAAATTACGGCTCCTGTTAAAAGACAGTCACTGAAATCATGAAAATGTCAAGGGAATTACATAAATATTGATCCCAATTCGCAATGGCCAATACTGCCAGTCTGCCAGAAGATTAAAAGGCCCAAAGATAAGAATACATATGCAGCTAATGAAGACAGTAACTGCTAACAGCTTAGACACCTTTCATACGCTCAGTCTGGGACCTCAAACTTGAGGAGCTTAGAGTGAAATTTTAAGTGATTTCCATTTCGTAGCTTTGCAATGCATGGACAACTATTCAGCCATAGAATCACAGTTTTTTGACAAAAGTGATTTGTCGAGGTACAGTGCCATGGAAAGCCACTAAAGGTATCCAACATAAGCAGCAAGTCTAAAAAGCTTATCTGAAGTGCATATCCTTCTAGAGTAATAGGTAACATGCAGAAGATAGAAATGTTCATCAACACATGGATGAGACTTGAAGCCAATCAAAGAATCTCATACAGCAAAGTAGATCAGCTGTCCCAGGAAATAAATACCAACTTTTAGCAAAAATCATGACAGTATACTGATGGTGGAGTAATTACTATTTGGGTCACCTGCCCAATCAAAGTCAGTATAAATACAAAGAAGAGGATGAATGACTAGAATAATCTAATTGATAAAGTTCCTTTAACATATCTAAATATATGCACAACACTCATGTGAATAGACATGGGATTGTGATAGCCACCGGCTATCAAATTAGTGCTACTAACTCATGCACACACCAAATTAGGGCAACAAACCCAATTACTTCATTAATCAAAAGCCATCAAAAACAAGATTACATACAGCCTTATATAGTAGGCTGATACAGGGTCTCAAACCTATCAGACCTGACCTGATCCATTTATTTCAGTTCTACTATTTGGGTATTTACAATTAACCACCCGAAAGAGCCCTAAATCGTATCATTTACCCCTCCTTTCTTTGGAACTGCACCTTGCCCTCAAGGTAGAAAGTCTGGAAATCTCTACTGCAGTTCAATTGCTTCTTCCCAGGGGGGGTGCCTGTCCTTGGGGCCCTTGCTATTCTACCAGCAACTGTGTAGTGGAGGTTCCTTTCTTTTTGATTGATCTCTTTTTTAACACCCTGAAATGTAGCAGCGTCTCAGACTCTCAATTGTTTGCTGTGGTAAGGTTTGTAATTCAGCAGGGGGCCAGGCCGTTAGGGTAGCAAAGTTTGAGCCTTGAAACATGGAACACCAGATGTATGGCTGTGTGAGCTAGTAGTTGCAGCCTGTCTGCCACTCTGCCTATCTTCTCTGTAATCTGAAAAGGGCCTGAATATATAGGTGCCAGCTTCCCTGCATTATCAGTTCTCCTTGGAGCTCGTGCAGTCTTAATGTTCTTGAGATAAACCCATTCTCCCACAGTATAATGTTTGTCCCTTTGATGGCGGTTTTGCTGCTGGGCCATTCTGTTTTGAGCCACTGCCAGCCCTTCTTTAATGATCTTCAGCACCTTGTCCCTGGTCAGCAGCTGTATTTCCACCTCATCCATGTGTTCAGTAGTAGATTGGAATCTACAAACATCAGGTGGAGGTTGCCCATAGACGATCTCGAAGGGAGATGTCTTGGTGCGTTGTAAGCATATTCAGCCCAAGACAAGAAGTCTGTCCAATTACGTGGTTTCCTTTCTGCGTAGCAGCGTAGATAGGTTTCTAAAACCCTATTAACAACTTCAGTTTGGCCATCCGTTTGTGGATGGTAAGCTGTGCTCATGTTTAGAGCAGTCCCTTGCAATTTGAAGAAATTTTGCCAAAAATTAGTCAATAACAAAAAATAGTGGTCACTTGCTATTGACCGGGGCATACTGTGCAGCCCCCCTATGTGATCTTGAAAGGCTTTAGCTACTTCCTTGGCTGAGAATGAGTGGGCTAAGGCCACGAAATGGGCATACTTGAAAATCTGTCCACTACTACGAATATGACTGATTTTCCCTTTGCCTTTGGAAGGCCTTCAATGAAATCCATTGATATGTCGTCCCACATGTTCACGTTGAGGTAGCTTTTAGAATATTAAAGAACTTGACAGTTCTTTAATTATTTTCAATAACTTTTGGTTTACATTGTAATTTTGTTTTTACCCTAATTCTCCCTTAAGGGTCAGGGTAAGTGATCAATAACAAGTGGACGTGTTTTCTTCTCTCTTTCTCTCACGAAAACATGGTATCAGAGTCAACGGCGCCGGCTATCTCCTTTCCGGTGACTGTCAGGTTTCTAACCCCTAAACTCTCTCTCCCTCTCTCTTCGGTTGATGGGCAGAGGCTGAATCTCCCATCTGTCGTTCTTCCTTTTCTCTCGTTCTTCCTCCTCTCTTGTCTCCCTCTCTCCTTTCTCATCTCCTTCTTCTTCTTCCCTCTATTGCTCGCTGGTGGGTGAAATCTGATCACGCCTATGTGGAACGCGTGATCAGATCCGCTAGTGGAACATGGCGTGGCTGCTGGGTCCTATTTTTGTTGCTGATCAGAGATTGCCTGTCGCTGACATGGTGTGGCTGTTGGGATCTTATCGCTATTGCTGATCAGAGATTGCTTGTTGCTGCTTTTGGTTGTGGATAGCTGCTGCTGATCGGGGAGATGGTTTGTTGACATTGGTGATTGTGGAACAGCAAGATGTGGACTTGCTCTTTGAGAGTTGAGGTTGGGAACAGAAAAAGCAGCGGCAGTCCTCGTCTGTAAGTTTGTTTTTCAGCAGTAATTATTGGCAAAGTTTTTTGTTGTTCAGGGTCGTGAAGGAAGTGTGACTGCTACCTGTTTTGAATGCATGTTAACAACAACTAGATGTTAAAATCTGTGACTGGATTTTTCTGCCTGCATGTTCATTGTTTTTTCCAGCAGTCTACATTAAGTGTACAGAGATTTTATATTAAGTGTGCAGAGATTTTTTTCTTTGATCTTCACTATGATGCAGAGGCATAGTATTGTTGATACACAGGGAGAATATAAAGTCTCTGAGAATCTTCTTTCATTTGGGTCTACCGTGAAGTTAGATGGCTCAAACTATGAAATCTGGTCTCGCGTATTTATGATGTCTGTTAAGGGGCACAGAAAGAAACATGTTATTGAGGAGGAAGAACTCCTAATTAAGACAAGAAAATATTCTACATGGGAGGAAGATAACAATATTGTTATGTCATGGATTGTGAATAGCGCACAGGCACACATCACCCCTACGATTGCGTATTATACCTCTTCCAAGCATATGTGGGAATTTCTGAAGCAAACTTACTCCCACGATAAGAATATGAGCAAAGTCTTGCAGGTTGAAGAAGAACTTCTTAAACTCCAACAAGGTGACTCAGATCTGGCCCAATACTTTGCGTCAGTCAAATCAGCCTATGAGAGGCTCAAAGCCCTACGTCCCCCGTGTCAATCATGCTACAAAACTCACTTTGAGCAGCACATGGTGGCAAATCTTTTAGTTGGGTTATCTCCTGATTTTGCAGTGGCCAAAGCCCAAATGTTGACTGGGGCTGAAATTTCAGACCTTGCTGAGGCCTACTCGTTTGGCGGTGACTCTATCTCCATTCCAGACCTTGCTGAGGCCTACTCGTTTGGCGGTGACTCTATCTCCATCCTCAACTGATGCACCCTCTTCAGCATTAGCTGTCCCAGGAGGTCGTGGGCAGTCCTTAGCCATCTCACGAAGCCGAGGACAGACCTTCAATAGAGAGAGAGGAGGTCGTAGTTCAGGAGGTGGACGTGGTAGATTTCAATGTACGTTCTGTGGAAGACTTGGTCATCTAGAAGATAGATTGTGGAATAAACATGGTCGCCCAATGATTCGAGGCTCTGAGTCATCACAGATCAAGAGCTCGTCTCATATCCCAAAAGCTTCACATGTTGAAGATGACCATACAGAATCAAATGCAGAAAAAGTCACAGCTAGTATGAGTAAATCAGAGTATGAACAATTTCTAGCTCAGAAAGCTTCATCTTCCTCCTTGGCGTCTACAGTTGTGGGTGATTATGCCTTTTCCACCACTATGCAGAACCAAGATCCAGGTATGTCATAGATTATTGATTCTGGAGCCTCCAAACACTTTTGCAGTCGACCAAACTTATTCACTGTGCTACACCATTTTCCTCAACCTAGATAGGTGAAGCTTGCAGATGGGAGATTCTATCCTATTATCGGATGGGGCATTGTGAAAATTTCTGATTGTTTAAATGTGAATAACGTGTTATTTGCTCCTAACTTTCCCGCTCATCTTCTCTCAATTAAAAGGTTGACTCATGATTTGAACTGTAGAGTCATTTTTTATCCTGATTCGTGTTGGTTTCAGGACTTGCGGACTGGGAGGATGATTGGTGGAGGCCACGAACAAAGGGGAGTCTATTTCCTGTCTGAGGCCATGAACACAGCTGCTACATTAGTTCCATCCAAACCTACCAGTCTTCAGTGGCATCTCAGACTTGGGAATCCATCAGTGTCAAAACTTCGTTGCTTGTTTCCTCAGCTTTCCATGTCAGAGTCACTCCAATGTGAAGTCTGTCAACTTGGGAAACACAATAGGAATAGTTTTCCTTCGAGTCTAAGTCCTTCGAGTCATAGTATGTTTGATTTACTTCATGTCGATGTGTGGGAGCCTAGCCATATTGCTAGCCGGTCTAAATTTTGGTATTATTTGGTCGTAGTTGATGATTTCTCTCGTGCTAGTTGGGTTTTCCTTTTGAAGGAACGTTTTGCCGCTATATGTATCCTTCAAAAACTTATTATTGAAATAAAGACTCAATTTGGAGTTTCTGTTAAGTCTGTTCGCACTCACAATGCTCTTGAATTCAAATCGTCCAATCTTTTACAATTTTACTCAAAACATGGAATTGTTCCTAAATTCACATGTCCACATACCTCACAACATAATGGTGTTGCAGAGCGAAAACATTGACATTTGTTGGAAGTTGCTCATACTCTTATGATACAGAGCCATGTACCATCTTACTTTTGGGGGGATGCGATCCTAACTGTTTGTTACCTCATTAATCGCTTATCATCCTCATCTATATTTAACAAAATTCCAATTCAAATGCTTTATCTGGATCCATTGTTTCAAACTCCACCTCGTGTGTTTGGCACATGCTTTGTTCATATCCTTGGACCAAAGCAAGATAAACTTGCTGCCCAAGCCCGAAAATGTATCTTCATTAGTTATCCCAAGAACCAACGAGGCTATAAATGCTTTGAGCCTCTCACCCAGAAAGAGTATTTCAGTGCGGAGGACACATTCTTTGAGTCTCGTCCATATTTCCCACAACCATCAACCTCTTGCCCTGAAAGTCTCCCTCAATGCCCTTTGCCAATCCCACCTTTCCCGCTTATGTCCCTTTCGAGTTCATCACCACCCCAAAGTCGTTTTTCGGATCCTCCATTAGTCTACTCTCGTCGACATGGTCTCTCACATGGCTCTCCTCCATCATCCTTTCCTGAGGTAAGTGTACCTGATTCCTCACCTCTGGTTATCTCTGACCCGCAGGATCTTCCTATTGCCTTGCGGAAGGGTAAACGTTAGTGCACCATTCATCCCATTTCACAGTTTGTGACGTCTGAATATGTAAGTGACAAGGTGCGACAATTCATTCATGCTCTATCTACTTATACTACTCTGACATGTCATCAACAAGCATTACTAGACCCTAATTGGCGCCAGGCTATGGAAGAGGAAATACATACTTTACAGGAACGCCACATGTGGGACCTTGGTGCTCCTCCTTCCGGTTGTGATATTGTTGGATCCAAATGGGTATTCACTATTAAATACCATGCAGATGGCACCCTTGAACGCAATAAAGCTCAACACCCTTGAACGCAATAAAGCTCAACTGGTCACAAAAGGATATACTCAGACATATGGTATTGATTTCTTTGACACGTTCTCACCAGTGGCTCGGCTAGGTACCATTCGCCTCTTGATTTCTTTTGCAGTTCACTATGACTGGCAGATGCATCAATTGGATGTCAAAAATGCATTCTTGTATGGCGATCTTGAGGAGACAATTTATATGCAACAACCACCTGGCTTCAAGGTTCAGGGGGAGTGTGGGAAGGTGTGCAAATTGCGGAAGGCCATATATGGATTGAAACAAAATCCCTGTGCGTGGTTTCATAAACTATCTTATATTGTCTTAGAGAATGGATTCCAGAGGTCACCTCTTGATCATTCAATGTTTGTTAAGAAGGGAGAGTTGGGTATGCTTACTAAAGTCTTCTCCTGGTAAAGGACTACTATTCAAGAAAGGGAAAACCTTAGATGTCAAAGCCTATAGTGATGCAGACTATGCAGGATCTGTTGAAGATAGAAAATCTACTACTGGATTTTGTGTTTTTGTAGGAAGGAATCTCATATCCTGGAGGAGCAAGAAACAGCATGTGGTCTCACGGTCTAGTGCTGAGTCAAAATATAGGGTTATGGCCCAAATGGCAACAGAATTAACATGGGTTAAATCTATACTTGGAAGCCTTGACATTCCAGTTCAACTACCTATGACAATGTTTTGTGATAACAGGGCTGCCATCTATATTGCAAATAACTCAGTCTTTCACAAAAGAACTAAACACATTGAAGTAGATTGTCATTACATTCGTGATTTAGTTCAAGGAGGAGTGATTTCTACAACTCGTGTGGTCTTTGAAGAAGAAACTGCTGATATCTTTACTAAAGCTCTTGAATTAGTGAATTTTCAAAGTGTTGTAACAAGCTGAGCATGGTAGATATCTATGCTCCAGCTTGAGGGAGAGTGTTGACGTTGAGATAGTTTTTAGAATATTAAAGAACTTGACAGTTTTTAATTATTTTCAATAACTTTTGGTTGACATTGTAATTTTGTTTTACCCTAATTCTCCCTTAAGGGTTAGGGTAAGTGATCAATAACAAGTTGGACGTGTTTTCTTCTCTCTCTTTCCCTCACGAAAACACCACATGTTCCGGAATTGGAAGGGGTTGCAAAAGTCCTACTGGTTTAAGTGTCTCATATTTATGTCTCTGACATATCTTGCAGGAGGGTACGTATTCCTTCACCTTCTTTTTCAGGCGTGGCCGATCCTTTGATAAGTTCTTTCAAGAACTTGGTGTTCAGCCTCCTTGGTATCATGGAAGTATCTTTTGTCCACTCCTTTTCGGCAAATAGTTGGTGCTTTCTCTTATCTCTTCGTCACCAGACCTGACATTGCTCATGTCGTGCATGGTATAAACCAATTTCAACAAAGACCCACCTCAGTGCACATGGGAGCGGCAATGCGGATTGTGCATTATGTGAAAAACACAATCAACAAAGGACTATTTTTGTCTTCCGCTTCTATATTAGAATTAGTTGCTTATACAGATGCTAATTGGGGTGGAGATCCCAATAATAGGCACTCCCCCACTAGTTTTTGTGTGTTTTTAGGTGATTCCTTAATTTTCTGGCGATGCAAGAAACAGAATAAGGTGTCACTATCATCAACAGAAGCTGAGTATCGTGCTATGGCAACTACAACAATGGAGATACTGAAGTTCGGTAAGTGGACCTTACTGAAGTACCCATATGACTTAGCCAAGGACATAATCACATATCATAGAAGAAACAGGCACGAAGACATTGGTGAAGAAGAACATCATGAGACCACTCCAATCAACTTCAAGTGAAGAAAACCTTAGAAGATCCAATAGAAATGTAAGACAACCCAATAGGTTTGTGTCATATGAGACTTTTACTCCAACACATAGAGCTAGAATCAATGTTGTAGAAACACACAGCGGAAGAAGAGCAAACACAAGATTTGCGTGGAAAACCTCAAAACGAGGTGAAAAACCATGGGGAAGTTCTAACCTAGGTGCAACACCGCAACCCTAGGAGAGAGAAAAAACTTAATCACTTAATCAACAATTACAATGAGTGATTAGAATAAAAGAGGGAGGAAGAGAGAACTGAGCCCGTCCTCGGTTCTTGTGCCCATGGGTACCGGGTCCATATCTGGACCCGGTTCCCTATTACAAGGTATTCTAACACTCCCCCTCAAGCTTGGCATACATGTCAAACATGCCAAGCTTGCTAACATTCTTTTCAAATTGAGATGTAAATAAGGCTTTAGTCAGAACATTTGCAATTTGATCTTCAGACTTCATATAAGGCAGGATCAACTCCTTTGAATATATGCGCTCCCGTATGAAGTGGCGATCTATCTCCACATGTTTGGTTCTGTCATGCAAGACAGGATTATTTGTCAGGTTGATCGCAGACTTATTGTCACAATACATTTTCATCTTCTCTTCACTTTCAATTCCAATATCTGCTAGAAGAATCTTTAGCCATAGCATCTCTGTAACCTCCATAGCAACTGCCTTATATTCAGCCTCAGCACTGGATCTAGAACAGACCTCCTGCCTTTTACTTCTCCATACCACCAGGTTTCCCCCTAGAAAGATGCAGTACCCTGTGGTAGACCTTCTGGTGTCCGTACAACCAGCCGAATCAGCGTCAGAGTATCCTTCAATATTTAGTTTGTCCTGCTGAGTATATAGTAACCCTTTACCTGGGTTATTCTTCAGGTACCCCAATCGTTAGTGATTGTCACAATCACGCTTTCACTCCCCCACAAATCTCGGGAAATCCATTTTCGGAACTCTCGTTGGTACGAAACCTTCTCTGCTGGTTTGGTTTGTTTAATTACCCCCACTCTCGGAGTCGTGCATACCTGTTTTAAAGGGAGAATGACGATGATGTTGTGTCCCGTTTCGATCTCTCAAGTTCTCTCCACCATCAAATCGAGCTATGGAGGATGGCGATCGTGGTTAGCCGCTTTTGCTGAACGGGCGACCATCTCCCTGATGAGCATAGTGAGGTTCTGCTGCTCTGCGATGAGAGCTTGCACAGACAGGTGTATGTGATCCTCTGGTCCACGCCATCCAGCCTGCCTGCCATTATCTGCCTTGTGTCTTCAGATAGCTTCTTGAAACACTCCAACGCAGTTATTTCCTTCCTCCTAGACATCGTTGAGAGCTTTGATACCAGTTTGACAGCCGCCGGCTATCAACTTAGTGCTACTAACTCACTCACACACCAAATTAGGGCAACAACAACCCCAATTACTTCACTAATCAAAAACAAGATTACAAACAGCCTTATATAGTAGGCTGATACAGGGTTGAAAACCTATCAGACATGACCTGATCCATTTATTTCAATTCTACTATTTGGGTATTTACAATTCACAACACGAAGGAGCCCTAAATCGTATCAGATTATCTTGAAACTGCCTAGAAAAATCAACAGCATATGGTCAGGTTATGCTTAGGTACATGTGTTTCCACCAATTGTCTATAGGTAGTAGGATTCTCCAGAGGCACACCATCTTCAACCTTCATCTTTGAAAAAAGAGCTTTAAGGGTTTCAGCTTCCTTAGCATTTCTTAAACAATATCTACCAAAAATATCTGAAACAAATTTGCTTTGAACCAAAAAATACCCTTTAGCAAGATAGGCAACTTTTAATCCAAGAAAATTATGTTAAATTTCCTACGCGAAGCATTTCAAACCATAGTCATTGTTAAAATACTTTGTAATAGGAACCGGGTCCATATCTGGACCCGGTCTTATTGGGGCACGGGTACCGAGGGCGGCTCGGTACCCTAGGCGGCATCTCCTCTCTCCCCTTTATATTGTCACTTAAGTGTAATTGTTGAGATTAAGTGAAATTGATTTTCTCTCTCCTAGGGTTGCGGTTTGCACCTAGGTTAGAGCTTTTCCGTGGTTTTTCACCTCTTTCCGAGGTTTTCCACGTATATCTTCGTGTTCGCTCTTTGCTCTTATCTTGTGGTTTGAATTTCTACATGGTATCAAAGCCGCCGCGTGTGCGATCGTTGGTGTTTTCGTCGTGATTTCGCTGGTTTGTTTGGTTCCCACCGTCTCCCTCTTCAGCGCCGCCGCCAGTTTCTTCAGCGCCGCTAGGAGGGCTTCCGCCGTTGCTGTAGCACCACCGCCGTCGAGTCGCGTCGCCGCTGTCTCTAGCTTCAGCGCCGTCGCCTTTTCTGTGTCATCGTCGGCGTCAACGTTTTTTTCTGTCTGTCGTGGTACTTCCCGTTGCCAACTGTGGTGTCTCTTTTGTTGGTGTTGCGATGGCCGATGTTGTGCTCCCTAAGATTGCTGATGTCCTGGACCCGGGCAGCAATATCAAGGGGGAGAACGTACCTGTTCATGTTACCTCTATCCGGCTGAACAAGGACAACTATCTCTCGTGGTCGCCCTAGAAATCGGGATAACTAGTAGAGGACGCTTGCAATATATCACTGGAGAGAAGCCTGCGCCCGCGAAGAATGATCCCCAATGGGCCACTTGGACATTGGAAGATAGTCAGGTCAAAGTTTGGCTTATTAGTTCTGTCTTTGCTGATATTCAGCCCTTGATTCTACGTAAATCTACTGCTTATGAGATGTGGACTATTCTTGCTCGCATGTATGGCCGTAAGAAGCGGGTTTTGCATTCCTATCAAATCAAACGCAATATTTATGCTCTTAAACAGGGGGATTCTTCTGTTGCTTCTTTCTATGCTGCCCTAAAAACCAAATGGGAAAAACTTGATTATCATATGAATGATGACTGGAAGTGTGGTTCAGATCAGGCCCTGTATTGGGAAAAAGAATGGATGGATCGTACTTTTATCTTTCTCGGAGGTTTGCGTGACGAGTTTGAGTCGATCCGCGGTCAACTTCTTAACTGTGATGAAATCCCTGGGATCGAAGAGGTGTATGCTCGTGTAGAGGCTGAGGAACAACGACGTCAGATTATGCCTATTGACTCGAGTCACGGGAGCTCTCCTTCTGCCTTTGTGAGCCGTACGGCAGGGACAGGACAACGTCCTTCTCGAAGGTGCAGCCATTGCAATAAATCGGGACACTCTGTGGATTTTTGTTGGGATCTTCACCCTGAGAAGCGTCTCGTCCGTGGTCGTCCTCCCTCCACTCGGCGGGCTCCATCTGTGCCCGAGCCTAGTCAGAATACTTCTTCCAATGTTGCAACATCTAAACTTTCCGCAGACCAACTAAAGGAGTTGCAAGCTTACATTAGCCGGTTGTCTACCCAAGATGACGCTTCTACTTCTGAGGGAGCACGCTTAGCCCAGGCCCAGGCCCTTGTTGCTACTAGTGATCAAGGTAACTCTTCTCTTGGAGATTGGATTGTTGACAGTGGGGCTACCCATCACATGACAGGGGATCTCAGGATTCACGAATACAAGTTGACCTCTGGAAAGCAGCGTGTATCTATGGCAGATGGGTCCTCGATATCTGTGGCTGGAAAAGGGAGTTTATCTTTACTGAACAAATATTGCATTCATAATGCCCTGCATGTTCCCAACATTCCTGTCAATTTATTATCTGTCAGCAGTATCACTAGAGAGCTGAATTGTAATCTAATTTTCACTGCTGATTGTTGTTTCCTGCAGGACTTGGGGACGGGACAGAAGATTGGGATTGGTTCGGCTATTGATGGACTCTATAGGATGCCCATTCAGGTTGCTTCTGCCTTGATTTCAGCCACTAGTAGACAGCTTTCTGGCATGGAGGACAGATCCACCATTATGCGTTGGCACGAACGGCTTGGCCATATTCCTTTCCAGTTGATTAAACAGTTGTTTCCTAGGATGTTTCATTCTGTTTCTCTGGACACCTTCGCCTGTGAAGTGTGTCAATTGTCTAAACATGTTAGGGCTTCGTACCCTATTTCTTTCAATAAATCTACTCGCCCATTTGCTTTGGTTCATTCTGATGTCTAGGGCCCCTCGGGAGTACCCACATGTCGTGGCTTCCAATATTTCATGACTCTTATTGATGATTACTCACGGTGTACGTTCGTGTATTTGCTGAAAGAACGTAGTGAAGTTCCTAGCATTGTCAAAAATTTTGTTGCATTTGTTGACACTCAATTCCATACCACTGTTCAGGCCTTTCGTACTGACAATGCTCGTGAGTATGTCTCCCAATCCCTTGCTGACTTCTTGCGAAGCAAGGGTATTATCCATGAAACATCCTATAGCTATACACCTCCTCAGAATGGCGTGGCTGAGAGGAAGAACCGTCATTTGTTGAATGTTACCAAGGCAATTATGTTTCAGCGTCATGTTCCTAAGCGGTACTGGGGTGATGCACTTCTCACTAGTGCCCATCTCATTAACCGTATGCATACTCGTGTGTTGAATGGTTTATCCCCCTATTCTATCTTGTGGCCAAATCAGAATCCCTGGCCGTTGACACCTACAGTATTTGGGTGTGTTTGTTTTGTACATGACCACAGCCCCACTCTTAAAAAGCTTGATCCTCGGTCCATCAAAGCAGTCTTTTTGGGTTATTCCACCACCCAGAAGGGCTACAAGTGTGTTGTTCCTAGCACCTCCCGAGTCTATGTTTCCAGGGATGTGACCTTTCATGAACATGATGCATATTTTCCTGCGAATACTCTTCAGGGGGAGTATCTTGGTGAGAAAGTGGAAGAGTATTCGTCACATCAGCTTATTCAGTTCACAGATTTCTTGGACTACACGGCTAGTTCTTCGAATGTGGTTGATATAGTCAGTGAGGGAAGAGACAGTCAGATGGAGGGCAGCCCTGTGGTTGAACAGTATCGTGATCGTTTATTTGGTCAGGTTTACAGCAGAAAGGAGAAGGATGTGATGGAAGTTGTTGATGTTACCAATCCCAATCTTGCGAGGACCCCGGATGATCCAAGTCCAATAAATGAAGATCTTCCTATAGCCCTGCGCAAAGGGACCAGGTCATGTACTTCCCATCTTATACAAAGATTTGTTTCATATGCTAAACTCAGTAAAGACTATAAGTGCTTTATTACCTCTCTCTCTCTATGGCTGTTATTCTCAGGACAGTAGAGGATGCCAGGGAGGATCCTAAATGGCGACAGGCCATGACAGAGGAGATGGACGCTCTGGCAAAGAACAATACATGGGAGGTTGTTGATATTCCCAAGGGAACTCACTTAGTTGGTTCCAAGTGGGTGTTTACTGTGAAATACAAACCTGATGGGACTGTTGAACGCTATAAAGCTCGCCTCGCTGCAAAGGGATTCAGCGAGAAGTATAAGATTGACTACCTTGAGACATTTGCCCCCGTTGCAAAATTGAAAACAGTGAGAGTCATCTTAGCTCTGGCAGTGCAAAAGAAGTGGAACATGGATCAACTGGATGTAAAGAATGCCTTTTGAAATGGTCACCTGGAAGAAGAAGTCTACATGAGCATGCCGCCTGGATACGTGCAAGATGGAAAGTGTTGCTATCTCAAGAAGGCATTATATGGCCTCAAGCAGTCCCCTAGAGCGTGGTTTGAAAGACTGAGGGTTGTGATGAAGAATAATGGATATAAACAAGGGAATGGTGACCACACCCTCTTCATCAAGCAGAGAAATGGTCTGGTGAGTCTTCTACTTGTATATGTGGATGATATGATTGTCACAGGGGATGACGAAGAAGAAAAAAGAAAGATGAAAGAAACGTTGGCTGCTGAATTTGATCTTAAAGATCTGGGAAAGTTAAGGTATTTTTTGGGGATTGAGATTGCACGGTCTGAGACTGGACTTGTAATGAGTCAAAGGAAGTACACCTTGGACCTTCTAAAGGAGACAGGAAAACTGGGATGCAGGCCTTTTCTTACTCCCATGGAGTCTGGCACGAGGATGAGCATCAAGACTGGGACGACTTTGGATGATGCAGGAAAAGGGAGGTATCAGCGATTGGTTGGCAAACTCATTTATCTCACTCTTACTCGTCCAGATATTACTTATGTTGTGGGTGTGTTGAGCCAGTTTATGCATGCTCCTACTGACTGCCATTGGAAAAGCGCTGAAAGAGTGTTGGGATACTTAAAGAATGATCCAGGGAAGGGGCTTCTCTATACTCGACAAGATCAACTCAGCATTGAATGGTACTCTGACGCCGACTGGGCTGGATGCACAGACACTAGAAGGTCTACCACAGGATACTGCATCTTTCTTGGAGGTAATCTTGTGGTATGGAGAAGTAAAAGGCAAGAGGTTTGTTCCAGGTCTAGTGCTGAAGCTGAATACAGGGCAGTTGCAATGGGAGTTACAGAAATGTTATGGCTAAAGATTCTTTTGGCAGATATTGGGGTTAAGATGGATGAGAGGATGAAGATGTATTGTAACAACAAGTCGGCAATTAACTTGGCAAACAATCCTGTTATGCACGACAGAACAAAACATGTGGAGATCGATCGTCACTTCATACGGGAACGCATAGATTCAAAGGAGTTGATTCTACCCTATATGAAGTCTGAAGATCAAGTTGTCGATGTATTGACTAAATCTTTATGTACATCTCAATTTGAGAAAAATGTTAGCAAGCTTGGCATGTTTGACATGTATGCCAAGCTTGAGGGGGAGTGTTAAAATACTTTGTAATAGGAACTGGGTCCATATATGGACCCGGTCTTATTAGGGCACGGGTACCGAGGGCGGCTCGGTACCCTAAGCGGCATCTCCTCTCTCCCCTTTATATTGTCACTTAAGTGTAATTGTTGAGATTAAGTGAAATTGATTTTCTCTCTCCTAGGGTTGCGGTTTGCACCTAGGTTAGAGCTTCTCCGTGGTTTTTCACCTCTTTCCGAGGTTTTCCACGTATATCTTCGTGTTCGCTCTTTGCTCTTATCTTGTGGTTTGAGTTTCTACAGTCATAAATATTGTTTTTGGCTTTTAAACGGCTACGTTTTTCACGATATAATATGACAAGCTTGAAAAAAAGGGGGAAAAAGGGCAAATTAAAAAAAATTCTTAAAAACAGTGAAGAAACAAATAAGACAACATCAAAAATTAAGTCGATAAGCAACAAATAAAATTAGAAAATGGAAACAAACAATCTGACATTAAAAAACACAAAAAATGTTTTTTTTTATGTTTTTTTGCTGTTTTTTTTGGCTGACTTATTTTTCATGTCTTTAACATTGTCACAGAAAACGCGTTCTATTGGAAAAAAATGTGTCTAATACGCCAAAACACAGTCAGTAGTACAAAATGTGAAAAAACATGTTTGTTTTTAAAAAATGCCAAAAAATAAAAAACGTGACAAAAACATGTATTATACATGTTTTTTCGTGTTCTTTTCATATTTTTTATTTTTTATAATTTTTTGGATTTATTAAATGTTTTAAATTTTTCAAAAATTTGCCAACTGTTTTATTCCTGAGATATACAACTTTGCCATATTATACCCAAGAAATTCCTCGTCGTATAATACCTGTACATCTAAGTCACATGGTTGATAAAAGAAAAGAAACGATGCCTACAAGTGGAAGTGGAAATATGGCAAGCAGCAGTAGTATTGTTAATACCACTCCATTAGAGTGGATAATCCATCTCAGCCTCTTTGGCGTTATGTGAAAAAACTTGAAAAAGCACCAGGTGGCAGTGGGAATATATTTTTTTCTTGCAATTTCTGTAGTAAGATGTTCGCTAGCTCTTATACACGTTGCAAGGCACATTTATTGCATATCCCAAGTTTTGGAATTCGACCATGCAAAAAAGTTAGCAAAGAATCGATGAAGCAGATAAAAAAAGAACACGATGCAGCTAAGACAAAGAAATCTTCAGCCAAGTAAGGGTGGGTATTGGGCCGGACCGGGTACCGGGCCTGGCCACCAAAACTTAGGCCCGACCCGGCCCGCCAGCGAGGAGGGAGAGCGGCCCCCG
This sequence comes from Nymphaea thermarum, assembly GCA_011799765.1. Taxonomy (NCBI): domain Eukaryota; kingdom Viridiplantae; phylum Streptophyta; class Magnoliopsida; order Nymphaeales; family Nymphaeaceae; genus Nymphaea; species Nymphaea thermarum. The sequence continues at coordinate 262,527 of JAANDH010000302.1, read as the reverse complement.
CCCTGCCTTCCACCTCCATTGCGGCAGGGCGGAGAGGGGAAGCCGAAAGGGAGAGGAGGGAGCGGACTAGCGAAGAGGGAGAGCGGACTCAGGGAGAGGAGGGAGCTGAGAGGGAGAGGGGAAGGGAGAGGAGGGAGCTGAGAGGGAGAGGAGGAGGGAGACGGGAAGGGAGAGTGGAGACTGGAAGGGAGAGGAGGAGGAAGGAGGGGGAGAGGAGCAGGGAGAGCAGTCGAGCAGAGAGGGAGACGGGAAGTGGGGAAGAGGCAAGAGGGGGAGCGATTGGGAAGGGAGACTGGGAGAGGGGAAGGAGAAGGAGGGGGAGAGGAGCAGGGAGACGGAAAGGAAGAGGGGGAAGAGTCAAGCGAGGAGGAGGGGGAGAGGTAGAGGGGGAAGCGAGAAGGAGGGGGAGAGGAGCAGGGAGACTCGAAGAGGGGGAAACGAGAAGGAGGGGGAGAGGAGCAGGGAGACGGGAAGGAAGAGGGGGAAGCGAGAGGGAGTCGGGCCGGGCCGGGCCACCGTCGGGCCACCCTATCCAGCCCAGGCCCAGCCCGATAAGATTGCCGGGCCGAACGCCCAGGCCTACAGCCAAGTCAAGTGAACTATTTGTTCCTCTTTATGCTATTGAAGAAGGTGAAGATGCTTCAAAGAAAAAAAAAAATGAACATGGCAAGCAAGGATACCAAAACATTCGCACAAGTATTCAAAACTATGGGAAGGGTAGAGATGGATAAAAGGATCAGAAGGTTCTTCTTTGCAAGCTCACTTCCTTTTAATATAGTCAGAAGTCCTTATTGGAAAGATGTTGTTACAGGTTTGGCTAATTGCAGTTTGAGTGGTTATGTACCCCCGAGTTTAGAAAAGTTGAGAATAGTAATTCTTGCAGAAGAGAAGACAAACATCTAAAAATTATTAGAGAAGAAGAAATTTTCATGGAGACAATATGGAGTATCTATTGTTTCGGATGGGTGGAATGATATACAAAGACGGCCACTGATAAATTTTATTGTTTATTCGCTTGATGGACTAATCTTCTTGAAATGTGTTGATGCATCTTGGGAGTATAAAGATGTTGAGTATTTAAAAGGGCTATTTATAGAAGTCATCAAAGAAGTGGGTGAAGATAATGTTGTGCAAATTATTACTGATAATGCTCCAATTTACCAACAAGCAGGGATAAATTTGGCAAGTGATCCCAAGCATAGTCACATATTTTGGACTCCTTGTGTGGCACAAAGTATAACTCTAGCACTTAAAAGTATTTGCGACCCATCAAAAGATGATACAAATGCTGGTATATTGTGTTCATGGATTGAGGAGCTTGAGCATGATGTCAGAAACATCAGAAATTTTGCTGTAAACCACAACAATGCTCTTGCTATATTTAATAGGCATTCTGATTTGAAATTGTTGAAGGTAGCAGAGACTCGTTTTGCATCCATTATTGTAATGATAAAAAGAATAAAGCAGGTGAAACATGCATTAACACTTTTGGTGACTGACAATGATTGGGAGTTCTATCAGAGTGATGACATTGTGAAGGCTCAACAAATTATAAAATGTATTTTATATGATGAATGGTGGGATAAGATTTCATATTTTCTGCAATTTACAGAGCCTATTTGGCAGATGTTGAGAGAAGTTGACAAAGAAGGAGCCATGCTTCATAAAGTTTATGATATGTGGGATAACATGATTGAAAAAATTCAAAACATCATTTTTAGACATGAGAAGAAGAATGTTGCACTTGATGATTCTGAGTTTTTCGATCATATGCATAAAATTTTAGTAAGAAGATGGAATAAAAGCAATAACTCTTTGCATTGTATGGCACACTCCTTAAATCCCAAATATTATGGACAAACATGGTTGGCAGGAGACACTGGTCGTGTTCCTCCTAATCGAGATCTAGAAATATCAAAAAATAGGGAGATATGTTTGGGAAGACTATATTCCGATTCTCATCGATTGAAGATAATAAATAGTGAGTTTGCGAGTTTCTCTGGTGGAAGAAGTGATTCAGTACAAGCTCCAATGGCAAGAGATGAAGAAGATCCTGTTAATTGGTGGTTATGTTTTGGAGCATCGACACCAAATCTCCAGCAACTTGCATTGAAGTTATTATCTCAACCTGCAACCTCTTCATGTTGTGAAAGAAATTAGAGCACTTATTCTCAAATTCACAATATCAAGAGAAATAAGCTAACTAGTAAGCGAGCAGAAGATTTAGTTTATGTTCACTCCAACCTACGCTTACTTTCACGTAATTGAGATGATTACAGGTATTTCTTTCTTTTTGTATCTTTGATATGTATACATAATTACATTTGTATATTATGTTGGTTGTTTAAAGTTAATATTAACTTAAATCATATTTTGATTTTGTTGCAACTTACAACTTGCACTTCAAGATCATCCAAGTATTGGGATGTTAATCCAGAGGACATTCACGTGGATCTTGAAGGAGAACATAATTTTCATGCTCTTAATATGGACCTTACAGAACATGTTGCTCCTTCTAATCTTGATGATGCGACTGAGGAGAATGAAAATCAAGAAAGCTGATGTATTTTGTATGTTAATTATGCGACTGAGGAGAATGGAAATCAAGAAAGCTGATGTATTTTGTATGTTAATTACGCGATTGAGGAGAATGAGAATCAAGACTGATAAATTTTGGATTATGATTTATGAATATGTTATTATGTTTATAATTTTTTGATATATATACGTGCGAATATGTTATTCTGTTTGAAATTTTTTGACACACACACACATATATATATATATATATATGTGCATGTGTGTGTACAGCTGTACCCCCGCACCCAAGTTTTTTGAAAATGGTCTGTACCCGTACCGGCATCCCTATCCGCACCCGTACCTATGTGACATAGCATTTAAGAGAGCAATTTTAACATCCATTTGTAAATTTTCTATTTTTTTTACAGCAGCTATAACAATAACAGTTCTAACTATAGTCATCATAACAGTAAAATGTCTTTGCTCGCTCAATCGCTGACCGTTGTTGATTAGAAGCCACTAAAACTTGTTCAATGATGAAGAAATAGCCCCAAAACTATGCAAGTGAGATTATCACAACATGAAATAGGTTAATCGCTGACCGTTGTTGATTAGAAGGCACTAAAACTTGTTCAATGATGAAGGAATAGCACCAAAACTATGCAAGTGGGATTCTCACAACATGAAATAGGTTTGAACCTAAAATTGTCAAATATATCCACATCTACATAAGTTGATTGGGTTGGAATATTTCCGTAGAGATTGTATACCTCGGGATCGAATATATGTTGTGGAAACTTGGCAACATGGGAAGGTGCAAAAGTAAAATGTCTTTGCTCGCTCAATTGTTGTCGATTAGAAACCACTAAAACTTGTTCAGTGGTGAAGGAATAGCCCCAAAATTAAGGAATTGGGATTATGAGAACATGAAATAGGTGTGAACCTTTCCTAAGGTGGAATAATTCATTAAAAATTTAAAGCATTTCCATCTGGAGGAATTAGAAGAGGAAAAGCTGTTTCCATCTCTCCTTATATAGTCAACCAGATAAGGATGATTGCCAGATAAATAGATGCAGCACTCGCAGCTGGGAGAAGGAAGGAAAAGGAATAAATAGTGTCCCCAATTCGATCCAAACAAACACTAAAAAATACATGAGACATTCAAAGTGGCGAAGAGAGTTTCCTGAGTGACAACCCCAGTTAAGAGACAGCAAAACGGCATAACAGCTGAACTCTACAGGGATGACGCTTCTTCCTCCAGAAGCATCAGGCAGAAAAAGAGGAGCCAAGAAAGTGCATAATTTGAAAGATGAGTAGGCAGTAGATCAGGTGCTTACCTGCACGCGCTTGGGGCTTCGGATCTCAAACTTGGCATTTGTGCTTAAGGAAGTGGTAGCCAACGGTCCCGAGAACTGAACCGAATTTTCCACCACGAAGTTGGCCGAGTCGATCGTCTGCGATATCTTCTCCACTTTCACCAGCGGCACTGTTCCGGCAGCTAGAAGAGGAAACAACTCGGAGAAGGAAGTGTAACTACCAACGGACAAGAAAGCAAACCCACGAATCAACTAACCACTTTCAGCCAGTCAATTCCTCGACAAAGTGACAAACTAAAGCGGGAAAACGGAGATATGGAAAGAGCGACAGAGTGAAGAGGGAAATGGACGAACAAGTAAAATTTACTGGCAGTGGGTTAGTTCTTACGCGAGAATCCACTTGCCGTCGAGGAGCGTGAGGGTTTCGGTGGGCGCGGCCGTGGGGTTCTTGGCCTCCAACTGGGTGATGAGCTCTACGATCTCCGCCCTGGTCTCGCTGCTCGCCTTTAGCCCCAGTTCCGTTCCGTAGAAGGAGTCTATGAGTGCGCGCTTCAGCTGCGCGACTTCGCTCGGCTCCAACCACTTCTCCTCCACCGCAGTCGGTGCGGCACCTTCCGACGAAGACAAGGCCCAGACCGCTCTCTTCTCCTTGCGCTGCTGCCGCTTCTGATTCAGCGGATACACGTTCCCGGAAAAGCCAGAGGAAGAATACAAGGAGACCGTGGCGATGGAGGGGCGGAATCCCATGAAGCTCGTCGTCGCTGCCAAGGATCGGGGTCGACTCGTGGCTGGAGCTGCGACGGAGACGGGACTTGTGAAGAGGGAGCTAGCGGAAGAAGAAAGCGAGCCGGCTAGGTGGCTTCCTGCCATGCCGTTACTACTGAGACTTCCCACCGGCCGATAGGCGAGCTGCTTGTCGCTTCTCCTCGGGCAACCAGGAAACTCGAGACCAACAGGTGACGGAAGTCTTTCAAAGGAGACCAATCTAGTACGGGTTTTATTGATCAAACTGGTGTACCACCGTGCGCTCCCTTGTAAATATTAAATCTATTATGCGTTGGTATATTTTCGGCCACAAGAAACCTCATTAGAACTACTGTTTGTTTTCTTTTTCTAAGAATATTGTCAAACGGTTTCTGCGAATTCCTTTTCCACACGTTCTATCAAATTTGGACGAGCCCTACCTGCTTAGCTTGAGCCTATTTCAAACTTACATGGATCGAGCTCGAATTGAATTTGTATGAATCGAGCTCAAATTGTTCCACACATTGAACAGCCTGGAGTATCAATGTGGTCAGAATTGGTTCATGCAAAAATCTAATTGAAAGCTAAATTGTTTGTGAATTTAATTTATTGAAGTATATTGAAAAAGGAGGAAAGAGTGAAGGTGAAAGCGACACATTTCAATGGATTCATGTATATATAGATTCAGGTAAATTGAAAGCCTACAATGGTTGTGGTAGACACGGATGCCATGTACAACTTTATCGAGGAGGTGAGGAGATTGGGCCTCACCCTTGAGAATGGAGAGTTACGCATGAAGGCGATGAACTCAGAGGCAAAACTCATTGACAGAGTAGCCTGGGATGCAGTCGTGAAGATTGAGAGTTGGTCAGGTAAAGCCAACTTCTCGGTGGTCCCAATGAATGATTTTTAGATGATTCTAGGTATGGAACTCCGTAACGCAACAAAGATGGTCTCGATGCGGCACTTGCGCAATATCAGTATTATGGATAAGAAGTCTCCTTGCACGGTCCCAATAGTAACGATAAAGAAGGAAAAGAGCAAGGCCGCGATGTTATCCGCGCTTCAATTGAAGAAAGACTTGAAGCAACAAAGATACGTACTTGGTGGCAATCAGGGAAGTGTCTAATGACTCCCCTGGTTTGGTCTTAGAGGCGCTTGCGCCTGTCTTAGAGGAATTCATAGGAACAATGTCTGTGGAGCTCCCTAGATGGCTGCCACCTCGGCGTGAGGTGGATCATACCATAGAACTTATTCCCAGTGCCAAACCCCTGGTGATGGCATCTTTTCGGATTGCCCCTGTAGAATTGAAGGAACTTCGGCGACAATTGGATGAGATGCTAGCTGGAGGTATAATTAGACCCTCTAAAGCTCTTTTTGGTGCACCAGTGTTATTTCAAGCAAAACATAATGTCTCTAAAAGATTATTTGTGGATTATAAGGCGTTGAACAATGTAACAATGAAAAACAAATATACATCACCTTTGATTGCATATCTTTTCGATCAGCTCGGTGGAGCATGAGTATTTTTCAAGTTAAATCTTTGATTTGGATATTGGCAGGTTCGGATGGTTGACGGTATTGAGCTGAAGACAACTTGTATCACTCACTACGATGCCTTTGAATTCTTGGTAATGTCATTCGAGTTGACAAATTCCCCTGCAATCTTTTCAACTGTAATGAATAAGATATTCTATCTGTACTTAGATAAGTTCGTGGTGGTTTATCTTGATGATATTGTGGTGTACATCAGCTCAATGGGAGACCATGTGGAACACTTGCGTATAGTGTTTGAGGTGTTGAAGGAAAACGAACTATAAGTGAAGCGTGAGAAGTGCCTATTTGGCCAACAAGAAATCATTTTTCTCGGTCATTGTGGGAAAAGGTCAGCAGCGGATGGACACGGAAAATGTGAGGGCTATTCAAGACTAGAAACCGCCAACCAATGTACAGGGGTTGCATTCCTTTCTCGGCTTCGGCCATCCAATGTAAACAAGTTGAGATTATTTTTCTTTCTTACCTCTCTTGTGATGTACTAAGCTTTTCTCAAGAAATACATTACGAGCTTTCTATATTCACACTTGTGTTCTTTATACACTTTGTTTTTTCCAAATGATCTCTGTACCCCTTCTGATTGTTTGAAGGCTGACGGCAAGTAGGTTCTTGCCGTGCCGCACAGACTGAAGGAGTTAGCCCGTGACACAAGCAAAGCCTAAAAGTATAAAAACTAAAAGAAAAAAGTGGACAATTCAATTATTCAATAGATAAAAAGAAGAAAAACAAAAATAGGTTCACTTCTCTAGTGGACTTGTCGGTCCTGAGCTTGGTTGGGTGTGGGCAGTCTTAAATGCCACCATTTGCAGTTCAAACTAAATGTCATAAGAGGCAGAAAGCCCCCACCATTTGCTTCCACAGAAGTCAATTGAGGAGACACACCATGCAGGCCAACCAGTTATGCAATGTTCCTGGGAGCTAACCGGAGATTTTACAAAGTCCCCATGTTCCCAAAATCACACTTGCCAAAGCAGCAAAACTGTTGAAAAAAAAAGTTCAAATTTAAACCATTGCTTTGAAAAAAAAAAACTCAACGGACATGGCTGTTCGTTCTCACCTTCCATAAATTCAACTGGGCAAGACTTTTCAAAACTCAATAATTTTACCATTTTATCTCCATTGACCCTCCTGAATTCCCAAAATGCACTACACATGATCTGGTTTTTTATGGTGAAAGCTTGGAGAATGTGTTTTTGATGAAGCGGGGAAAAGGACATCTCCTCTAACCCTCGATTAGGGTCCACGCTAACAAGAGAGAATCAAAATAGATGCAAAACATAACATAATTTACTGGATAAGGGAAAGAAAACACAAATATTTATTAGGGTTTTCATTAACTCAATATTGATTACTAATGTGACTTAAACACCTTTATATGATCTAAAAACAAACTCTTCGATCTGGATCCAAACCAAACAACACAAGAAATATAAACTCAATATATGAAAATGACATTTGCTCATGTGTCATTCTCCCTACATTGGAAAAAAGTTGTCATCGACGAATTAAATCTCAGCTCCAAAGATATACTTGGGGAAGAATAATACTGGAATAAGGTTGTCTAGGTCAAGTTTGGGTTCAGGGCTAGGTTTAGGTATTAATTTGGGTACGATATTAGATTTTAGCAGTGGATTGGATTTAGGTATGGTCATATCTTGTTTATGATAAGATAGAAGGCTGGATTTAGTTTTGTAAGTAGAATTGGTTTTAGGTTGTCACATGAGCAGTGGAGATGTATTAGTCCTAGAGATTACAATGATACAAAGTCATCTAGGTCAATAATATCAAATCTTCAGATAGATTAGGTATGTATAGCAAATATTGTTTCGTACTTTGCTCAATAAAGACGTGTTTTGACGATTATTCCATGTTTATATGTAGGTGTTGTTTAGACCATACATTGGTGGCACTAGTTATGATTGGATTATCATGAAAGGTTTTGAGCTATCATGAAAAAACATGTGATTGCTCTACCTAAATGAAGTAGAAATACAACACATAAGCCAAGTCCTTTTGTAGCATGGTATTGGATAGTTGATTCAGCAACCATCCCAAACCTACAAGTGATTAAGGAACAAAAGTGCTTTTAGGGCTGGAGTTGACTGGCAACTATTTTTTTAGAAAGAGCTCCATAACTGGCATCATGGTGGTGAAATGGTTGTTGTTTACAACGACGAGGGTTTGCACCAGAATACTGCAAGTAGTATTGGGATGTAGTGCATCATCGAGTATCTGAAATCTGTTTAGATGTGCCCCATCTTGGATTGCCATCCGCAACATCATCATCATCTTCATCTCGAGTGATGGGATGCTGCTCAAAGGAACCAGGATCATATGGCAGGGAGAATCGAAGCAAAAATGCCAACACCATGTGGAGACTGCATCCCAGCATCCAAACCTACCAGTGGAAGAGAGATTTGTGAGAACAATAAACTCGTCGATTGATCATGTTGCTGATTTGATTAAAAAATTTAATGATTTGAATTATAATTTGTCACGCATAAACAAGACGATCAAGAATAATCATATTTTTTACAAACTATATTCTTTTGTTTATAAGAATGAATGATGGGAAGTTAATGTTATTGTTGACTTTTGTTTATACTTTAGCCTATTGTAAAATCATTCCTACCGTCAAAACTCCTTGTAAGTGCATTTATTTGTCATTCTATCATAAAACCAGTCCACATAATTGTTGCATTAATTTTGTGTGAGTGCTTATTGCGTTCTTGTACACATAATTGTATTGGACTATATCATAAAACGAATCATGCAGTTGCATTATCACATGATTTTTTGTCAGATTACCTATCACCTCCTTATAAACACGTTATTTCATTCTCTCGTACAACAATCCTACCATTTATTATCACATTTTGTTTTGTTAGAGTGTTTATCACCTCTTAATAAATGCCTTTTAATTGTGAAACCAGTCCATACAATGGCGTTGTCACATTTTGTTTTGTTTGAGTGCTTATCGTCTCCTTGTAAGTGTCTTTATTTTTCATTTTATCATAAAACCAGTCCATGTCATTGTCGTATTAATTTTGTATGAGTGGTTATCGTGTCCTTGTAAACATGATTTTACTTCAGTGCATCGTAAAAACCAATAATGATGTTGCGTTATTGAACTATTTTTTGTTTGATTACCTTTTGTCTCTATGTAAACACGTTGTTATTTCATTCTCTTATACAATAACTCTTATACAATAGTCTGGTCGTTTATTCTCGCATTTTGTTTTGTCTGAGTGCTTATTGCTTCTTACTAAATACCTTCTTATCGTAAAATCAGTCCATACAATGGCATTGTCACATTATGTTTTGCTTGAGTGCTTATCGCCTCCTTGTAAGTGCATTTATTTTTTAGTCTATAGTAAAACCAGTCCATACAAGGTCATTGCCGCACTAATTTTGTCTTAGTGTTTATCACCTCCTTATAAGTGTGTTTCTCTGTCATCCTATCTTCAAATCAGTCCATACAATGTCGTTGTCACATTAATTTTATGATAAGCATTTAGAACCTGCTTTTTTTTATTTTCTTCTTCTTCATTTGGTTTGGCCTTCTTAGTGCGGCTTGTGTTGTAACGTACTCCACAATCATAGTACTTGTTTTGGCGGCTTGTGTTGTAGCGTACTCCACAATCATAGTAGTTGTTTTGGCAAGAAGCTTCCTTCCTATGGAAAAAGTGCCATTAAATCATGTTCATTCTACATTGACTCCATAAGAATTTTTTCACGAAACCCTAAACCTTAACCCTAAACCCTAACCCTAACCCTAAACCCTAACCCGAAACCTTAAACCCTAACATGCAGTACTAGCTAGTGCATTTACATTGAAATATAGTATAAGCAAGCTTTCTTCTGCATGTCTAACATATAATACCCAATGATAGCAATCTTCCCACAATGCAGGAAGCAGAATCACTTCAAACAAGTTTAGGAAAGGGTTAGAAAGCATACTTTCAGCATGCAGGAAACCACAACTGAAGGGCTTCTAGAGGACTGCACTCAGCACAACATGATAGAAGAACATAAAGAATGTTCCAATAACAAGCAAGCTATAAATGTATTTCAAAACACTAAACTACCACGATAACAGAACTGAGAAGACAATGCTTTTCATTCACAACTTTTTGTTGTATTAACTCCATTGCATCGTGCAAAACCTGTGAAGAGAAGACAAACTATACAAATGATCCACTGACCATATTACCTAATGGTAGTGTTAATGAAATAGTACTTGTGATATTTCTAATCCATTCCTTTGGGCTGAGCTCATAGACAATTCACTCTAAATCATCACTGAACAAATTTCATTCTCCTTCTTCATTGCCATCACCTTATCAAAACATTACCGAATACCTCTTGTATTTATGAATATAGTCCAAATTGTTTCTACTATGGCACATTTAATGCACTTGTGTGCAACAATACATATCCCAGTGGTATGTTGCTACTTTTTGTGCTACTGATAAACACACGATAGTGCAGAGGAATGTTTCTCGAACATTGTTCATCGTGCGTTATCGACTGCATTAATTGAATGTAGCTGCAACAATGAACAACTTCATTAAAAGCAGTTGAATGAGTGCTAAACAACATGCAATAGTACATATCGCAATGGTTCTTCTCCTTTTTGTGCCATTGATGAACATGCGATAGTACAATAAATTTCCCTCTCAAATAAGCAATTGGTACGGTTGAATGCGTGTGACATAATCAACCAGTACTTGCTATGGATATACATGTCCATTTGGCTGTCATGTATCGAAACATAAGAATAATGTTATCTAAGCTCTAATATATCCATATGGTTGTCATTGACATAGTATAACATAACCACCACTATCTCTGATCGAATGTGAACATATGGTTACCATGTAGATATATGTGTATGGGCAGTATTATCGCTGCTCAAATGTGAACATATGCTTGTTATAGATATGCATGTTCATTTGGTTGTCATGTATCGATACATAAGAATTATGTTATCTAAGCTCTAATGTATCCATATGGTTGTCAAGGATATGGTGTAACATATACACTGTTATCTTTGATTGAATGTACACATATGGTTGTCATGTAGATATTTATGTAGGAACAATATTATTGCTACTCAAACGTGACATATGCTTGTTATAGGTATGCATGTCCATTTAGTTGTCATGTATTGATACGTAAGAATTATGTTGCCTAAGCTCTAATGTGTCTATATGGTTGTCAATAATATAGTGTAACATAAGCACCGTTATCTCTAATCGAATATGCACATATGATTATCATGTTGATATATATGTATGAGCAATATCGTCGCTACTCAAACATGACCATATGTTGTCTATAGATGTACATGTCCATTTGGTTGTCATTTATTGATACATAAGAATTACGTTATCTAAGTTGTAATATATCCATATGGTTGTCAATGACATGGTGTAACATAAGCACTGTTATCGCTGATCGAATATGCACATATGGTTACCATATATATATATATATATTTATGTAAGCAGTATTATCGCTGCTCAAATGTGAAAATAAGTTTGTTATGGATATACATGCCCATTTGGTCATCATGTATCAAAACATAAGACTTATATTAACTAAGGTTTAATGTATCCATATGGTTGTCAATGATATGGTATAACATAAGCACCGTTATCTCTGATTGAATATGCACTTATGGCTATCATGTAGATATATATGTATGAGCAGTATGATCGCTGCTCAAACATGAACATATTCTTGCTATAGAAATGCATGTCCATTTGGTTGTCATGTATTGATATGTAAGAATTGCATTATCTCAGCTCTAATGTGAACATATGGTTGTCAATGACATGGTGTAACATAAGCACTGTTTTCTCTTATTGAATGTGATATATATATATATATATATATATATATATATATATATATATATATATATATATATATATATATATATATATATATATTAGTACTATCATTGCTCAAACATGAACATATGTATGAGCAGTATTACCGCATTATAGACTTACATAATGCTATATAATCATGTGGTGATGAGAACGAGAACAAGGTGGTTTACACAAATTTTAAAAATAAATGGATGTTGTTTCTCAAAACCAGGTGGTATCCCAAAGAACATGCGATATGAAGTACAAAATAGGTGGGAACGATCTTTTCGATGTGGTTTCCCATAATAAAGAGGTGGTTTCTGATATATTAGGGTAGAAAGGAAGATTGTCTTGGGCAAGAAAGAAAGACTCTCCATGGATAGGCAGAAAAAGAACATCGATGCCAAAAGTTTGCTTGGCTTTACAATAATGAGGATGCGTTCTACTAGAAAACCAGCCAATAAGTCCAGTAAACCAGCCAGCGATGCAGCATACTAGTTGCCGACTCTGGCAAAACAGCCTACGGCTCTAGAAAATGGGTTCCATTTCAATGATGACATGTTCGGCCAAAAAATCAACCAGCGAGTTCAGCAAATCAGCCAGCCACTCCAACAAACCAGTAGGTGACTCCAGTGAATTGGCTGGCGTTTCAACCCGAACATGTTCTAAATGGCTTAGGGACAATCTACTTTAACTTTACATGGAAGACTTCCTCCTTCACAAGCAAGTAAGCAATATTAGTTTGAATTATTTTGTTGACCTTTTAAAGTGTAGGCATCAAAATCTAGGCCTTGGAAGGTACCCTATATGGGCAGATTTCATGGTACATATCCTTTATCTTGATAAATTCCATTACATAACCTTCAAATTCCAAAAAATATTGATCATACTAACAGATGTATAATAGCTTGCAATGTCATATCATTTGACAGATGATACTGCAGCCTTGATGATAAATGTTATAGAAAATGTTTTAGGAATTAAGGAACAGACCATTGTTGAAGTTGAAAAGGTTGTTCACCTTTATGTAATTTCCTAACTTTCTTGCTCTTATTTTCCCCTACTTTTATTGCTCTCTAACACCCAAATGTTTTAGGATTTATTTCTTTCTTTATAGGTGGAAAGGCACATTAGGTGTTGTATGTCCTCTACAATGTGAAAAAAGAGGTGTGGATATATGATCCATGCATAGTCTATGACAACTACCAAATTGCGGAAGACCTCTACAAACTGGTATGCTGTTTAACCTTAATTGTTATTAAGATAACTTCTATTTCTTATTTAATAAGTTTTGGTTCTTTTGTAGAAATATTTCTTCAGACATGTCTTTGACATCAAAATGATGGATGACTCCAAACTTTTACTAGAAAAACATCTACAACAAAACAGCTTTGACTATGGTGTGTTTGTGATCAAATATATGCAAATCTAAAAGGTAACCTAGCTTCACCCAATTTGATGTTACCAATAGCATTAGAAGGTCTTAAGGAAACTTGCTTGAAATAAGCAGACATGCTGAAATTTGAATAATATCATCTTCTTTGTAAATGCGTGAAATCAAGAGAAATTATGATTGCATAATATAATCTCCTATCGCTCTGTTTACTTATCATATTCTTGGTAAACATGTTGTTATTTCATTTTCTTGTCTCTGTATGCCTCATCACCTAGTATGAGTTGTGTGAGCCATTGTCATCTTCTTTGTAAACGCGTTGTTAGCAACATTCTCTCGTTGTGGTAGACTCGTTGTTATCTTATTATTTCGTAACCATTTCTTTTGTTACATGATCACATTAGTTCGTCTCTATTTACTTATAATTTTCTTGGTAGATGCGACGGTTATCTCATTCTCTTATCTCTATATGCCTTTACACATTCTCTATAGACACATTGTTATCTCATTCTCTTATTATGGTAGACTCATTGTTATCTATTTATTTCTTAACCATTCCTTTTGTTTCGTGATCGTATTACTTCTTCTCTATTGATTTATTGTCTTCTTGGCAAACACGTTGTCACCTTATTCTCTTATCACTATGTGCCTTGTCATATCTATTCTGGCCCTTCCTATCGCGTTCACATTACTACATTTACTTATTACCTTCTTCGTAAACGCGATGTTGCTTCGGGCTAGCTTTTAGTTACTACCTTGTTATTACAACATAGAGTTGAAACATTCTCTACAACTATGTTCGTCAACCGCATCATGTATTCATCAGCCTGGTCATTTCTTCCTGTTAGGTTTACAACATACGTTAGTATTCTGCACAAATATTGGTACCAGGATATGCTACAAGATTTAAGAGAATCACATGAAGGAATTTCGGGAGAAATTGTCATTATCTCCAACTTTGCATTTTTGGTCCATCTACCTTGAAAGTATCTCTCTGGCAGTTCCCGAATGTTCTCTCAATCGAGAGTCTAGAGCATGGCAACACTAAATACTTTTAAACTCAAATTTCTCACAAGAATATTCAACATCACCTATTTCGTTGTCATAGCTGACAAACACATTATTGATCTTAGCCAAATCTCTCTCCCTTTTCATCACAAGATATATGTTGTAACTTGATTTTGTGCACATAATTTTATGTCACAGTCAGTTGCTTGAATTGTCTCTTCCTTGAACCATTTAGATGCAATTGGTGTGCACATACAAATGCTTGAACAAGGACATTCACACTCAGACTTTGAGGCCAACATACAAATGTTTTCATGTCTTCTTTGAGCACATAGCCCCTAAGACCATCCAAAAAATTATCATAGTGTTCCATGAATCAAGATATTTGTAAGCAAGAGTATAATCTCATTTTCAGCACAACATGCATGCTTTCTACTCTTTGTGTGCTTATCATGTCTGCGCAAAAGTATTGTCTTTCATATAACCCAGCCCACTTTTCTTTGTCATTATATAATTTTTGAGGTCAAGTATTTTCTTGTAGGTTATATGATTCAATTATTTTGTGTTCATATACATTCGAATGTCTCATCATCTTTGCACTTAAGGACACAATTTGCAAAAAGCACCTTAAGGCAGTCATATGATTCATTACATGGCTTATGTTTTTTGCTATATTCTAGAATATAAGCCACAAACAAAAAACATGATGTGCCTCTGTCCATATGAGAGACACTATAGCTGCTATTGCACCGTTGCCATCTATCAGTACAACTTTGTTGTGCTTTTTGTTCATGGCCTTAGGGAATACCTTGAACAACCACTTAAATGTCTCAGTAGTCTGATCAAAGTAGAATGCACTGCTGAAAATGCAACTTTTTGAGTAATGGTTCACGCTTACAAACTGGCCAAAGGGCTAGCCATGGGTATTGACCTTCACAAATATGTCAAAAATAAGCAGATCATTCAAGCATTCATAGCCTAACCTAGACCTCGATTCTGCCTAGCAGATATTTGTAGCATAGCCATCATTATCCATCTGAATGGTGCTATAGAAACTTGTCTTTCCTTAATTTTTTCTGAATGGATTCGACCAATGTCATAATTTCTCCTTCTTTCATCGATTCTATCTTCTATCTCCTCAAATATTTTCTATGATCCATGCATGTGAATAGAACATTCTCATGACCACCACCTTCTACTTTAACAAATAAGGTATATGCCTTCCTTAGCTCACTTATTTCAGCATGTGATGTGACCTCAACATGTGGCTCATGCGGGAAGATGCCAATGAATTTTTGTGTTTAATTGTCACTGTGCGAATATAACATTCTCTATTCAAATGCCTTCCTAGCTCCAAATTGACAACATAATCACACCTTTTATCAATCATGTGCTTGGTTACACATAGAACTGATCTCTTCCATCCTTCTTTCGAACAAACATATGACCTTCTCACAACCAAGCCTTGTGCGTTTCTTTCCATTCTACCCTTCCTTACATTGAACAAATGGCAAAAAGTCTAACAATTTGTAGAAGTTGTATGCTACGTCCTCCGTCTCAAACTCTATTCCTACAATAGGAAACTCCATTCCTGCAGCAGAAGCACATTCATTGGGACCCTCCGCCTCGAACTCCATCTATAGAGTAGGAAAATTCATTCCTACAGCAGAAGCATGTTCAACAATATCATCCATCTCAAACTCCATTCCTACAAAAGGAGCACGTTCTTTGAGATTCTTCATTTTCTCATAGAGGGACTCAATCTCTTGTTCATCATCATCCAATGATTTAGACATTTTAAACACTATGCCATTTATAAAACATTGTGCCATTTGCAATGCATGAAGTCAATCAATCAAATAATATTTTAATATTATTTCATGAATTATTTATTCATGCATAAATTCCTTCCATCAAATAACATTTAACATTATCTTACCATAAAGTCTATCGATCAATAATGAACCTTATCACACATCATTTAGTTATCACTATCCCTTGTACAAGCGTTGATATCTCTTTCTCTCGATGCCATTCCTGCCCTTCTTGGTAGACTCATTGTTATCTCATTATTTTGTAACCATTCCTCTCGTTATGTGATCACATTATTTTGTCTCCATTTACTTATCAATTATTTTTACATGTGTCTTCTCTTATTCCATAGATCAATAATGAGAGTAATGGTTACAAAATAATGAGATAAACTAGGATGCATAAACTTATCCCTAAATTTGTTATCTCATGCATTCTCCATGCCACAAATTTGTTATCTCAGGCAAACTATCTTAAACATGTTACACCACATAAACTGTGATGCACCCGTTATTTCATCTGTAAGATTCATATGACATCATACCTATTGCGCCAACATTTTCTTCCTTTTTCATCTCTACCATCACCTTGGCCTTCATTCCTCAAGAAATGCTCGTTCGAATTTTTTGAGTGTCCAACTGTCAAAAAAAGTCCTACAGAAGTCATTGCCTTTGTCATTTAATTCGTGAACAAAAAAACCACAGTGACATCATTGTGAACTCACCATTCTTTCTTTTTGTTATCATTTCCACTATTTCTACTTCAAGGCCAAGTTTTCTTCACCGACAACCTCTGCTCTCCTTCCTTCCTTCAACAGGAACCTCTCTCTCATTTTTTCTTCTTCCTGATTGTTTTTCTTTTTTACTGAAGGAATGCATGCAACATAAAGTAACACAGGTTAAGTACGTATGTTGTGTGCTTTACATATACACATGTACCTTTCTTGACACAAATATCATTACTGGAACTTTACACATACGTAGTAGGATCCACCCTGTAAGGACATTTAGTTAAATATGGATATATACCTTTTTATTCACAAAGGTCAATAATGGAACTTTACATATGCATCGTAGGGTCCACCCGCAGCATACACTGGTTGCATACATAGGGTGGTGCATAGAACTTTCTCTCTCTCTCTTCTTATTGAACCTGTTATTCCCAAAACTGGATAAAGTTAAAAAAGACGACCTGACCTCACTTCTCTCTATTTTTCTTGGGAGGAACAAGGGTCTCAACGTCTCTCCAGCATCCCAGTCGGTAGTAGGCTTCGTCCAGCTAGCTCCAGTGACTGCTGATGCATTATAGAAATAGCTGGGCAGAGATGGGTAAATGGCTTGTGAAATAAAACCAAAGCTGAAAACAAAGAAAACTACAAGAAGGGAGATACAAACCATGAAATTCTAGTCTACCAGCCTCTAAATTTCTACAACTAAATTTTGTACTCCATTTGGTGCCTTCAAAAATAAATAAACAACCATTATTATCTATGTTGAGGTCACTAAAAACATAACATATAAGGGTTTGCAAAGTACTTGCCTAATCATTTGAACTAGTTTGACTAATTTTCATGACAATTTTGCTAAGAAACTAATTTGTTATTTCATTTGTTTTTTATTTCTTGTTCTAACACCAAATTATTTTCTTCAAGGATTTGGGCTCTTTTGTTTGATTTGGCAACCAATTGTGCACATTCAGCAAAGGCACATGGAGACTCTACTACAATATATTCATAATCAATACAATGCTAACTTGAGTTTGCAAACACAATAGAAGGAATCGCACCCAAGCCAAGCACTCGAACACACCCATATCGCTCTTCGAAAATTTGAGAAATTGTATCAACCCCAGAAACTTCATCCAAATCTCCCTCTGGTTTTTGATTTATTATTTGTTTTAGTTGTGCCTACAATCAATTTACTATGAATGCATACTATTGTAATAAGTGAAATTTACCATTTTCATATGAAAAAGACATAAAAAATGATGCAATGGCTTCACTTGCTTTTCTGGTATTCTTTTGTGTCTTCATGAAAATCTCAACTCTTGATGGTTTTCTTCTCACAATTGTCTACTCATATATCAAAAATCAACAATTTTTAGTGTTGCAAAAGATGGAGAAAATAGAGGGAACACAAGAGAGGAGAACGAGAGGGAGAGAGAGAGTGAGAACAAACTAACGTGCCTTCATTGCTAACCCTAATCTCTTATTTAAAGAGAGAATAGAGGTCGGCTATTGTCTTTACACAAGAGAGACACAAAAAGATATAAATGACTAAAGAAGACTCTAACTTTTAAATAATCAGAAAACTACCACACTTAAATATAAACTTCCTAATTTCAACACTCCCCCTCAAGTTGGATCATAGATATCAATCATGCTCAGCTTGTTACAACATCTAGAGAAATCACCAATAGGAAGAGCCTTAGTAAACATATCTGCCGCCTGATCTTCAGAAGCTACATGAATTGTAGACACAACACCTTCTTGTACAAGATCTCGAATATAATGACAATCGACCTCTATGTGCTTTGTTCTCTCATGAAATACTGGATTATTTGCAATGTAAGTGGCAGCCTTGTTATCACAGTACATTTTCATAGGAAGAGGAACTTCAATACTCATATTTGTTAGCATAGACTTAACCCAAGTCATCTCAGTAGCCGTTTGGGCCATGCTCTATATTCAGATTCTGCAGTTGATCTCGAAACTACATTCTGTTTCATGCTTCTCCATGATATTAGGTTGCCCCCAACAAAGATACAGAAGCCTGTGGTGGATTTTCTGTCATCAACAGACCCTGCATAGTCAGCATCACTGTAAGCAAAAATTTCTAGAGATTCACCTTTCTTGAAAAAGAGGCCTCTACCAGGAGATGACTTTAGATATTTCAAAACCATCAATGCAGCATCCCAATGGACTTTTCTAGATTTTTCCATAAACTGACTTAGTTTCCCAACAACAAAGCTAATATCTGGTCTAGTCACAGTGACATATAGAAGCTTGCCAATAAGAGACCTGTAAGATTGTGAATCTACTAGCTCAGATTGATCATCATGAAGATGAAGACGTGGATTCATCGGAAGATTAGCCGGCTTAGCTCCTAACATCCCTGTATCCTGTAGTAGGTCAAGTACATGTTTCCTCTGAGACAACACTACACCTTCTTTGTTATGAGCAACCTCAATCCCAAGAAAATATCGTAAGTGACTAAGATCTTTCGTGACAAAGTGCTTCTGAAGGAAAGTCTTTGTGATTGAAATTTCTTGATCACAATCACCTGTCAGGATAATGTCATCAACATAAACTACCATAACAACTATACCTTTGGAGGTTTTCTTGATGAATAGTGAATGGTCCAAAAGAGATCTTTCAAAACCACACTGTGAAACGACCTCAGATAATTTGTGAAACCACACCCTAGGACTTTGTTTAAGTCCATAAATTGCCTTCTTCAGATGACACACTTTTCTACACTCCCCTTGTCGCTCGAACCCTGGGGGCTGCTGCATATATACAGTCTCTTCAAGATCACCATAGAGAAAGGCATTCTTTACATCCAGCTGATACATAGGCCAATTAGAGCAAACCGCAACAGAAATAATGAGCCGAATAGTACCCAACCTGACCATAGGAGAGAAAGTCTCAAAGAAGTCAACTCCATATGTCTGGGTATAACCCTTAGCCACTAATCGAGCCTTATATCTCTCTACAGACCCATCTGAATGGTACTTGACTGTAAAGACCCATTTGGAGCCAACAATATCACAATTTGAAGGAGGATCAACCAATTCCCAGGTACCACGCTGTAAGAGAGCATCCATCTCATCT
>JAANDH010000302.1:101272-242369 GCA_011799765.1 Nymphaea thermarum | reverse complement strand
TAAATTGTGAGATTGGATGCATAGTACACTGTCTCTTGCCTTTGCGCAGGGCTATAGGCAAGTCCTGAGAAAGATCAATGTTAGGTATACTTACTTCAATGGAGCTCACATCCTAAGAAGATTCTGATGGTTGACCATGAGAGGGATTTTGCCGACGCGTGTATACCAATGGAGGGTCCTGGAACCTATTCATTGTCGGAGTAGGAGAGGGAAAAGACTGCAACGGGACTGGAGGGATAGGTAGAGGAATAGGACATGACATCTCAGATGACACAGAAGTAGGACTGAGACTCGAAGAAAGTGACATCCGCACTGATATACTCTTTGTGAGTTACCGGATCAAAGCACTTGTACCCTTTTTGGTTTCGAGGATAGCCAATGAAAACACACTTAATGGCTTGAGCAGCAAGTTCATCACGTTTGGGCCCAAGAATGTGAACAAAACAAGTACAACCAAATATTTTTGGTGCAACAAGAAATAAGCTTCAATTGGGATAAACAAGTTTAATCAGTACTTTGTTGTCAATGGAGGATGATGGTAAATGATTTGTTAGGTAACAGGCCATGAGTATGGCATCACCCCATAAGTATGCAGGTACATGATTATGAAGCATTAGGGTACGAGCAACAGTTAGAAGTTGTCTATGTTTTCTTTCGGCAACTCCATTCTGTTGTGAGGTGTGGGGACATGTAAATTGGGGAGAGATACCATTTTCAACATAAAAGGACATTAAGACAGATGATTTGAACTCAAGAGCATTATCAGTGCGAATACACTTGACCAGAGAACCAAACTGAGTTTTTATTTCAATAATCAAGTTTTTGAGAATAGGTATTACCTCAGACCTTTCTTTCAAAAGAAATACCCAACTGACTCGAGAGTAATCATCAACAACAACAAAAAAATACCTAAACTTAGATCGGCTAGCAACCCTGCTAGGACCCCACACATCAACATGAAGGAGATCAAACAACCCTTGACTTGATGGACTAAGACTTGAACGAAAACTACTACGAGTATGTTTGCCAAGTTGACAGGCCTTACACTGAAATGACTCTGGGACTGAAAGGTGAGGTAGAATGGAACGAAGCTTGGACCCTGAAGGATGACCTAGTCTGAGATGCCATTGAAAGGGCGTAGAGTCTGATGTAGAGGAGGTAGCAGCAAGACCCATGGGAGCTGACAAGATGTAGACACCCCCTTTTTCATAGCCACCACCAATAGTCTTCCCAGTTTGTAAGTCCTGAAATGAGCATGCACCAGGGTCAAAAATAATGCGACAGTGTAAATCAGTAGTCAACTGTTTAACAGAGAGCAAATTGGAAGGAAACTCAAGAGCGTATAAGACATGTGGAATGATTATAGACTGAGAAAGCTTCACATCTCCATAACCCAATATAGGTGACATTCTGCCATCTGCAATTTTAACATGATGTGGCTGAGAGAATCTATGCAACACAGTGAACAAACCAGGTCTACTGCAGAAATGTCTCGATGCTCCTGAGTCAATAATCCAAGAGATACTTGAATCAGGCATGGATGTACCCGTAGAGAGAGCTCGATCAATCAAAACAGTGGAAGTTGAAGCTTGTGAGACTCTGTGTGCCAAAAACTGCTCATACTCAGATATGTCAATGCTAACTGTGACTGTAGATCCAAAAAAGGAGGGATTCTCAATTCCTTTATAATCATTCCCACCATCTGGTTTGCTAATCTCAGCCATATTAAACACACCAGGGAGCACCAAAACAATTTTGCAACAGTTTGAACACACAAAAGAACGTCCAACTTATAATTAATCAGTCAAGTAAGGGGCTGATCAACAACGCAGAACTCAACAATATCACTCGCAATCGTAGCACCACTATCACACGTCAAGGGGCTGATCAACAAAGTAGAAATCAACAATATCACGAGCAGCACCACTGCCACATGCCACTAATGTCACAACGATGATTATGCCAACATCTTCTAAGTATATGTATATTTTTCAAAGTCAGACGTAAGCACTGATGCCATAAGTTGTGCACAGACTTAATGACAGCCAACAAAAACTTATTTTCAGACAACTTCAGACCTTCCAACGTGACTTCTTCTACAAAAAAAATTCAGACTTGCCTGCATGACATTGGTTTCCTCCACATGACTTCAAGAATGCATTGACCTAGGGTTTTAAGAAACCCTAACTTGAGCAAACAAATCTGCCCAAGATGTGAGCAGACTTGCTCACAGAAGTCTGCCCTAGAAAATCAGACGTGAGAGAGTAGAAAGGAAGTACCAATAGATTGTGTAGGTCCCCAAATGTTCATGTTACAACCGACAGTCTTGAGAGAGAAATGTTCTTAAGACATTAACCAATGTAGACTCCCTCACAGCTGTGCATATAAATTTCTGTTGATGTTTACAGCTTCAATGTATCCACGTCCAGAGATTGATATATATATATATATATATATATATATATATATATTTATTTATTTATCAGATCTGATATGATCCACATTTCAGAACTGATCTTGTCGTCTCCCACACAGCAACGACCAATGTGATCTGGCCTGAATTTCTTCTTCAACAGCAGCAACTAAGAAGCTTCTGATACAACCCTTTTCAGTCTTCCACGTTTCAGATCAGACAGAAAAAGAAAAATTGTTCCACAGCAACTCCCACCCGCAACTTCCACGTAGTTGCTTATGTTGCACTACATCCATGATAGGAACCTAATCACACATACCTCTCACGTGTGATTAGGTTCCCCTTCCACGCTGTCCACTATTTCTCGATCAGCAGAGAGAAGAGAGAAAGGAAGGGTAGAGAAATAAAAGGAAAGAAATGGGAAGAGATAGAATAGGAGAAGAGGTCGCCGGAAAGTCACATCAGCCGTCATCGGAGAAGGATGGAGATAACCCGCTCTGATACCATGTTGCAAAAGATGGAGAAAAGAGAGGGAACACAAGAGAGGAGAACGAGAGGGAGAGAGAGAGTGAGAACAAACTAACGTGCCTTCATTGCTAACCCTAATCTCTTATTTAAAGAGAGAATAGGGGTCGGCTATTGTCTTTACACAAGAGAGACACAAAAAGATATAAATGACTAAAGAAGACTCTAACTTTTAAATAATCAGAAAACTACCACACTTAAATATAAACTTCCTAATTTCAACATTTAGTACATTGTTATGACAAAAAATGAATAAAAAATACAATAGACTAAGCTACATAAGACTACTCACCATCTCCATGACTATGCATGTGAAGCTTTTGGTACCTGCAATGTGAATGAAGCTTTGTTGTGCACAATTTTCTATGTTTTTTTTTTTTACTTTGTTTTTGCATTTGAACGTGCACTCAATTAATTACATAATTATACCTTTGATGCCTACATAATTGTAATAAGAAGACATATTTTAGCAATAATATAAAAGAAAGTGCATACCTTTGCAACTTCAAACTCCTAATAATACAAGATAGCATGCCATTAGTCAGGAAAAACCCGAGGAGGGACATCCTTCAAATGCATATCAAGTGTATGATGTTCCTTATAATGATCTTTTTTGAAGTTACATTTCCTTCCTTTTTTTTTCCAAGAATGTACATGAGAATCTATTATTTAAGCAACTCATCAACTTCAAAGATTTCCTGCAATTAAAGAAATTCCATGTCAGTTATGCAACACACAATATTTTACACTTTTGAAAATGGACAAAATTAACTCAAATAAAATGTTTGAAATGTTTTACTAGCCTATATTTGAGCCCACATATCATCTTTATAGTTCTATAGCATCTTTTTCCAATTCGTGTAAGTGATGGGTGCAATCTTCCCATCTCATGCCAACCCACTGGTGCAAATATTGTGCTTATTATGTGTCCTCAGCTAGCTAATTAGGATTACTCTTCATGTCTTGTGGTTATCCTATTCCAATGAGTGATCATCCCTACTGTTTCATTTGGCTTATCAATAGGTGAAGCCAAAAGTGTGGGCTAGCTCCACGTACATAGATTTTTGTAAAAATGTGTGACATGAAAACATGATTTTCTCACTTTTCATGCCTAAAGTCTACATGATTTTGCATTGAAATGTAAAAGATATATATGCATATCTATATGTATGTGTGTATATATGTATGTGTGTGTGTGTGTGTGTATAGTCACTGAACCCTAACTCTAAGGTTATAGTGACATCTACTTTTAAGTTCACTGTTTCTTTTTTACCTTATTCATTTATTTATTTTGTGTGCTCATGGAATGGAGGAGGGGAAGAAGAAGAGGGGAGGAGAAGATAGGGGGAGGGGTTTCTACCCTCCCACTCGCAGATGGTGGCACCCAGGCTGTCGGCCGGTGCCGCTTGTCCATCGGTGACCACCAAGTGAAGCCAGCGGATGGCCTGGGTACCGCCGTTGATTGGCAGGAGGGGAGAAAGCTCTTCCCTTTCAACTCTTGACATTGAGAAGGGGGAAAGGGTTCCTCCCCTCCCACTGGCCAATAGTGGGTCAGCACCACCTAATGGTCAATGACCGTTAGATTTGTACTGTCGGGCGGCACTGCTGTTGGCCAGCGAGAAGGGGGATACCCCTTTCCCTTCCTCCAATTTGAGGGAAGAAGGAGGTAGAAGAGATTCCTCCCTCCCACTGGCCAACAGTGGTGCCCAAGCCGGCTGACTGCCTGGCACTACTGTAAGCCAGTGAGATGAAAGGAACCTCTCTTCCCTCCTTCTTTCCTGACGTTGAGAGGAAGGGGAGGGGTTTTGAGAAAATTATTGACTTGAATCTCAATCGTATTCATATGAATGATAACAGTAATTTAAATGAATCCCTATATACGTAAATACAAGTCAATCTCATTTGATCAATTACAATTTAGAAAATGAATGACTTAAATATCAATTGTTTTCATACGAACTTGTGTTTACAATCATTTAAATGAATCTCTATACATATAATTACAACTTAAACTCATTGGATGAACCATAATTGAGCAAATGAATGACTTTAAACTCATTTCTTTGAATACGAGCTTATAATTACAATAGTTTAGATTGATCAATATAATTATAAGTACAAGTTAATCTCATTTCATTAACTATAATTAATTAAAGTATGTTTTCCTCCTACATGCTTTTGGTTAGCTAAGAAGTAAAAGGATATCTTTTGTAAAGTGATAAGGCATATAAAAGTCTCAAATGATATGCAAAATATTTCCTGATGTGTTCATAAGAAAGATTATAAACTAATGGACTCAAAAGTCACAATTGTCATGTCTTGATAAACCTGATTCTACCAGCAGTATGTAGATCATTGTGATGGAAATCAGCTCAATAATGGATGAGTTTTGTGGTTTTTTTCAGCGAATTACGTTCTAAACTTTTATGAGAAGAAGAACTAAAAAATTAGGATGGAAAATTATTCTTACCCTTTATCATTTTTGAAATGATTTTTTCAGCATTGTTCTTTGATGTTATGGTGCATTTGCCAATTCATTGGGTGAAAGAGGCAGCGTTAGGCAGTCTAGTTCAACATAGGAGGATGTATCACATTGAAAAGTACACATTTTATTTCATAACATCAAACCATATCATTATGTTTTTTTGATTTTTGTGTTCAACATTTTGTAAGTATGAAATAAATATAATTTAGAAGGTTTGTAAGGTTATTTAGTGTTAGAATAGCTTGTTATCGGAACCGGGTCCATTTCGTTGGGGTGCGGGTACCGAGGCTGGCTCGGTGCCCTAAGCGGCTTCTCCTCTCTCCCTTCTTTATATTGTCACTTATGTGTAATTGTGGAATTAAGTGAAATAGAATTTTCTCTCTCCTAGGGTTGCGATTGTGCACCTAGGTAGAGCTTCCCGTGGTTTTTTCCTTGTCTGAGGTTTTTCCACGTACATCGTGTGTTCTTCTTCTTCTTCCTCTTCGTGGTTTATGTTTCTACTTGGTATCAGAGCCATCGAAGTTGGAGAAGAGTGTTTTTTCTGAGGATCGTTAGTCGTGGACGTTGTTTTCGCTCGACGCCGTTGAAGTTCCGGCGTCGGTTTCTTGTCTTGCCTTGGGTCTTCACCACCGCCGTCCGTGTGCCGTTGCCCCTGTGTTTCGCCGCAGTTGCGCCGCCGCCGCCGCCAGTTGCGCCGTCGCCGCCACCAGTTGCGCCGCCGCCGCCGCTGCCAGTTCCACCGTCGCCGGCTGTTCTCTTGCTGTTCTTACTATCCGCCACCATGGGTGGCCTCTGGTTTTGTGTCGTCGCCTAAGGTTCCGCGCCGTCGCCTAGGGTTGTGTGCCGTCGCCTAGGGTTTTGCGCCGTCGCCTAGGGTTCTGCATCGTCGCCTTCTTCGTCACTTCTTCTTCCGCCGCTGTTGCCTCTTCGTTCCTGTCCCTCTTGGTGCCGTGTCCTTGTTTGTGATGGCAACTGAGATGGGTTCTCAAAAGGATACTGTTCTCGACGCGGGTAGCGCCTCGAAGACTGAAAACGTGCCGGTCCAGGTCACCTCCATCCGTCTAACCAAGGATAATTACCTATCTTGGTCTGTTGCTTTCGATATTGGGATTACTAGTCGTGGGCGTCTCTCTTACATCACTGGCGATAAACCTCCGCCCATCAAATCTGATCCTCAATGGGCGACGTGGGCTTTGGAGGATAGCCAGGTGAAGGTGTGGATTATTAACTATGTGTCCTCCGATATCCAGCCCCTCATTCTGAGGAAGCCGACCTCTTTCGACATGTGGACTGTGCTTGAGAAGATGTATGGTTGCAAGAAGAGACATCTGCGCACCTATCAGATTAAACGCAATATTTATTCTCTGACGCAGGGTTATCTGTCTGTTGCTGCCTTCTATGCAGCCTTGAAGACCAAATGGGAGGAGCTCGATTATCATGTGACTGATGAGTGGAAGTGTGGTTCAGACCATTCTCTTTACTGGGAAAAGGAATGGATGGACCGTACGTTTCTGTTTCTTGGAGGTCTGCGGGATGAGTTTGAGCCTATACGTAGCCAGATTCTTAATGGTGATGAGATTCCAGGGATAGAGGAAGTCTATGCTCGTGTTGAGTCAGAGGAACAACGTCGCCAGATGATGCATCTTACCACCGGCAGTACCCCTTCTGCCTTTGTCAGCCGTGCCTCAGGGACTGTGCAGCGTCCTGCCCGACGTTGCACTCACTGCAACAAGTTGGGCCATTCAGTGGATTTCTGTTGGGATCTTGATCCCGAGAAGAGGTTGGTCAGAGGTCGCCCCCCCTCTGGCAGGCGTAGCCCCTCTGTGTCTGACTCCAGTCAGAGCACTCCGTCTAGTGGTGTGAAGACCAAGTTATCTCCTGATCAACTCAAGGAGCTCTAGGCGTATATCGGCCGCTTATCGACTACCCCTGAGGAGTCCTCCACGTCTGATGGGGCTCAGCTTGCCCAAGCCCTCGTTGCCTCTACTGGTCAATGTAACTCTTCTCTTGGCGATTGGATTATTGATAGTGGTGCCACTCACCACATGACAGGAGATTTTAAACTTTTTCAAGAATATCAACTTTCCTCTAGCAAGCAACGTGTCTCTATGGCTGATGGGTCGTCTATCTCTGTGACTGGGAAAGGGAGCTTATCCCTGTTGAACAAATACCGTCTCCATGATGCCCTGCATGTTCCAAATATTCCTGTGAACTTACTCTCTGTCAGCAGTATTACTAAAGAATTAAACTGTAATCTGATTTTTTCTGCTGATCATTGTTCCATGCAGGACTTGGTGACATGGAAGAAGATTGGGATTAGTTCGGTTTCTGATGGGCTCTACAGGCTGCCGGTTCATGTTGCTTCAGCCTTGATTTCAGCCACGAGTAGTCACTTGTCTGGTGTGGATGATAGATCTACTGTTATTCGATGGCACGAGCGTCTTGGACATCTCCTATTTCAGTTAATAAAGAAGTTGTTTCCTCATTTGTTTGCTTCTGTCTCCATTGACTCCTTCGCTTGTGAAGTGTGTCAAATGGCAAAACATGTCAGGGCTTCGTACCCTATTTCTTTTAATAAAACCACTCATCCGTTTGCCTTAGTTCATTCCGATGTTTGGGGTTCTTCGGGAGTACCCACGTGTGGTGGTTGTCATTATTTTATGACACTTATTGATGATTACTCTAGATGTACGTTCGTGTACCTGTTGCGAGAACGTAGTGAGGTTCCAACTGTTGTGAAAAACTTTGTTGCCTTTGTTGAGACGCAATTCAAAACTTCTGTTCAAGCTCTTCACACGGATAATGCTAGGGAATATGTCTCCCAATCCCTTGATGAGTTCTTGAAAGGCAAGGGCATTGTTCATGAAACCTCTTGTAGCTACACCCCTCCTCAAAATGGTGTAGCTGAACGCAAAAATCGGCATCTGTTGAATGTTACTCGGGCTATTATGTTCCAATGTCATGTCCCTAAGCGGTTTTGGGGTGATGCACTCCTAACTAGTGCACATCTTATTAACAGTATGCCTACTAGGGTGTTGGATGGTCAGTCCCCTTATTCTACCCTGTGGCCCACTCAGAATCCTTGGCCGCTTACTCCTCGTGTCTTTGGGTGCAGTTGTTTTGTGCATAACCATAGCCCTACTCTCAAGAAACTTGATCCTCGGGCTATTAAAGTTGTTTTCTTGGGGTATTCTTCCACTCAGAAGGGGTACAAATGTGTGGATCCCACTACTTCAAAAGTATATGTTTCCAGGGATGTCACATTTCATGAACATGAGTCGTATTTTCCGGTGAATCCTCTTCAGGGGGAGTATATTGGGAACAAAGGGGAAGAGTATTCATCTAATCAGCTGATTCAGTTCATGGACTTTTTGGATTACAAGGTTAGTCCCAGTGTGATTGACACGGTCAGTAATGAGAAGGACAGTCAGATGGAAGGGGTCACGGCTGCTGCCCGTGATCACTTGTTTGGCCAGGTTTATGTCAGGAAAGAGAAAGCTACAGTGGAAGATGTTGTTGCTGAGGATAGAACCAATCCCAATCCTGCGATCTCCCTGGATGACCCAAGTCCATCAAATGAAGAGCTCCCCATTGCACTGTGCAAAGGCACCAGGTCATGTACTTCTCACCCTATTCAGAGATTTGTTTCTTATGCTAAGCTCAGTACTGATTACAAGTGTTTTATCACATCCTTATCCCAAGTTGTGATTCTCAGGTCAGTGGATGATGCTAAGAATGATCCCAAGTGGTTACATGCTATGACAGAGGAGATGGGTGCTTTAGCGAAGAACAAGACGTGGGAAGTTGTTGATATTCCTAAAGGGACACACTTAGTAGGCTCTAAGTGGGTCTACAACGTGAAATACAAACCTGATGGAACAGTAGATCGGTATAAAGCTCGTCTGGTTGCGAAGGGGTTCAGCTAGAAGTATGGGATTGACTATCTTCAGACCTTTGCCCCTGTTGCAAAGTTGAAGACCGTGAGAGTCATTCTGGCTCTTGCTGTGCACAAGAAGTGGCACATGGACCAGCTTGATGTTAAGAATGCGTTCTTGAATGGCCATCTGGAGGAAGAGGTCTACATGAGCATGCCTCCCGGGTATGTACAAGAGGGAAAGTGCTGTCATCTCAAGAAAGCTTTGTATGGCCTGAAGCAGTCGCCTAGAGCTTGGTTTGAGAGACTTAGGATTGTTATGAAGTCTACTGGGTACAGGCAAGGAAATGGAGATCATACTCTATTTATAAAGCAGAGAAATGGTTTGGTAAGTCTTCTCCTTGTCTACGTTGATGATATGATTGTCACTGACAGTGATGAAGAAGAAAACAAGAAAATGAAGGAGAGATTAGCTAAAGAGTTTGATCTCAAGGATCTGGGTAAGGTGAGGTACTTTCTGGGGATAGAGATTGCTCGATCAGAGACAGGGCTGATTATGAGTCAAAGGAAGTACACTCTTGACTTACTAAAGGAGACTGGTAAACTTGGTTGTAGGCCCTATCTTACTCCTATGGAGTCCGGGACTAAGATAAGTATCAAGACGAGCACTGTTCTGAATGAGGAAGACAAAGGGCGATATCAGAGACTTGTTGGTAAGCTTATCTACCTTACCCTTACTCGCCCTGATATCACATATGCTGTGAATGTTCTTAGTCAGTTTATGCATGCTCCTACTGATTGCCACTGGAAGAGTGCTGAAAGGGTGTTGGGATATCTAAAGAATAACTCGGGAAAAGGGCTGCTGTATACCCGACAAGATGAACTTATCATTGAGGGCTACTCAGATGCAGATTGGGCAGGTTGCACAGACACAAGGAGGTCCACTACAGGGTATTGTATCTTTCTTGGAGGTAACTTGGTTGTTTGGAGGAGTAAAAGGCAAGAAGTGTGTTCGAGGTCTAGCGCTGAGGCTGAGTACAGGGCTGTCGCGATGAGGGTTACAGAGATGCTGTGGTTGAAGATTCTTCTGACTGATATTGGTATTGAACTGGGAGATACAATGAAGATGTACTGTGACAACAAGTCAACGATTAATCTGGCCAATAATCCGGTTCTTCACGACAAGACCAAACATGTGGAGATCGACCGTCATTTTATCCGGGAATGCATTGACTCAAAGGAGCTAATTCTGCCATACATGAAATCTGAAGATCAAGTGGCTGACGTCTTAACTAAAGGGCTTTGTACTTCTTTATTTGAAAAGAATGTTAGCAAGCTTGGCATGTTTGACATGTATGCCAAGCTTGAGGGGGAGTGTTAGAATACCTTGTTATAGGAACTGGGTCCATTTTTGGACCCGGTCCGTTGGGGTGCGGGTACCGAGGTTGGCTCGGTACCCTAGGCGGCTTCTCCTCTCTCCCTTCTTTATATTGTCACTTATGTGTAATTATGGAATTAAGTGAAATAGAATTTTCTCTCTCCTAGGGTTGCGATTGTGCACCTAGGTAGAGCTTCCCGTGGTTTTTTCCTCGTCTGAGGTTTTTCCACGTACATCGTGTGTTCTTCTTCTTCTTCCTCTTCGTGGTTTATGTTTCTACATTTAGCAAAAGAACATATTACATTTTCTTCACAATGTTTACGTGGAGGTGAAACTAGATACATGCGAGTAAGTCCTGAACATGTATATAAAATGTACTAACAATATTTTTGAGTTGGTCTGATAGTTCCTTCTAGCTTTAGAATAAGAAACTATTCACACATATACATTGTAATCACAAGTTCATACAAATATGATAGGGATTTAAGCTACTTTATTTAAATGATTATAATGTATGAATACAGTATGGGTTTTAGGCATTCATTTGCTCAATTGTAGTTAATCAAGTGAGATTAACTTGTATTACATATATAGGAATTCATTTAAATGATTGTTCTAAGTTCATATGATTATAAATGAGATTAAGCCATTCATTTGCTCAATCGTATTTCATTAAATGAGATTAACTTGGAATAAATTTACATTGATTTATTTAAATGATTGTAATGAGAAGTTCGTACTCATATGGAAGAGATTTAAGTCATTCATTTGCCCAATTAAAATTAATCCAATGCTTTTATCTTATAATTCCATCTATAGAGGTTGTAAGAGAATAATTGTTATACGTTATTTTCTTTGTAATACACTCTTTGTTTTAGTGAGAGACTTGATTGTGATACTAGATGCCTTTGGTCCATTGATATCACTGCAAGTGAGAGAGAGAGAGAGAGAGAGAGAGAGAGAGAGAGAGAGAGAGAGAGATTAGTAGTTTCATCATCTCATATGTTTTACATGGAAGGGTTTTCCCTCATGCCCTACATGATTCCCATCCTTGGGTGTATTGATTATTTGTCTATCTATTCTTTTCACTAAATAGTACAGTGAAAAGTTATTTAAGAGTGAAGAGCTAAATTTTAAGTTATGTCAATTACTTAAAGCTTTAAGTCATTGACAAACAAAAATGTCTGATTAGCATGTGCTTTTAACAAAAAGAAAAAATTACATGTTAATTTTTTTTGTGAAAGAAAAATAAAATTCTCTAAATGAATATCTATCTTTTTTGTCAAAGACATGTCAACCATTTGTTTTTTTTTCGTTTAGTCTAATAGTTGAGAATTGGTTGACATAGACATCATTAAATAGTGTTTAAGCATGGAGTGAAAATCCACAAAGGAGTATGGCATGTGGGGATCTTCATGTCACCATGTAGCTGAAGTTTTGAGAACATGAAACTTCAGCTATGTACATTAAGGGTGATAAACCAGAAAATAGGCATATGTAAACCAGTACACAGGGCATATATAAATAAATCTTGCACCTATTGTATATAGCACTATACAGTTAAACACAAACAAGTGAGCCAATATGCTCTCTTGTGTCTTTTCTAATGGGGAAACTGCATCAAACCATTGTCATCATCCATGTATGAAAATGTATATGGTTTCAATATATTTTTGGTAAACTTGTAGTTTTCTTCTTTATTTTTCCGCATGTCCCTTATCATTAATCAGCCTTTGGCTCTAACTTGGCCTACTCTCTCATCAATGTCTTTCTTCCATGTGCACTTCTGAAAGTCAAAATCCCAAAGACAGCTGCCTTCATCTTCTACTAAGCTCATATTTGGTGTTTTTCATGCTTGATTTCTTACATGCTGACCTAATATATATATATATATATACATCCTAAACAATGGTGAACTCAAGGGCATGAGGATATAGGATAAGGGGGCCTCTCTCCTAATTAATTAATGATGCATAATGAAACAAATCTAGTCCAGATCAAACAGGAAACAAATTTGCTATGCATAGTATAATTAGATTTCATGAAATCTACTCTATTGTACTGCTATATACTTCATACATTTTTCATGATTGTCTTGTAAGATCCAACTCCAAAAAATTAAGATGTTGCTTTGCTACTACAAGCAAAAGAGTACTTTCTACTGCTATTACACAATGAGAAGATAAATTTTTCTTCCAATTTCAGACTTTTCATTACCAAGATGTGTTTCGCTCCAGTAATAGCATGTCAACCATAAGAGAGAATATGACAATGCATCAATACCTCTGAACTTAAAAACATTTGGAAGATAGTAATTCTTGGTGACCATCTCTTTACGTGATGCTATTCTGGAAGATTGTAATTCTTAGTGACTAGCTTGACCTGTTCCAAATACAAAAACTAAGGCATGACAGATAAATGGTTCGGCTATTTCTGAACTGTAAATTCTAAAGCATGAGGACCAAAAAAATAACTTTAAACTTTGCTTTGCTCTTAACTGTGGCAAACTTTTGGGGAAATGTATGATGAATATATTAGGTCTGAGCATTAACTTCATCCCACTAAAATTTAGAAAATGCCGACATATAGAAACTTGCTAGTTAAGCAAAATTTGTAGAACATGGGCAATTTGGACTAGTTTTACCTAAAGTTAGGTCCCAACCAGGTGCTCCTTGGATCTTTCTAGGTGTTTTTCTGCTTAGTTTCACATCCAAATTAAGGCAAAATAATCTTTTCCACAGCATCTATTAGCCTAAATCTGAGTTTCTCTTGGTCCATTAGGAAGCAAACCCAGCTTCTTCTTCGTGTGATGGAAGCCTCATGTAATTGCATGATTTTACAAGGGTATGAACTGAATGAAATGGACTATGAGGCATGCACTATGGTTTTTTTTTTGTGGTGCAATATATATATATATATACACACACACACATAGAAACTTTTTCCCATTGTACTGTTATAATCATATTAAATTCAACTTATTACAGGGTATGAACTGAATGAAGCGGACTATGATGTATGCACTATGTAAGTTGGATCATGAAGCCCAAAACATGTTTGATGGTTTACTATATTTAGACAAGACCTCATGTGATACATTGCCTTCTGGTTATGCATGACTAAAAATTGATGATGAAACTCGGATAATTCTGGTTCGGACTTCCTGGCTGGATTAAAGATGAATAGCTATGCCGCTGGGAGTTGCCTCATGGTGTGTGCTGATAGTGGTTGGGGCATTGTTGCTGGAGAAGAGATTCATGCTTTATTGTTAAAGAGTGGACTTGGATGAGTGGTAAAGATGATGTCAACCAGTTTTTTGGCTTCTTTATTGAAGTGCATTCTGAATCTGATCTTTGTTATGTAACATATTTGAGAACAATTAAAATTCAAAGCAAATGACTTTAAGGATGTGTTATGCATTCATGGGGTATATTTGTTATTAATCTTACAAAAACTGCCTTCTTTTGATATAATATTGTACTTGTTTATTTTAAACTTTAGTTGCTTGCTGCTGGTTGGGAAAAGTTGAATTGAACTTTGGATTAGGCAAAAGTGCATGGCTGCGACACTATCCTACATAACATTCTGCTCAGTTTGAAGTTGCTAACATTTATTGTGGATGGTCAAGTGCAGCAAAGCATTGGAATGACTATGGAAGCCCTGCCTGGTTGACGGGTTTCCTATTTACAATTTACAATGATTGCTTTCTTCTATATGCACATTTAAAAGTTCACAACGGCTGCCACACTGGCCTGCATCACATTTTGCTCAGTTTCAAGTTGCTAACATTTATTATGGGTGGTCTATTGCAGCAAAGCATTGAATGACCATGGAAGGCCTGCCTGGTTGATGGGTTTCCTATTTACAGTTTACGATGATTGCTTTCTTATGTATGCACATGTAAAGTTTCACATCATCTGCCTCTAGAATGATTCAAGGAAGGACAATAATCATGGGTATGGGTATGGGCATGCCGAACGAATCTATTGAAGATTGAAGGCCAGGGGGACAAATAATATTAAAGATTAAAGACAGTACGTGTGCCAATTTTAAGTTGGTTCCGTCCATAGAAAAACAGGTTTTTAAAAAATTTATTGGGTTTCTATAATGGAAAAAATTTATTGGGTTTCTATAATGGACTGTAGTTCTATTAAACTTAATATGTAATAGACAAGATCCATTTGCGTGTATCAATAAAATTATAGTTTTCTCTCTCTCTCTCTCTCTCTCTCTTTTCAAACTATCATGGAATTTGAACAACTATGTATGTTGGCCGTTGGGAAAAATTCGAGTTAGTAATGATTAGAAGAATTTCCCATGGCTTTGGCCATCAGGATATGTCAAAGAATTCTCAACATCCATCCAACTGTTGGCAAAATATAAGTCCACTGCCAATGGTTTAGGCCGTTGGGAACCTTTTCCCCATGCAAGTTTTACCAATGGTTTTAGGGCCATTGGGATTTCCATTCACAACCGCCAATGGGTGGCTTGGCCGATAGCTCAAGCTGTTGGCAAAAAGCAACAATGTTGTAGCGAGTGTCATTTGGAGTTAAACATATAATTAATTAAATTTTTTTTTCTGCTCCTGTCTTCTCACCCTATACAATGAGAATTTAGGAAGTGGTGGATAGATTAACAACTTCTGCTATGTACAATGAAAGGTTTCTGTAAGCCCCACGTACTAGTCGACATACACTTGCACTTAACAGTGACTTATGCATTAAAGAATTTGAAACTGTGCTAAATGATGATTTGGGAAAGATATGGAACACATACATGTCAGTCAAGTTTAAATCAAGTTTATCTGTTAGGTTCTGTAGTAATATGACTTGTGTTATGTCACCCAAGTTTAATCATGGTCAGCAATTGGAACAGTCATGTAAGACATCCCTAGGGTCAATAATCACATATCAGTGATGAATCTTGTAGAATATTGTATGTGATGAAAACCTAAACTGAGTACATTGCTTTACTAACAAACCGGTAGAAAGATATCCATTTTGGTCCTGTCAAATTTGTGAGACAAGTGCATATGAAGAGGAAAATGGCTTGCTCTGGGTATTGAGCTGCTCACTTGTACTCACCAAGATCAGAAGTAGTCTCCAAAAATTACCTACTATAATTGATCTTACCCAAAAGGCTGAGAAAGGTATTACCATATGGACAACAGTACTTCATTCTTAACATACAATGGTGAGCGTTGGTCTCTCAACTTTGAATAATCTATTATAACCAAATTAGGCATCTCTTATGCACTGCAAAGTAGGGTTCAAACCACATAACCTATGTATGGTGGCACAAAAAACACACACACACACACACACACACACACACACACACAGAGAGAGAGAGAGAGAGAGAGAGACCATCTATAACAACCAGAGCTCAAAAACAGGAAAGAGAAACCGTAAATAAAAGATCTCAAGACACCCTAAATTGTAAGAAGCAGAACATCTCCCGTGACATAATTATGATACATCAACGTAATACCAAATGCAGGTTGCCTAATGTCGAGTTGTTTTTCTTGAAAATTTACATCATTCCACATTCTTGAAAATTTACATCATTCCACATTAGCCGAATGGTTTGCCAAGTAGTGAACAGTCAATGTCTCCACCATTGTTAACCCATGACTGTGGGTTGGTTCCAAGTAGAATTTAAGCAGTTCCTTCATAATTGCTCATAGGCAAAAGGAGTGCACACATGGGCTGTTCACTACTTGGTAAGCCATATGGTTAACACAGAATATTGATGTAATTTTTCAAGAAAAACAACTATACACTAGGTGACCATTCAGTATTATAATGATATATGAGTGGTATGTGATGGGAAATGTTATGCTTCCTAGCAGTGGAGAAGACTTGATACCATGAAAACAGATCAAAGCACAAGTATGGAACTCTGATACCATAAAGAAAAGAATAATAGAAACTGCTCAAGAAAGATCAAAAGAAAAAGTCACGTTTTAAGTGGTTCATTTTTTCATGCCTACATCCATGAGAAGGTAACATCTTCTTAGTTTTCCATTCACATTCATTGTACAAAACATGATTTACAACTGTCGCTCACCGGGTAATTCAATAGAATGGAAGTAGACGTCCATATTCAAGAAAATATTCTTCAACTTTCCATAGAGTAGGATATCGTCACTTTCATTGTGCACATTATGGTAACCACGTAGAAAACTTCAACAGACAAATTTGAAACTCTTCATAAAAATATTGATCTTCTTAATAGATTACTAAAAAAACACGTCCCAATAAAATGTTGGAATGAAAAGAGAGATCAAACTCAAATGAAAAAACATCTAGAAGAACCCTAGTTCAAAACAGAAAGGAAAAAACATAGATAAAAGATATCAACTAGGAAGTAGAACATCTCCCGCCACGTGGTATTGATACTTCAACATAATACCAAATGTTGATCGCCTACTGTCCAGTTGTTTTTCTTGAAAAATTACATCATTCCACGTTAACCGTGCCAAGTAATGAATGGTCAATGTGTGCATTTGGCTATGAGCAATTATAGAGGAACTACTTAATTCTACATGGAACCAAACCCACGGTCATGGGTTAATGATGATGGAGACATTGGAGTTCACTACTTGGCAAGCCATCTGTTTAACGCTAAATAATGTAATTTTTCAAGAAAAACAACTGGACACTAGGTGATCAACATTCGGTATTATGCTGATGTATGAATAGTATGTCACCGGAACAGGAGCAAAGCTACGAATTTTTTGTGTAGGGGATAAACTATAGTTTAAAATTATGAGCTGAAATATAATTTTTCAAAATTTTTATATAGGTTAAACAATCTTTTAAAATTTACATGCCATTTTTTTTTTAACTGGAAATCGGGTGGCTATCGTCCCTGCCAGCCCCCTACCTCTGCCCCTGGGCAGGAAATGTTCCGCTTCCTATCAGTTGGATGTATTGAGATCTTTTATCTATGATTCCCCGTTTCTGTTTTTGAGCTTTGGTTCTTCTAGATGGTTTTTCATTGTATGCTTTAGAACTATTTTCATTCCAGAGAAGGAGAAAGCGTCCAAAGTTCTCTTACTGCATATTTAAAGCATGCAGCTCCTTCACATGCATGGTTCAGGTTTAGTGATCATCTAAACGGGCTAATTCATAGGACGAGTTGATAAGTTATTGGTGTGAAGGTGGCTATCTGCCAACAAGTGGCCACGTGATTGCTAGAAAATCGTATGGATGTTTGCGACAAAACTACATTATGTTCTACTGCTGCTCCCATGAGGAGAGATGGCTAAAATTATGTCATGATGGGTGCCTGGCGTCCGAAGCTTAATTATCTCTGTCACTTGCAAAATTATGCAAATGCATTACACACTACGGCACAATGGACCATTGACGCCACTACTTAATCATCGACGCCCCTTATACCGTTGACCTTAATGCAATAAGCTCCAATGCAGAAAGGGCATCGATGTTTTTTAAAATCTGTTATTGTCGTGTCGAAAGTTTCTCAAATTCTTGCTCTCCTTTTTTGTTTGAGGGAGAAAACAACATCTAATGCATGCAAGGTATGTGACACGTCTTCATTTCAATTCTCATGGGCATATTGTCTTAGGGGTTGCTCTACTAATTGATTTACATTGGACTCACTTCCAAACCCCAAGAGGGGACAAGGGGTGTCGTTCTTGCTCTTGCCCCAACGATGGGATAAACCCCACGAAAGTCAGTGGTACAAGTCCTCAGGGGTCGTAGGCGCCTTCCCACGGACCACATCTTTGAGCCAATGTACGGACAAACGGAGGAGTAGGTATATACTTCCATGGTTGTCACTATCGGTGTACGTATGGTATCGATTTACCTATTGATCATATGACTTCACGTACGCTTAATTGACGATCAGTTATTTCTATATTTTATTTAAAAAGTAATGTATATTATTTCATACTTAAATTTCAAGCCCATATAGTCTTATATTAGCCACACTCGATATTGCATGTGCCGATTCCGGTGTCATAAAAATCACTTTTGCAAATCGAACCGGTGAAACCACCGACTCGATTCGGCAAAAAGCTACGTTGTTGAATTAATAGTAAATGCCATGACAAAGTTAATTGAACTGGTTTGTCACTGATTCCAGCCCGACTCGAACCGATTTGATTACACTTTGTTGTACTGGCGGACCGTTCCGCCCAGCCATTGTCGATTTGGCGTTGTTCAAGGGACAATGCGTCCCTCTTGAATTAAGGGAAGGGTAGGCACGTGACGCGAGGAAGCTTAGGCGGCCACTCCGGCCCCGTCCTTTCAAAAACTCTCTTCTCTCTCTCTCTCTCTTTTGAAATGTGTCTACGCTCCATCACATGCATTGTTTTAAGAACTGTTATTTTATCCATGATCGACAGCTTGCCATAGTTAGGTGCTGAGCAAACAATGTATTTATGTTGGTTGAAAAATGAATGCATGTGACTATGCTCAAGTCGTTTTCTACTTTCCAAAGAAGACTCATATTCTATTATAAGAAAAGCAACTATGTATCATTGTTTATTAACTTTAGGGACTCAATTAAATTGGTTAGTTAGGGAATATATATGGATATATCAATGGCCTATCCCTTGGGAATTAAAAAAAAATAAAAAAAGTGAGCCTCCCATACATATAAAAG
Organism: Nymphaea thermarum; assembly: GCA_011799765.1. NCBI lineage: Eukaryota > Viridiplantae > Streptophyta > Magnoliopsida > Nymphaeales > Nymphaeaceae > Nymphaea > Nymphaea thermarum. The sequence goes on along the minus strand of JAANDH010000302.1, from coordinate 223,057 downwards.
CATTTATGAGAGGTTGCTGGAATGGTTAAAAATTAAAATCATTGCTAAAATTACCATGAACTATTGTTATACTATGTTGGGATTTTACACCTATTTCGTGTATTCTAATCTAAAATCCAAATAAATCAGCTTTGAGAATTTGTATATTTAATATGTAGGTGACCTCATTCCCGGCGGAAGATGAAGGTCTGAATCTAACGACTCCAGCGGCCCGACGGGGATGAACTTCTCACGAGGTGGAGGGGGTTCGGAAAATTCCACAATCTGTACACTTTACTATCCAAATTCATCATGTATTGTGCCAACTCCAATTGAAGCATGAACAAGTAGGAACCAGTGGCGGAGACAAGTGTGGGGCTCATGTGGGCGATTGCCCACCCCAGTCTGTAGAAATTGCTTTATTTACACATTAAGAACTTACTCATTTCTATTGATTTATATATGAGTGCCTCTTTAAGTTTAAAATATATACCATTAGTGCTCCCTCTGTCTCCGCTAGGAGCCTTTTATTAGTGCAAAAAATTAAGCCAAAATTTTACCAGATTAAGACCTCTCTCCCATAAGATTGGGGACATTGATACGTGATCTAGTCAGATTTTTATGAGATAACAATTCAATATTGGACTTGACTTTGAATTTGAATTTGGTTATGAAACTGTATTAGTTTGATTAGTTGTTTGGATTTTACTCCGCTAGCTGCATTCTTTGAAACGCAAGGTTCCGTGAGCGTCAATTTTCATGGAAAGCTGTGTTCCAAGGGGTCGTGCAATGGTAGCCTGAAATGTTGGTTTTTAGAGTTTTCCTCTTTCCCATCTGAGATATACCTCAAGTACACCGCAAAGACTCTAGAAGATCCTACCGCAATCTACTGTCCGTGCGCATCAAATGTAATCAGGTACGCTTCCGCTTTAAGTTTAAAGTTTTGGTTTAATTCAATGATTTAGCATGAGCATGATCCTGTTTAGGGTATATACGTTTTGCTTTTGTGTATGCATTTAGGGGAGAAATCTCAACAATTGGTATCAGAGCCTATGCTCGTGTTGAATCGTTGATTTTTTAATGTTTTTCTGCGTCTTCTGGCTCAATTCTTCCCCTGTTCTCGGCTGCAAGTTTTTTTTTTCAAAAAAAAAAATGGAAAGGGGGCGACGGCCTCCATCGCCTGGGCGATGGAAGCCGTCGGCTTCGTAGCAACCGGAGAAAAGGGAGAAGGGGAGGGGCGCAACGGCCGGAGTCGGCCGGGATGGGTGGGCAGCGACCGCCGGTTTTGTGCGAACCGGCTGCTCGCTTGCTGTGCGCCCTGCCTTCAATTTCTCAAGGAAGGGCAGCGAGGGACGATGGCGGGAGAAAAGGGCTTCGCCCACCTCCGTCCGGCCACATCCAGCCTCGTCGGGGAGTCCACCGTCGCCGGATGGCGCCGTGCGACGAACTGATGCCCACCCTCAGCCTGCCGGTGGCTTCTGGCCGCCGCTTCAGCCTTCCATTCAAGCAAAAGGGGCGGATTTCTGCAGAGGGGAAACCGGCCGAAACCAGCCGGTTTCCGGCGGGCGTCGGCCGGCCATCATGGCGGGCGACGGCCGGCGGCCCTGCCGGAACCCGCCGGCGGCCACCCACGGTGTTGGGTGGCCTGCCGGTGGAGCTTCACCGCCCGCCTGCCGTTCGGCAGGCGAGCGGTGGAGACGACTCCCGCGACGGTCGAGCAGTCGAGCCGGGTCGGGTCTTGACAGACCCGATCCGGATCCATCAGGATCTTAAAAAAAAAAAAAAACCTCGTTGCCGCCCGCCCGCCCGTGCGTCTTTGTTAAAAGTTTTCAGAGCGGGTCTTATTTTTAAAGAAACAGTTCATTTTATGTCAAACCGGTTTTGAAAAGGATCGAACCGGTTCATTCGGTTTCAGACCGCTCCGATCCGATTCAAAACCGGTTCAGGCCTTTTGGGGGCCGATTCGGTCATTTTGGGATCGGTTCATTAAGTTTCGAACCGATTCAGTTCGTTTTAGAACCGGTTTACACTTTTGGGAACCGATTCGGACATTTGGTGGACCGGTTCATTCAGTTTCAAAACCGGTTCAAACCTTTTAATACCGATTCAGACCATTTTGAGACTGGTTCATTCAGTTTTAGAAACGATTCGGGCATTTCAGAACCGATTCAGTTGTTTTTTAACCGATTCGGGCATTTTCAGACCGGTTCATTTGATATTTAGACCGATTCAGGGCTTTCCAGACCGGTTCATTGAGTTTTGGAACCGTTTTTAGCCAATTTTTAACCGGTTCAGTGGGTTTTGGAATCGATACGGTCTATTTTTGACCGGTTCGTCCAATTTTTAGACCGGTTCAGTCCCGTTTAGGGCTATGTGGGTGTTTTAGTTGTGGTTTAAGACCGATACGGGTCATTTTAAGGCCGATTCAGTGGTTCTTGACCCTCTTAAACACAATTATAGTACCGGTTCATAATATTTTGGACTCTTCTGGGCCCATATCATTGAATCATTTGGTTTTGGATTTAATGTAGGGCAAATTTGTATGTAATTTGGTTTATGCATCAAGTTTTGGATTCATGTAAGACAATTTTGTATGTGTCACATCATTGAATCATTTGGTTTTAAATTCAATGAATGGCAAATTTTGTAGATAAATTTTAATTCATGTATCATGTTTTGCATGTTATTAATTGCAGTTTGTTTTAGATGAATGTTTGGATTATGAATTTGATCTTTGACCATGTCTATTATTTGAAATGAGTAAGTTTGTACCTATATGTCGCCAAAGTGATCTCTATTGTACGAATTTGCCTGTTTTGAACATTAGATGTTAGTATACTTAATCCATGCAGGCAATGATCAGTCCAAAGGAGGATTGTTGCTTGGTCGGGTTTAAGTATATAGGGCAATGAATATGTGATAATTTTTCAGGTTTCCATGTGCATAATGAGTCAATCCAAAGATGGGCTCGTTGTTTGACAGGGTTAATTATCCATATTCATTGTTGACCAAGAATACCACTTACAGTTAGTATTTCAATCCAAAGATTGGATATTAACGTTGCATCGGTACCTTGTGATGGGATTTGGGCCGTTGTATTTAAATTCATTTATATTTGTTATTTCATCCTTGTACATGTTTTGATTGTGAGCATGTTTGGTATTTTGTTCTTTGTACAGTGAGTTCTGCTTCCATGATATCTGCAAATTTGAGTACTATTCCTGAGTTAAATGGTTCAAATTTTAAGGACTGGAAAGAAACCGTTATGATTGTTCTGGGTTGTATGGATCTAGACCTTGCATTTAGGGAGTCGTGCCCACCTCATCCAACGGATCAAAGTTCCCATGAGGATAAGCGGTACTTTGAACGGTGGGAACGCTCAAACCGCATGTGTCTAATGATCATGAAAAGATCAATCCCGAAAAATTTTAGGGGCTCTATTACTGAAAAGGCTAGTGCCAAGGCATTCCTTGAAGAGATTAAAAAACGTTTTGCTAAAAATGAAAAGGCTGAAACAAGCACTCTTTTGAGTAAACTTGTGACGCTGAAGTATAAAAGTAAGGGGAACATACGGGAGCACATTATGGAAATGTCTCATCTTGCTTCAAAATTACAGACACTAGGTCTGTGGTTACTCGAAGACTTTATAGTACATATGGTTCTTCTTTCTCTTCCACCACAGTTTGGACAGTTTAAAGTCAGTTATAACTGCCAGAAGGAGAAATGGACTCTTAATGAGCTTATTTCGCACTGTGTGGAAGAAGATTAGAGATTGAAGCATGATAGGATAGAAAGTGCTCACTTGGCTACTATGCCTAAAAGTAAGAAAAGAAAGACTATTAAGGAAGTTACAGTTGATCACACATCCATCAAGAAACAAAAGAAGCATAAGGAAGGCAAATCAGGCTGCTTCTTTTGCAAGGATGAAGATCATATGAAGAAGGATTGTACTAAGTATCACGCATGGCGTGAAAAGAAATGTACGATTCTTACTTTGGTTTGTTCTGAGGTTAATTTAATTTCAGTACCAAGGCACTTGTGGGTAGATTCGGTGGCTACTACTCACATAAGTGTTTCTGTGCAGGGCTGCCTAAATTGTCGGACGCCAAATGATGCTGAAAGATTCATCTATCTGGGTGATGACATGAAGGCGAAGATTGAAGCCATAACAGTTTTTTGGGTTATTGTTAAAGACTGGTTGTTATTTGAATTTGACAGAAACTTATGTAATACCGTTTTTAGACGGAATTTGGTTGTTATTTCCTTACTGAACAAATTTGGTTATTATTGTTCATTTGGAGGAAGTAAATTTAAGTTGTTTCTGCATTCAAATTTGATTTCCACTGGTCCTTTGTCTTGTTGCAATACCATCTATTTGTTTAATACAGTTGCTTCATATAATGAAACATTGCACATTACGTCTAGTGGTACTAAACGGAAATTGGCCAATGAGAATTCTGCTATGTTGTGGCATAAGCGCTTAGGACATATCTCTGAAAAGAGGATTAAAAAGCTTGTGTCAAATGGAATTCTTGAGTCCCTTGATTTTGCAGACTTTAACGTTTGCATGAGATGTATAAAGGAAAAATAAACAAACATTAAGGGGTTATAAGTTTTATAATCCATCCAGTAAGTCTTTCTTTAAAACGGAAAATGCTCATTTCTTTGAGGATATTGAGTTTGGGGAGGTGATCAGGTTAGAAGCATTGTTTTTGAAGAGGGACCTGAGTCCACTCTATTCAGAAGAAGGCAATGATGTCGATCTCCCTACTGGAGAACAAACTCAACAACCTCAAGAAAATTAAGTAGAGGTGTCACTAAGGAAATCCATATATGGACTAAAGCAAGCTTTCCAGTCAATGGTATTACAAATTTCATCAAGTTATAGTTTCATTTGGTGTCAAAACTAATTTGGTTGATGAATGTGTATACCAAAAGTTCAGTGGGGGTAAATTTATCTTTCTGGTTTTATATGTCGATGATATATTGCTGACAAGTAATGATGTGGGTATATTGCATGAAACTAAAAAATTTTTGTCAACAAAGTTTGACATGAAGGATCTTAGTTGTGCATCTTTTGTATTGGGGATTCAAATATTTCGAGATCGTTCTCGAGGTATTCTTGGATTATCACAAAAGGCCTACATTGATAAGGTGTTTCACCGATATGACATGAAGGATTGTAAACCAGGAGATACTCCAGTTGCTAAAGGAGACAAGTTTAGTCTCAAACAATGCCCCAAAAGTAAAATCGAATCTAAGGAAATGGAAAGGATTCTCTATTCGTCTGTTGTGGGAAGACTTATGTATGCTCAGGTTTGTACTCGTCCGGATATTACATTTATCGTTGGAATATTAGGCAGATACTTAAGTGATCCTGGTATGGATCATTGGAAAGCAGCCAAAACAGTTTTGAGGTACTTACAAAGAACATAAGATTTTATGCTCACATTCAGGTAGTCAGACCAGTGGGAGATCATTGGGTATTCAGATTCTGACTTTGTTAGGTGCCAGGACAGTAGCATAGCATGTTACGAGGCATCCAATCATGTTTTGTGATTGTGAAATTTTGTCACGGGGCTGCACATTGTGAGTGGTATAGAAAGACCATTGAGATTATTATGTGACAATAATTCAGCAGTTATGTACTCTAATAACAGCCGTTTGTCAAAGTCGAAGCACATCGACATTAAGTTTTGGCTGTTAAAGAGAGGATACAGAATGGTCAGGTGTCTTTAGAGCATATTGGGACAAACTCCATGATTGCGGATCCGCTTACCAAGGGTTTAACACATAAGGTCTTTCACGAACATGTTGTTCATATGGGGTGGTATCCTTGGATGATGTGCTGGTTTAGTGGGAGTTTGTATTTTGTTTGCTCTTATGTATGGACACATATTCAGTTTTTCTGCAGAATAAAGTTTAAAGTTCTTTGGTTCCATTCTGTGGTTATGTTTTTGATCTCCATAAAGTTTTAAAGTTGGACCAGTTGAGAATAGACATGTTGTAATCACATTGCATGTAATTCTCATGCTATACATCCATATCAGATCTATGTCATTGATTATGTTAACATTTGTGATCATTGAAGGTTTAGCTAATTTTATTATAGCGAAAACCGCTTTGGTTCTGTGTTGATATGGTCATGGACGAGATTGGTGAAAATGACGTTTAATAAGATAGCAATTATGAGCTCCTAAGGTTATGTGTAATGTCTGAATGTATAAAGACATATTTGGCCCAAGTGGGAGATTGTAAGATCATTTGGTGGGCCGACATATGTCTATAAGAAATTTCATACATTATGGTTGTCTTAACGTAAATATCCGCTTAAGTGATTGCGTTTTGGGATATTACGTCATTTTATATGGTATGGGGTAATTTTGAAATGTATAGATACATGTCTGCAATTATGGACTCTTTGATGGGTGGAATCCGTAATTGTCCTCATTATAAAATGGTAGTGGTCCCCGGGGTCGTGCAATGGTAGCCTGAAACGTTGGTTTGTAGGGTTTTCCTCTTCCCCATATGAGAGATACCTCAAGTGCACCGCAAAGACTCTGAAAGATCCTACCGCGATCTACTGTCCGTGCGCTTTAAATAGAATCAGGTACGCTTCCGCTTTAAGTTTAAAGTTTTGGTTTAATTCAATGATTTAGCATGAGCATGATCCTGTTTAGGGCATATACGTTTTGCTTTTGTGTATGCATTTAGGGGAGAAATCTCAACAGTATCAAATAGGAAGATCCCATCAAACGTCACGAGTATCTGCAAAATTTACAGAGCCTTTGTGGTCGGCGGATGGCAGTTTCCCATCTTACACTTGGTAGGTCATCGGTTCGTTGCCCCAATCCAGTCAGAGTTCACACTTCACACGTTTTAGGCTTTACATGTAACTGTCCTAGAAAGAACGCCCATGGAGCTTGCTTGGTTGCTGGATAGAAGAGAACGAACAGTTCCAAACCCTTTTCGGTGTTCTTTGGGTAGAGATGGGAACACCTGGAGATGCATTTGAACATCAACTCTCTATTGATCCTGTGATAGGTGTTACTTATCCAGCGAACGAACGAACCTCGAAGCGTCTCGAGGGGAGATGAATATTGCATCATGTGCTAAGTATCATAAGAAGAGTTTTAAGCTGTGTTAGAAATTGCTTTCGAGGCGACCCGAACTCGCCCATTGGAAGCGTCCACAATCTTTGGCATTATCTGATGGAAATTTGTACATCCTAAAAAAAAACCACTCTCCCTGATCTCCTGTGATTATGGAGGAGCAACAGTCTGAAGTTTTTTGCTTGCTTGTTCGTTTGTTTTTTTTTTTGTTCTTTTCCCTGAATATGTTCCATAGCAAATCCAGACCTGAACTGTTTCGAGAGGTGCGATGTAGATTTCGAGGAGCAAAGTTTAGACTAAAATTCCACCTTGCCTGATAAATAACGCAAAGAAGAATCGAAGCCCGAGGGGGTATTTGATCAGTGATCACCCTTCAGTTTTGATCTGACTACAGAATTTCTAGATTTCGAAATCCAAGGTTCTAAGACCATATCTCTCCTTCCCTCAACCTTTTTGACGCTTTCAACTATTAAAGTGGAAATCACAAGTATGGTGGACCTTAATTAGCTCTGTCGTGAGATTTCTTCAGCTTGAGTGCAGTGTCTTATCACATCAAATCTAAGGACCTCACCACATCAAACCTAAGAACCTAAGGTCATTGACTCTCAAAGACAGTTTTGAGTCTGAGATCAGAGTCTGCAACTGCATACGCCTGAACCAATATGCTGGATTATAGCTAACCTCATTCGATGAATGATGAGTCTGATCTTGACAAATGTGAGAACGGTGACTCGAGAAAAAGGCAAGACTGAAACTTGAAACGAGCCACCATCCACGTGGTCGATGAAGCTAACGCAACGATTTGTTTGGGAAACAAAAACGGCAAAGGAAGGCACAGTAGGAGATGGATGGGAATGTTTTCTCAATGTTGTAAAAGGCGAGAAAGCGAGGCGAGGCGTTGAGCTTCTCATGAGGCTAGGTGAGGCAAGGCGTTAATCGAAGCGTAAGCTTCACGGACAAATTTGTGACAATATAATATTTATAAAAACAACAACAAAACTCAAAAAAATGACTGCAATCCTATATCAAATACACAACATATATGCAAACCACAAAAGGATTTGTAAATCCAAATAAATACAATGGCATAAATATTGTGGCTGATTCACGGTCATCATCTGCATTAAATACAATGTCACTTGTTCCATCAAACAGATGGGAGCTCATCCTGATAAAATCTCCATTCTTCAGCTTATTGTTTAACATGCATGGGTGCATGTAAAAGATATAGTGATGATATCGGTAGTTACACAATAAAGTACAATATAAGACAGTTTGGCAACCTCTGCAACAATGCTTCTGAACCCTGCACCAACTAGCAGAACTCTAGTGGTTGTAAAGCCTGATGTAGACTCTGCAGTTTCTATCAGGTAAGGGAGGTTGGCTGGAAGAAGCAAGCTAGATAAACTCCCTTACTATTAGCATGATTCTTTTCTCTAGGAGAGAAATGCATTCTCATGAATTTAAAGAAAAGGTGGCAAAGCAATATCAACTAACAAAGAATGCAATCGAGTCCGGAATCAGTATGGATGTGGATTTGTCAAATTTGTTGAATTGGATGTACCCTAATCATATAGTGGCTTTAAGAGATTTGATGAAAAACAAAATTTCATAACAAATTCATGGTGCAGTCTGCCGCTTTTTTTGTGCAAATAAATCCTATCAGAAAATTGTTGATTCAAAAGATTTGAAGTTTGAACATTTTGTCTATATCTACAGACTGAAATATCTACAGACTGAAAAGAAGAACACTCGGTTCTTCTACCAAGTTTCTTACTCTGGTAACACCTGTCATTAGTTCCAATATTAATAGTATCTCAACTACATTTGCCATTTTTTCAGCTCCATCATCACCATAGTCGGCATAAATATTGTGGCTGATTCACGGTCATCATCTGCACTAAAACCAAAACCTATTTCCTTTCTGGACAATCATTTCATCCATGAGTATAGGATACCTTTAATTGTCCATTTACGAGATAATAATGAAAGGTAAAACAATTAAGGCGTATTGGGCCTTTATCCGATGCCTTTCTTTCCCCACTAAGCATATCACTGTGTGGATTCAGAAAACGTCCCTGAAATCTTCCTTCACCTTATCCCCTGATCTACACCTTACGCAAAATTGTACCATAAATATGTAATTATGAAGTACTATAAGCTTCAGCTAGAGCTAACTATACCCGGCAAGGCCAGCCAGCTCATTTTCATTCTCTGTCACACTTATTTAAAGTAGGCCAACATACTAAGAAGAGGAAAACAGATCAAGAACAAGAACAAGAAAGCATAAAAATCGAAAAAATCGAAAAGAGACGAGGGATATACCAATTACACAGACCTCCCACTTTGAATGAGTCATCAGCCCCGCGCTTCTTATCCTCTCCCATCTTCGTCAACTTGGAAGAGGTGAAGAAGAACACCAATATAATCGCCCCAAAACTTATGAAACAAGAAACCAAAGGTAGGAATACTTCAATTCTCGACAAAAACGAGACCCCAAAAAGTATAACTAAGAACAAAGGAGGAATACAACCAGAAGAAGCAGAAGACGCTCTCTCACCTGTAACTCGCTGCTATGTGGATCGACAACACGAGAAACCCCATGAATGCGCCTGATTTGCTCAAGGACCCATGCTTGAACGCCCTGATAGCTACCAACAAGGAGAGCACGACAGCTATGGCTCCTCTGATCGCTAATCCATCCATCCCCTCTGTCTTCTTCCTCGTTCCTCCTCTGCAAGTTGCAACAGACACTGGTGAGTGACGGATTTAGCATAGGAGCAAACGACCTCCCGTCATTTGCTTGTCAGCTCTCTTTTTTTCTAATTAATTTTCAATTAATGTGTCCTGTACGCCTCAAGCACTTGGGTGCGCCTCACACCCATGCTTCAAAGGCGCGTTTTTGTAAACAAACGCCTTTGAGTGGTTCATATTTTGTAAGAAGAGTACGCTTCTTACAACATTGTGTTTTCTTTCTCAGGAACTAAGATGGGAGGACCGAGAGATTCCAAAATCTGCCCCATGACACCACAGTTGGTGAGTCCACTTCATAAGGAAAACGCATGTTTCAGTCACAAATTCTCAATCAATTTTCTTGTTCAACACTTTATGGTGCTGTTTCTCTCTCCCATCCATGCCAGAGCTCGAAAGAGTTGCAGTGGAACCAAGTTGTTTTTAAGCGTGAAATTTGGAATAATGAAGATGCTAATTAGATCTTGTGCCTTCTGTGGAGGTGATTTTCCTTCACCCAAGATACTGTTTCACAATCTCTCAAATTAAATGGTATCTTTATAGCCATTACATCGAGGGAAGCTTAAATCTTCCAACACCGGAGACGTTTATCCCCTGCTCATGTTCTTTCTCGGTAGAACTTGATGACCATGAACAAGAAGAAAGAACCAATTCTATAGACAATGATTTACTGAAGACCAGCCACCTTTGCATCTAAGAATTTCACCGATGGTATCAATAGCGAGAGAGGAAGAGGGAGATAGATTCGTTGAAGGAAGAACACCATAACATTGTTCAGAGTAAGATACAGTTCAATATTTGGAGAAAGAGGTAGGTAATGTTAATACACTTTCTTGGAGAAAATGGCTTTGAGGTTGAAAAGGGGATTGCTGCTGTGGCTGGTGGTGGTGGTGGTGGGGGTTGTTGTGCTGCCACAGTTGTTGCGGCTGCTGCCGCCACGGCCAATTCCACCACCGCCACTTCCCTCCTCCACAGAGCTGCAGCCAGAATGCTGCCCGTACCCCATACAGAGAGGTACATTCACATTCAACACCCTCATAGCACCAACACCACCACGTTGCTTCTTCTCGGAAACAAGCGAACACCTATCAATCTTCTTCGGGACAGAACCAACGCGACGGACAGGTCTAACGGGGCTGCTCCTGCCCAAGTAGACGCCGGCGGGCCTGCCGGGGCTGCTAGCCCACCTCCTCCCCCTGCCTACACCGGCGCCGCTGCATCTCCCATTTTCGTCTAGAGAAAGTTGCAGTCCCAATGGCCGGCACTCCACCTCCATCTGCAGTTTCGACTTCGACTCCCCAGTGGAATTACTCCTCGAGCAAGGCGCACTGCTTGCCTTCCGGCCTGCCGAGACGGCTGCTCTCGTCCGGCCGCCGCTGCTAGTCCCCGCGGAGCGGCTGCGGGAGAAGGGCCAAATGTTGATGTTGAGTTCCGCGCTGCTCTTCTTCCTGTCCTTCTTCTTGTCCTTGTCTTTGTCCTTGTCCTTCTCCTTCTTCTCCCCCATCCTGAAGATATCCTTCCATCTCTTGGATCCAGAGGTGGACGAAGTGCAGGTGGAAGCAGGGGACGGAGTGGGCTTCTCGGGTTCAGGTTGGGTTGCCGTTTCGGCTACAGCTGCTGGCGAAGGCGCAGCTTCCCTTTCAGTTTCTGATAGTGGCTCAAGTTCATCACCATCATCTTCTTCTTCCACTCCTTGTGCTGCTGCTGCTGCTGCTGCTGCTTCTGCTTCCGCATCCTCCTTCTGATTTGGGAGATGGTGGAAGGGTTGGAGGACGCCGTCGACAAACAACTGGTCGGCGGAGAGAAGATGGGGAGTCGGGCAAGCAGGGTTTCTGACCATCCAAAACTCGAACTCTGGCGACGCACAAGGGCGGTGGTTCTTGGACGGGGAAGAGCCATCACTGTTGTTGTTGCTGTTGAGGGAGTAAGAGAGAGAGATCCTTGGACTCTGCCACCCTGGGAGTTCCATCAATTGGGAGAGGAAATCAATGGCAGAGACGACGACCCCCTTATGGCTACTCAAAATTTCTCATGGATCCATAATTCTCACCCATCCATCGTCATCTTCATCAACTTGGTCTGTGTAGACATGAGAAATGGAAGAGCAGTTCTTTTTTTTAAGGGAAGGGAACCCTATCTTTACCCCCTTGTCCTTGCCCTGTAGAGAGAGAAGGAGAGAGGAGACGTGAAGTCTTTTGAAAGGACGGAAGACGTCAACTCGCGGACGGCTGGTGGGCTTCCTTTTTTCTCTTTAATCAATATTCTCTCTCTCTCTCTCTCTCTCTCTCTCTCTCTCTCTCTCTCTCTCTCTCTCTCTCTCTCTGCCAGCCCACACGGTTTCAGTATCTTCTATCTCTTTTCCTCGGTTTCTTTCTCGTTCGCCTTTGCTCGACGGGCTCCGGCTTGGTTGGCACCACGCTGGTTTCCCTACTATTTTATTTTCCGCCTTTCCACGACAAAATACTGCACACGAGCATCTTGTTCTAGCTCCCTTTCCTTTGCTTCGCAGGACACTGTCTAAACCTGGAGCCTTTTAACCACTGTAGTCAGAAATTGGTTGGTTCACCGTCATTTGTGAATTGTAAACAAATTATTCTAAAAAAATAATGGCTTGTGGTAAAATTTTTAAATACATTAACATAATTAAAAAATTAGGTAAACGTTGACGTGTTTTTGCACTCTTGAATCTGTCATGACACGAATTGGTTTGCATTGTCTTTGTTCAAATTGGTCCATTTAAGCCAGTTATGGTAGCGTTAAATGCAACCAACGTTATGATTAGAGCTTTAATGCAAATAATTGAAAAAACGATGTTTTAAAACAAAATTTGAAAGTATTGACAAAAGAATCTAAAAATGACTTTTTTTATCAAATTTAAGAAATTTAATCAGAAATTGAAAACAAATAAATAAAAAGTTTATAAGATTCTAATTCAAAAATAAAAATAAAAATAAATAAACAAATGTAAAATAGTTAAATAACAATTAAGTAATGGTACCTAATCTGACGCACCTGATGCATTTCTTTGGTTCCATCACATAGTAATAGACTTTGACGACCATGCACTCGATCCACAATTCATAATCCACATTTCATGGTTGTAGGTGTTTTGCAAAGTTAGGGCACTCTCTTTCTCTCTTTATAAATATATATAATCTGCTTCCAAAAGAATATCCAGAGTGTTATCTATCCTGTATACTCTCTTCCGGTCGGCGGACGCATACACGCAAACATCTAATTAGTAGCTGACAAGCTTGACTTTTATTGCATGTCGGGATGCGAAAAAGGAAAGAAACTTGCGTAGAGGGAAAAAATGATGTATGAGACGCCTTTATAAGTAATACAAACTGCATTATACTTGTACGGGCCTAGTGCCGCCGCGTGGTCCCCAATATGTATAAGCTTGACCCTGATGGTAATGTGCCAGTCAATCTTTTGGTGTCTACTCTTCGTTTTATTCAGTCTTACCTTCAGTTGCAATAGAAAAGCAACAAAGTTTTCCATCTGCTTCATGTCTTCACCGTAGGAGCTCTATAGATTATAGTGTGCAATATATACGCTAGCCATAAATTGTGGCAATGAATCCCTAATTTTCATCATATCTTTACCTTAAATGAAAAGTTAATTTTAGATACTTGTTCATTTTGCTATTTTTATGCGCTAATAAGTGTCATATGACGCTATTGACCATTTTGAACCAACTCCACTCACGAGAGTGAGTTGCGCACCTTTCTTGACATCAAAGCATATAAACATTAAATTCCTGATGGTTAAACTTACTAACATCCACGACACGCAATTGTATGCAAGATATATTTCAGGTGAGCAGGAGGGTTGCTCCACCATCCGAGCAAGACTCAAACCTTAGGTATAGGGTTGCATTGGTGCCAGGATTAGAGCATCGTACTTTTGCATATGCATGGCTTGCTTATCATTACTGACATAAGGGAAAAAATGCCTACATTCCGCCTACCAGCCACTAGGAAGGCTGATTGCAGTACTACATCCATTTTGACAAGATGCCTTTGTCACATGATCTCACTGAGACACTCCTTAGGCTCCTTCTTGTCCCAGTTTGATTCCCCAGCAAAGCCAAATACACTACGGTCATTAAGACACTAGGTGGGTTATTCTTCTAAAGATTTCCAAGAAAACTCTCTTTCTCTCTCTCTTTTGGTAGGATGGGACTAGGCAAACTTGGGAAAGAGTATAAGACAATCAATAATCTTCCCAAAAAGTAGTCTTATTAGTAGCACTATTTCTAGGAGTGTAATAGCTAATACATATCATGTTGATTTATTACTGATATAATATGTCTTAAGTGTTGGATACAATACTTAAATTAAATGGTGCACTACTACTATCACTAGCACAAATGCAGTCCAGGACCTTGGAGGGAAGGGAATGGGGAGGACCTTTCATTTCTTTTCGATGTAGTAGGTTGTATCCTCTCACTGACCTTGAGAATGAAGTGAGTTCATGTATTTTTATCTTCTACATCAGATTAAAATAATTTAAATTATTTTTGGTAGAAGGAACTAGTAAATAAGGTGACACAAGTAGACAGATAACTATATGTATTGGTGGATATGTCAGAAGGCAAACAATTTGTTGTGCCTATCCTGACATTTATATCATTTTCCAAAAGGCTCCCAATTTAGAGACTTGTCTTTTTAGTGTCTTATTGGTTATAACCTGGCCTATTGGCTATGGAATTTCACTAGCATTGACCTATTCTTGGGAATCACTGTGCAGTGAAATTAGGATAGCTTGTTGGTGGCCTCTGGTTGCATACATGATCCCTTCAACTAATATGCTTAGTGGAGCTATCGAACTTTTTCCATCTTGAAAGTGAGCACTAGCTCTTGATGAGAATGAATACTATTCAACACTTTATGAAAAGTGAAAACCTAAGGTGTAGAATATTATGTGTGGAAAATCTCAAATTGTTCATGCAAATGAATGACACTAAGTATACATGCCAACTATTCACATAAAACTATGTCAGTATAGTCATCTTTGTATGCAATCCTTTTGTGTATGCAAGTTCACTTGCAAGGGAGTACCCTCCCACCGGTCTATCATGCTTTGGGTGTTTGGCAACTAGATTTATGACGATGATACAAAGATCACCATTGCCACAATGTTCCTAGTAGATGACACATGCTGTAGTAGTGATGAAAAAATAATGAATTGAAAAGTGTCTTTGTTCTATAGACACTTGGGATGAATTCAAGTAGAAAATATATGACATTTTCCTACCAAAGAATGATGTATACTTGATAGATAATAGGTCCTAGCATTCAAACAGATAGGTTATGTTCATTACTACACAAAAGCTTTTACTGGTATAATGTTGGCAATCTCAAGTATCTCTAATAAAGAATGATATTTCACTTCATTGTTGGATTACAACCATGGGTAGAGCGGGAAATCATATGACAAAACCCAAAAAAACTTGAGTAGTACAATTGCTGCTATGGAATGTCTAGTTGACACATCTCGATGACCCAAGTTGAGTGTAAGCTCCCAATCGGGGCCTTCAATTAAAAAATGTGTGACGAAGTTGGCCCAACAACGCTAAATACATAGCTCACATCCACTCAATAATAGAGAATATTGTTGCTAGATGAACATACTTATAAAATTTGCCTATGTTACTCAAGCTTGCAGTATTCATCAATGAAATTGAGTTTCATTGTTGAAGGAGCCTATAAAAATTGTGTTTCATGTCACTTGGCATAATGTTCTCATTTTTTTATGGGATCCTATGTTGCTTTTCTAGTGACCTTTTGGGTTAATCAATCTTTCTTTTTTTACCACCTGATCATTCATCCATGACCCTCCATCCACAACCAAACAAATGGGCCATTGTCATGGTTGGCTTGTTTACCCAAATTTTTTCAATGGCTGAGTTGCTCTATTACTTTTTTTTTTGTGAATGGGCAGTTACCCGTACATATTCGAGGCTTTGTCGCTGGTGGGCTTAGTTTGAGTCCGTCAAAACCAGCTACAAGCCTTGGTTTTCGTTTATTGTCAAGTCCTTCTCAATACCAAACATATATATATATATATATATATATATATATATATATATATATATATATATATATATATATATATATATATATATATATATATATATATATATATATATATATATATATATATATATATATATATATATATATATGCATGTGTGTGTGTGTGTGACACACTTGATTTCTTCTATGTCATTTGGAGGAGCAATAGGCTTAAGGCATTGTCATGATTAGGATTTCATATACATGCTTCTTTAAATACTTTATATTTATGATTTGGAGATTATCATGTATCGGTCCTAATTTGATTTCATTTCATGGCCCAAAATTATGAAAAATGTGATGTTTTCTCATATTGATTTGGTTTCATTGAAAGATGTAGTTAAGAGTCTATCATGTTCTTACTGTTATACAAACTTTGATATGACCTGAGGACTGATGGTGTATTGTAAAGAGGATATGTTGTTTGCATTTAACATTATTTTGCTTGGTAGCTATTTCTTTTGTTGAATTGATTTTTTGATGAAAATGTAGACTTTCATTGTGCTTTAGAACATTTTCAAACTCATGCATGTGGGTCTTCCTGCTTGAAGGTGAATTTATAGACAACGTTGTTTTTTAAGTTGCAAATTCATGTAACCTCTTTTGAACATCCCTATACTAATCATGTAGAAAATCATGATTAATAAAAAATTAGGCACACTATGAACATTAAAATGATCTCATATCTAATTAAGAATGGGGCAGATACAAATAAATCTACAACATTGTTGATGAAAAAGTTGAAAGCAATCATGTGATGTTTAGGCATTATTGCTGTGTTGAAGCAGCATGTGGCATATTTTAGTTAAATGTAAATAGGGAAGATATAATTATCAAAGAATGACAGGTGAAACATAAAAAGGTTATTTGAAAAAATGATGTCCCTTACCAACATATGGTTACCTTGTGAAGGTTGTTATCAGCCATAATATCTTTGAAAAATTGAAAGAAATTACCTAGATGTGTCTTAACTTATTTAGTCTTTTCTTTTAATTATCAAGTTTGATTCACCTCCACCATATCTGCTTATGAATTTCCCAAACACATAAACCATGTCTAGAATTGGTTGAGCTCATCTAATTTTCATATGACTGCTTGAAGCTTGATATGCAGAATTATGAAGCATGGTAAGATCACAAATGTCCTAGATTTAATATGCCACATATTTGAAATAAAGTAGCAAACAAACTATCTTGTATAAATTTTCTAAAGTTCTTAATCTTAATTTGTCCTAGTATGTGCCATCTCAAAATTCATACAACTTACTTTTGAGATCACTTTGGCAATAAAAAGTTATTTTTTCAGCACTTTTAAGAAGGGGAATTTATATTCCGGTCTCTAGAACTATAACCATTGTAGTACTAAATCCCTACCAAAATAATGAATTGTCAATGAGAGAAGCCTGTTAAGTTCTATCTATGGATCCAAATAGTCAATCACAGTATCTTCATTAAGGTTGTATGTTTATACTTTTGGAATATACTGTGTTGTAGACAATGAGATTTAGTTTTAACTTTCTGGTGTATTACTAATAGATTGAAGGTGGGTTATATGACATCTATCAAAGATGCATGAAAACTATTGTAGAAAATATTAATTGAGTATAAATGTACACCTTCTTCTTTAGCTAAAAGAAATTTTCTGTCAAATATGATGCTATTTTATTTGAATTAGTTGTCTTCACACATTTAGTTTAGGATTCCATTTCTATGGGATGATCATCCATGTGATGTGAGAGAAGAAAAGCCTAACCTTAGTTTTAAATAGGAAATTTTTAACATGCATATTTTTTATTTATTTATTAGTGCTTTTGTTAATTCTATTTGATCTGTTGTGGCCAACACTAATAGATTCCTTACAGTTTTTTGTCAATTATTGGTGTCATTGGATGCCCAATAATTTAGGATATAAACTTTCTACCATCTCTTAGATGATTTACCATGTTAGTATTTCCATACAATGCTTGAGACAATCAACATCAGGTGTCATTGTCACACAACCATATACCATTATTCACAAGAAGTTATTGCTAAGATCATTTTATGAGAACTAAGTTTTGTCTTGGTTTTCATTCTCTAGTTAACATATATTTCAAGTTGAAGAAACTAAGTAACAATGTTATGTTTTTCTTGTGCAAATGTGAGTATTGGCTTTTTATTTTTAAAAAGCATAAACTATTTCTTGACATGATAATTCAACTTGCTTGAACAAGAAAATTCAGAAATTCCCTAAAGTTATTTTAACTTTTGCTATGACATTTAATATAACCACTATACAGTAAAATATTCTTTCCTTCAACCAAAATATAAATCTCGTTATATTATATCCTATAATTCATGACTAACTATTAGATATACAAAAACATGCAATAGTAACCTTATCATCCTATCCATTGAGAGAATAAAAACCTTGTCATCAGTTTTTATGCAAATAGGTTTTGCATTTCTATGTTTTCTTAAGGTCTTTTATGGGGCTGAGCATACAAGTTCTGAAGCATGTTTGTCTAATCATGTTTGCCTCTCAAACTCATATTTTATATGATTTTAATATAATCCTTTAAGTGGATAATGAGTGTTCTATAATGGCCTAAAAGACATACATGGTTGTGATGATTCTCATGAATTAAATGTTATAACTAACCATTTCATTTACTTAATTTTGTTTTAAGTTTGAATACTTTATAATTACAATATCATGCTTCTTGTTCATTGGAGCACAACTGGTCAATATAGTTGTTATTGTATTACTGTGAACAAAATTATTAAAAGTTAAGGCTTGACATATGATATTTCAACTTAAGAAAATTGGACAAGTGTTTCCAAGTTGTTTGGGATATTGAAAAATGAATGTTAGAAAATTGCACTACGATTATAATAACTGTTAGAATCTACCTTCCATAGTAGCAATATGCAATTTCTTCCATACCGATGGTGTATATTATGTAAGATTTGTTCTTCGATAGGTTGGCCCTTTTCTATTGACACTTCATTTATATTAATTATCATCATTCCCTTCGTAACTGATGGACTAATCCAGTTTTTCTATTGCTTGAATTTACAGGTCAGTTACCTCTTTATTGTTGATATGAGTTGAGATCTATGTTGATATGAGTTGAGATCTATGGTGTGGGTTGTACATAATAACTAGAAATTTTTAGGATCTCTTCTCCATCATCTAAAAAAAAGAACAAACAATCTCAAGAACTATTGACTGCAAGATGTTGACAAATTTTCTTATAAATTTGTGAAGAACTTAGCTCCAAAGAGTCACTATGAAACAAAGTAGTTCACCTAGCGTAGCTACGCAACCATTTTATGCTGGTTGTATTGGGTTTTCATGATCTATCTAACGAATGTTTTCTAAGACCTCTTCCTTTTATCTAAGTGTATTATGTTGTCAAACTGAGAGTTTGATCTTGCATTCATTGTCTCTTACTTTTTTAGTGTCATGCATCTTTTTTTTTTTTTTTTGTAATCTTTACTTCAATAAAAGGTGCATATGGTTGTAAATTTAATAAGACTCAACCAATTCACGAATCTGTAAGTATTATGTGATTGTTGCATCTCTTATTGACTTGTTAAAGAAAAACAAGCTTGGGCTTGAATGACGTCAAAGCAAGATGCTAGTGCTAAAGTTGTTTGATTGGCTATAGACTACTTTTAGACCAATAAGAACCTAACCTCCAAGCAAGCCCACTGGCATAAATTCTTGACAAAGTTTAACTTTGCCCTTAAGTATAAGGCAGGGAAGACCAATGTTCTTGATGCTCTGAGTTAGAAAATAAAACTTGTGGATACTCGAGTAGTGAGTAGTGACCTCTATAGTGCAGTTGGAAGGTGCTCTTGTCAAGCACATTCATGCAAGGATACAACATGGCTCAACATTATAACTCTTGGTGACTATGGCTGAAGTAAGGAAGATTCCTGATTCTAGCTAAGAGATGAACTTTTTCCTTATCAAATGAGGATATAAGTTTGTGTTAAGATGGGCGCATCACCAGCTTAAGTTGTTGAAGGAGTGCTACAAACATTGTGGGTGGGCCACCATGACCAAGAACATAACCTAGCACTCACCGACCTAGCTATTATTAGCCCCAAATGTGGATGATGCCAAGGCTCATGTAAAAATGAGCTTCATTTGCAAGCAAGATAAAGGAACCAAGTAGAAGATTGTTAGCATCCTAGCACCTCTTTGTGTTTTCAAGTGTTTGTGGGAAAGCATCTCCACGGACTTCATTGTGAGACTCTCAAAAGTAGACGACTTGAGCTCCATCTTTATAGTTGTGAACAAATTCTTGAAGTATGTCACCTTCATCTGTACTTCAAATAAATGTCCTATAAAGCAAATGACAGAGCTACCTACTTATGAGAAATGTCATAAAATACTAGAAAGTGCCATAAAACATTCTGAGTGACCATGGTGATTGCTTCACATGCAAGTTTTTGTGTAAAGTATTTCAGCTACTCAGCTTAGACTTATTGTCTCTTCGAGTTTCCACTTATTGATGGATAGCCAAATTAAGTATTTATGCATTTTTAAAGCAATAACTATGACAAATTGTTAGTGTAAACCAAAAGAATTGGGTAAAGCTATATGATGTAGCCAACTTTACTAAAACATGTGAAAGAGCTAGTCTTTAGAGCATAGTTTTGAAATAGCCAAGGGTAATGGTCGTTATACTCTTACCACAAAGGAGAAGGGAAGGCCCCCTTTTGCATCCAAGTTGATTAGAGACTAGTAGAAGCATATGGAACTTATGATAGCTTTTTTGTGTAAGGGTGTCTAGAAGATAAATGAATGGGCTGACAATGGTCAATGCCTTATTAGGTTCCAAGTTGGAGTTCAATTCACTGTGAAGTTGTATCCCGATTGCACAAACAATTATCAAGAGGCTCCCTTTTGCATCCAAGTTGATTAGAGACTAGTAGAAGCATATGGAACTTATGATAGCTTTTTTGTGTAAGGGTGTCTAGAAGATAAATGAATGGGCTGACAATGGTCAATGCCTTATTAGGTTCCAAATTGGAGTTCAATTCACTGTGAAGTTGTATCTCGATTGCACAAACAATTATCAAGAGGCTCCCTTTTGCATCCAAGTTGATTAGAGACTAGTAGAAGCATATGGAACTTATGATAGCTTTTTTGTGTAAGGGTGTCCAGAAGATAAATGAATGGGCTGACAATGGTCAATGCCTTATTAGGTTCCAAGTTGGAGTTCAATTCACTGTGAAGTTGTATCCCGATTGCACAAACAATTATCAAGATCGACACCGTATTTTGATTCAAAAGTATGAAGGGTCATTTATAGTGATCAAGAAGATCAAGAAGCTTACATACAAGCTAGCCACCAGACTTCAAAGTGCATTTAGTATTCAAAAGTGCATTTAGTATTCAATATCTACAATATGAAGCCCTTCTATACAAATGATGAAGATCCCGAGACAAACATGTTGTAGCAAGACTCAATCCTATAAAGAGCACCTTCAGCAAAGCGTGTAGTAGACAAGTAATTAGAGTAGACTTTTTTGGAACAAGATAAACTTTTCTTGTGAGTTAAAGAAGTACTTTATGAAGTAGGTAGACGAAGTAGAGTCAACATGAGAGCACATGTTTAGAATGAAGAAGTGCAACCTAGAAGAAGTCACAACATACCAAGAAATAGTTGTGCTTGGATCATTTGAAGGAGAGAACATATTTCCATGTGTCTTATGTCTGTATAGTCATCTCTTATGTATAATGTTTATTTGTGTATGTATATACACTTGTAAAGTAGTACCCTCCCACCTATCCAAATGTCATGTTTGGGGATCTCTTGGGCTGGATGTTCACTCATGTCTGCACCTTCAGACATCCTATATAAGTAAAGTTGAGTTTTATTTTTTTGCTTAATTGTAGTAGTCATGTTAAGTGAATGAAACAACTCACTGCAAGTTCCTGCCCCTTTACTTATGAACTTGCCTTCTTTATGCAATCTTTATTTTCAAAATAATATGCACAGATACTCACCTCTTATGCTTGCGGTGGAAAATATGAACGTTGTGCCGCAAGGACCAAAGAAAGGTAAGCCTATGACAATAAAATTGTCGGAAAAATAAGTAATGAGAAATTGTGGATCTTCTAAAGGCCTCTATGCAGTGCTAAGAATTCCTTTATCATAAGAATAGAGAAAACCACATTGCATCACAAAGCTTTCAATAGTACAACTATGTTTATAACATCCTCAACATCTAAATTAAGTTTTTGCCCAAATTTGGGCCAACTATGAGTTCTCATTGGTTTTGATACATATTGTATCCATACTATGTGAGATGATACAAAATCCAACTATATAAGATCACTTTAAAATGGATTAATTCAAATAGAGAGCAAAATATATATTGAATAGTTATTAATATACATAAGCCCACAAAAAAATTTCTAACAAAAACCTCTTCGTTCATCACCTTAGCATTTGTAGAAACTTTGCCCACACACATGAATTCTAAACCTTCTAGAAGAAAGCAAGGGAGGAAGCACAACAAGTGCAAGTGGCTAATAGCAGACAAGTGAGAGACCTTCAGCGTTGAACGATAAAGAGAAGGAATGCAAGTAAGGACATGGTGTCCATTTTCTTATATATCACACTTCAAATGGAGAAAGCAAATGGACTCATCTTCAGTACAATGGTCCTCAATGATCCAAGAACAACCGGTTCAAGTAAGGTTGGTGGTTCTCATCAAGTCTGAGTAAAGATTATCTTTGATATCATGCATAATTTTATCAAAATGTTGTGGATTTTAGTAATTGATAACATGAGGAACAATGGGTTCCACCGCGAACCCTATGGCAACTAAGAGATTCCTTCCTATCGAGAAACCTTCTTACATATGAGGATGTGGCCTTTTGATCTTTTAGAAGCCTATCTTCTTTTACCACCTTCAAATCCTGGAAACAATAGAGGAGCTAGAAACTTTGAGCTGAATGGCACTAAGTTACAAAGCCTTATACGTTTAAGGATACCAATTTATATAAATGAGCAAATAGTTGAATGTACCTAAGTGAAAACAAAGAACTTTTTTGGGCTCATATGTGGCTCTGCTACTGCTGGACATATAAGGTTTATTATGGATGGATCAAAAAAACATTTTGGACCATAAGTCCACTAGAAAATTCTTTAATCTCGATCATATTAAATATTGGGTATTGGACTAAGTCCATGTCTAGCTAGATACCAGTCTTCGACTTGCTAGTCAAATCCATGTCTCATCATGCGTAAAATCGATAAGGTCTTGGCAGTACTACTAAATGTCATCTCTGCTTGTTGACAAACTAGTACTGGCTCCACACCCTCTTGAGGATTTGGAAAATATAACGTAGCTTGTGGAGATTCTAATGCAGTAGCTTTTGGTCTATTGTCAATATCTTTTATGTAAAGTTACCATTACCTAGTTTGTAAAACCAAAAGCCCCTACACGAGTGGCGGAGCTCTATATGGGCTTGTGTGGGTAGTTTTTATCAGATACACAATTTCTTTTAATCTATATACTAGTTCTCGCACATTAATTTAGCTTATTATATATTGGTGTCTCCCAAATCTAAGGTTTCTTATATTAGTTTCTCACTGCAGCCACAAATTTCAGGCGGAGGCTCCGCCACTGCGCTATGCACCTAGAACCATGCGCCACCGTGGCAGTGGGGCTTGGTACATGAGGCCAAGTGGCGAAGGACATGGTGCATCAAAACAAAGTTACCCTTGTTTTGTTCTTGTGGTGTGAGCTCGGCCACACCACCGTAGGCTCTGCCTTCCCCTACATTTGGTAGACTTGTTATACACTTCGAAAAGGTAGTTTGGAATTGACGTACTCTTTCATTTCCAAGATACGGTCACGAGAATTAATGAATTACTCTTTTTCACAGGCCCTGGTGCTTGTATTATGGATAGCTGAACAATCATGATCAGTTAAGTTGAAGGTTTTTAAGGTTCCGTAATTCAAAAAGCTTGGTGTAGCAGATGCATCCCGCATCTTTCCACTACCCCACAGTCCATCTTATTATGTGTGCACGAATGGACAAACGGGTGCTCAGACATCATCTTCTCACAAAGCTAAACCTGAAAATGTGTTCAGTTACAACCGTCATATACTCGGCTCTAGCTCTGCAACACACCTTTTCATAACTCTTTTTCCTTGTTTCCATAATAGAGCATGTATTGGAGCATGTAGCTTGTTATTATATATATATATATATATATATATGAAGTGTCATCTTCTACCAAGTTTTCGACATAAGGGGTTTTGTTAAAACAAAAAATTAGGTTCGGGTGTTTGGGGACCTGCGCAAACCGATTTTTTTTTTAACAAAATGTTTGAGAGTCCGATCAAAAGAACAAGTGCTCCAGGTACAATTTTTCTATATATATCTAGGCATCGTACACTTTTCCTATAAAAATCTGAGCATCATGCCCCTTGCGTCCAAAAGTTGGCGTAAGGGGTATATATATATATATATATATATATATATATATATATATATATATATATATATATCGAGAGAGAGAGAGAGAGAGAGAGATTGGTCCATAAAAGCGATGCTTTTATAGATTGCAACTGCCATGTTGAGGGGATGGGAAAGGAGGGCAAGATTCCAAAGTAGGAAAGGGATGTGTGTTTTGATGAGCTTTGTTTGTTGGCAAAATGATGAGCCATGTGCAGGCGGAAGGAGCGTTAAATAATTAAGTGCAATGGGACCCTCCTCCATCCCTCCACCATGGGACCAAAACCCCCCATTCACATGGGCACGATGGGTTTGGACCCCCGCCAACCTGCAGCCACCCATCTCTCTCTCTCCCCACCATTAAATTAGCATTTTACTCGACTTGTAAGCAAAGTTCTTGTCTTGCTTCTTGTCGTGGTCTGACCGTAATAAAAGTGAGTATCTAACGATGGCATTTATTTAAGAAGAAGAGAGAGAAAAAGAACATGCCTAAAGTTTCGGCCGACTTACACACTTACTCTCCAATTAACCGCTAAAAAATCTGATTGGCTTTTATGAATTTTAACAAATTAAAGTTAACACATGTATGTGTTTTTTTATCTACGTATAGATTAGTCTTAAGTCATCACTAGTCGCGCATTAGCAGGTCTCTTATGCTTCTGGTAAGGCCAAATGCACACTAATACCCATTTTATTTGGTGATGTTTCCATGCCGAGTCTATCCAGTGTGCGGATTCCTTTTCTGATCGTTGGAAAGTCAGGACACAAACTTGCCGTTTGGAGTTGATGTATTTTTTATTTCGTGAATTCTTTTCATCGTTTCTCTTTGCATGCGTCAAGACCATTTTGCAATCTAAATATAAAGATACCAAGCCAACAAACATAGGTGTAATATAGTTAGATAATAAAAGGAACTCGAATTGAATGAGAAGGACTCTTATTAGGACATATTCGAGAAACACCTGGGTGATGGCCAAGACAATGTTATAAACTTTGTTCTTCCCATTTGAATTAGTTCAAGAAGAAAATGCACTCTTTTTAATGTGGAATTCAAATGCCAACTTGCACTGATCAGTACCTACTTAGTCAGGTAACTTTCTTCTCATTTGAAAAAGGTTTAAGAGTTCAAAATTAATAATCTGGGCTTCTTTTGGCATAGTCGGACGATATTTGCCTAATCTTGGCAGGCTTACTTGTCAAAGAAAAAAGAAAAACATTTAGATGTGAATTTGGAAATCTCACGGCTGAACATGTTATAAGTTAGATATTCCTATATATTATTGTTTTTTCTGTCTATAATTGGCGGATCAGCCAAATACAATGTCATCGCCGGGAACCTTTGAAGACGTGTTTGTGTATTCATAATTCCTTAGGAAAGCCGCAGAAACGGATGATTGCTTTCATGATTTCCCAAACTTTACATTGAGTTCCTTACTTATCCGTTTGTTTGGTCGGATATTATAAACTTGGAAAAAAAATAACAAAGAAAAAAGGGAAAAAGCTAAAAAAAAGTTAGGGGGGAGAGAGAGAGAAAGAAAGAGAGGAAAATAAATTGCTAAGATGAGCAGGACATTTTGAAAGCGATCAACTATAACGTGCACATGCATCTTTGTGATAGAGAGTGATACTGTGGTCTAACTTTTTTTTATGGGCGTTCCCACTTGCATCGAGAATAATTGGACCATACCAACTGATAGCGAAGATGCCCATATATGTTCCCTTTGAAAATGCAGTTAGCAAATGATGATATCTGCCAGCTCTTCGTAGAAAAGTTGATGTAGCGCCATCACAACTGGTGGTGTGTCAGCCCCTATCGACTATCTATCATGCTCGCCCCTCCCTGAAATGAACCTTGATTTTTGTGTGGAATTTAAAAAATTTTAGTTGTCTAAAATTCGTTTTTTAAACTAAAAGAAGTCCAATTTATGCTGACTTAGTACATGTGTGTCTGTGTGTACAGGATGTATGTATGTGTAATGTGTGTGTGGATGATGCTCCTCCATTCTTTTCATTATTTTGCAAAATTTTGGTTCATCTCTGACCTTGGCGTGTGTACAGATTGTATTAAACCACCATGAAAGTGGAAAGCAAAAGTACCTGAAGAATTCACATCAAGATAAAAAGGCAAACACTTGTTTAATTGTACTTAGTGCAAAGGTTCTTGGTACCATAACTGGGAAATCGTTTATCCGACAAGGTGGATTAAAGTGGGGAGACACCAGAGGGTGTTTGATGCCGTGAAAAAAAACCGAGCCCCTTTACCAAGTTCCTGGAATAGGGCGGGGGAGATGAACAGGACATGGCCTTTCCCAACAGTTGGTAGGGTTTCCTGCATCTTCCCGACACTTAATAGGTGTCGGCCAAAGTAATTAAAGTAACAACCAGCACGCGCGTGAGGGTGAAGAGCTCTAAACAAAATTCATTCAATTTTTTCATCGATTATGAACTCATTTTCACTCATAACTAAACAAAAGTAACCCACAGAGAGTATCTAAACTAGAAAATGTCAAAAAAAAAAAAATCTACTAAGATTGGAATTTGAGAAGAAGCTGCATTTCTTTCAAGAAAAGTAACTTATGTTCAAGCTTGAAAAGAAGGCATAGACCAAAGATACGGGACTTATATCAGTTATGATATGCCCCGAGCAAAGAATTTCCAGCTAAAGATTAATCATTAAAAATGAACGTCAATAGGAGACAATAATCAAAAGACATCTTCATGCTAGAGAAGACTGACCGTGAGAGGCCACCCCTTCAATGTCAAATTGTTATGGCCCTTGTTAGCACCTGTCGCAAGTAAGGCAATCATTAGAAAGCTAAATTCATGTGTTTCATACTCAATTGGATACATGAGGTCTGAATTTGCATATGTGCAGAGTTGTAATGAGGAAATAAAGAGAAAAATATAAAGACAGTAAAGCGAAGCTAATAAAAAGTGGGTCCAATATGAGAACTGGATCCATGGAATGGTATTTGAAGAGTTTGAACCATAACTGCTGCAGGGAGTTCTGTTAATATACTTTCATAGCTCTACGGAAAGAAAGAGAAAACCTAAAATAAATTAAACTAAAGAAATGCAACTTAAATAATCTTTTGGCAGAAGCTCCAATCAATGACCGATTAGAACCCACAACTCTTATGCTCAACACTTGTCTAAAAATGATTGAAACAAAGCAGCACAATTAAGTTCAACAACCCACAATCACGTTTTTAATCAGGAAACTAGGAGAAATAGGGTAAAGAAAGACAAAAACCAACAAATAAATGGACGAGAAAAAAATATGAAAGAGCAATAAAACTAATGTATATAAAATATTCTTAGCTAGTTCGCAGCATGGAGATGTGAAGACAGCTCTAATATATGCACCTAAGTTCTTGACATTAAACACAAAAACAAGCAAGAGTGTTGGCATGCTTCCACATTAGACATTTAATATTAACAAGATGGCTGAAAAACCAAGCGTTTAAGTTATGAGAAGAGGAAAAATTTTCATACCCTGTGGGTCATGGAGGCGTCCAAGTTGCCTTCAACATTGAAACACGATTTGGATTAGATAACTCAGTCACATTACCGCCGAATAATTGCTGTAGAAAAAAACTTCGAAACTGGAAATTATAGTGCTCCATTACTGAGCAAATTACTGCTGGGTTGTTGCACATTGTCATTTTAATTAAATGTTATCAGATTAGCAACAAACATTTTCATGGTGATTTACATGTTAATTTCTATTAATAACCCCTGTTTCTCTCTTTCTTTCCCTGTCTCTCTCTCATTTAGAATTGGGTGTATTTCTTGCATAGGCTTGATGCATAAATGAATTACAACAGAAATAACTTAGCCTATGGCAAACATGCTTGTACAATATTAGAGGTAAAAACCAATAATTCAAACTCTATCAAAACTGATTTTTTTCTATAAAATTAAAATTAAAATTGACTATTACTTCTCATCATAAATAATTTTAGATACAACGCGAACATCACTTAGTTAACATGGAAGGCATTATTCAAGACGGAAATGCTCTGAAATACAAAATATTCCTGCTTCTTTCTGGATTTGCAGATGAGTAAAACTCCATGCTTCTCCGTCACACGGACATGGCAAAATAAGCCGTGTAGCAGCTTTGACAGGCCAACAAGGTGAACCCGACACGGGACACGGCAGGACATGGCTTGGATCGGGTCTGGGTCAGACCCTATCCGAACTGTTAAATCTACCCGACTTTTTAACGACAAAAAATTTCTTTATGCCAAACCCTCGACTTCTATCCACTTCACCGGCGACGAGTGTTGCAGCAGAGGACTTCGGTGACGATGGCAGGCGACGGCGTCCGGCGACCCACGGCAACGTCCGTTGGTGTCTGATGGCAGCCGGCGACGGACAGCTAAGTGTTTTTTTTTTCGATATTAAAACTTAGGGTTTCATGCTCTTCATTTGGGGCATTTTTTTGTTTTGGATTTGCCGATTTGGGGGTTTTTTCCATCATTCTTCATCCTTAACTCTTCTTCAAGGCTATGGACGGTTTTCTCTTTTGGATTTGCCGATTTGAGGATGTTCTCTTTGAGTGTGTACCTCAAACCAGTCTCGGATCCAGAGGTCAAGGGCTGTATGAGTTCGTTTGAATGTTGTGAACATGAACTTCTCTTCTCTAGTCATCTTCGTGTGTAATCCGTGAACATTTATTTTATGGCTTGACATGTTTTTTTTTTTTAGAATATAAAATTTGCTATGTCCGCGTATCCAAAAATTTTGAAAGTTGTCGTGTCTGTACCCGTATCCTCGTACCTGTACCCATGTCGTACCCGCACCCATGTGACAGCCATGCATCTCACCAAGTTAGAGGAGCCACCAGAGAACCAAAACACAACCACATTAAGTGACAATAAAGTACACACGAAAGTAGTACCAAGAAAATCTACATGCTTGCAATGCAATAAGGTCATGAACTCATGATTCTTTCACCACAACAAAATCCTACACAAAACGTAAACACTAGAAAGTGCATTTGGTAGACATATTGAGATAATTTACCTCTTAATTGTTAGAAGTGCTCTCTATTTCATCAAGAATGAGACCAGCCCTACTAACAATGTCTTTGACTACCACTCTTCTGCTCAAATGACGAAGGCGTCCATTGGCTTGCTTAAGCATGAAGGCAGCCTATCAGTTTCGGCAAGAGCATCATGTTTGAAATCAGCCAAAGATTAGTGGCCGGCTCTCTTGAGAAGGAAAATGATCTTAAGGTTCTGAAATTGGAATGCATTTTTAGGGAGGTTCTCCGGCCATCTCCAGCAAAGTTAAAGCCGACGGAACAAGGACATGCTGCAAGTCGCAGTGATCACTGACTGTGATACTAAGGCAGGCCAAGATGGCAGTGGATTGTACGAACAGCAAAGGGCTAAGATTTGGAGGGAGATGCCAACAAAGCTCCTCATCCTTCATCTTCCTCTTCTCACATCTGATGAACAAAGAGGCCAAAATAGGCTGAAGCCAATTTTAGAAAAATAGTTGCATGCACAAGTCACAAATTGTATTATCAGTTTAGAAAACAAATAAATAGAAAAATATTAAATAATTTCTCAATTTATGATGCCAAAAACTGCGGACGTCAAGATGGTGCTAACCTACTTTTGTCCTCAAGTCCATTGCTATTGGCATCCTCTAGACCCTTTCCAGGACCATCTGAAACTTGTTTCATGTGCACCTAAAGCCTTGGCTAAGGCAAATCTGTCTAAAACTTGACCTAATTCAAGAAACCATTAAAAAAATTACAAAAACATAAATAACTAAATAAACTGACACAAATTCATTAAAAAAAAAGATCAGCTAGGCAAGTTTCATGCTTCAACTATAACATCAAGAACAAATGAACTTGCCTTAAGGCAGCTGGTGAAAGCACACATATGCCAATGATACTTTGGACCTACAAGATCAAATTTTGTCTCATTTTTGGACATGGGATTATTCTTGGACATTATTTATGTGAAATTCACAAACTGCCAGAACAAAGACACATCTATAGACATTGAGAAAGACCCGCACTTCTTGTAAATATTAGTTTCCAATTACTGGAAACTATCAACAGCCAATGATGCCATGTTGACATTGCTTTGATTTTGGATACAGATATAATTGTGCAATACACTTCAAATCTCTATTCACATATACAAAATTAAATAACCTGTTACCATACAATGTGAAACCATGCACTAGTTATATTTACCAAATTTAACAAGTCGTAAGTCTGGGTTGAATTTTGGGGACAACTGTTCGACTATCAATATATATAATCAAAACATGGCAAATTCACAGTAGAGTCAAGAGAGAAAAAAAAATTAGTACTTAAAAGAGAATATACTTGTATTGCAACAATTAGAGTTTTACACTTCCAAAATGTCTAATGGTGTTGAATATATGCTTACACTTACACAAAATAGTCTAAAATGTACAAATAAATAAAAGAAGAAACAAACTTAAATCTCAATGTGGTGTCTTTTGAAGACATTAGAATTTTTGGTCTTCAATGGCACCTCAATTTTCTTCAATGTGTGCGGCCTTGAATCTCCTTGTCGTCATTGCGCTTTCCTCTTGAATGGGTTGTGAATTGCCTAAAAAGAGCATTCACCTCACAACCTATTAAAAAACAAAAAGGCAACTATATAATGTTGCTTGTGCACAAAAATAAGACACTTTTCATGTAAGCTTGTATTAACCATTCGCTAATCTAAAATGCAAATCGTTGTTTAGTGTTGTAAGTGACAAAAACGTACAAGACTTGGTTAATGATGGGTAACCCAAACCTAGACTAATTCACTTGTTCTTTCTTACATGAAATGTGCAACTCACTTTTGTTGGTTGCTAAAATACAAAATGATCCTAAAACCAATCAATTAAATACCACAAACTATATATTTCAAAGAATAATAATCTAGACTACCAAACTACAATGAGATATGCAATTGACAATGAGGAAGGTTTTTGAATATTAAAGAACCTGATAGTTCTTTAATAATTTTAAATATTTTTCTGGTTTACATTGTAATTCTATTGTTTACCCTTATTTTCCCTTAAGTAAGGGTTAAGGTAAGAGATCAATAATGAATTTCACGTGTTTTTCTTCTCTCTTTCTCTCACGAAAACATGGTATCAGAGCCAGCGGCTTGATCCCTTCAATATGCCAGCGACTGGCAGACTTCCGGTGACTCTCTTTCGAGTGACTGTTATACCACTTTCTCTCCTCTCTTGTCTTCTTCTTCTTCCTCTTTCCTCTCGTCTCGTTCTTCTTCCTCTTCTCTACTGCTCGCTGGTTGGTGGAGTCTGATCATGCCTATGTGGAACGCGTGATCAGACTTATTGGTGGAACGTGTACGACAGTTTTTTTTTTCTGATCGTGGAGAAGGTTGATGCTGCTGGAGATGGGTGTCTGACACTACTGTTGGTGGAACAACAACTACTGCAGATGGATGGATGTTGATGCTATTTGTAGAGACCTACTGCTGATCGTGGAAATGGTTTGTTGATACTAATGAGTGTGGAATAGCAAGATGTAGACTTTTTATTGGAGAAGTTGATGTGGGAACAGCAGAAGCAGTGGCAGTCTTGAGGCAGTCTTTGTCTATAAGTTTTTTTTGGCAGCAGTCACTGCCGACCAAATTTCTTTTGGCTGTTCAAGGTCGTGTGGAAAGGTGTGCCTACTGCCTACTTAGACTGCATGTCAATAACGTCTAGAAACCAAGAATAATTTGCGACTTCATTTTTCTGCCTGCACTCACATATTATTTCCTGTTCAGCAGTCCATATAAAGTGTGCACATATAGTTTGTTTTGATCTTCACAGAGAGATACCATTGCTGATACACAAGGAGAATATAGAAGTTATGGGAATCTTCCTTCGTTTGGGTCTACTATGAAGTTAGACGACACAAATTATGAAATTTGATCTAGCGTATTTATGATGTTTGTTACGGAGCACAGAAAAAAACATGTTATTGAGGAGAAGGAACGCTTAACAAAGTCAGGAAAATATTCTACATGGGAGGAAGATAACAATATCGTCATGGCATGGATTATGAATAGTGTACAGACACACATCACTGTCTTTGGGGTCTCCACAAGTTCAAGCAACACGTCCAATATCCTCCCTCCCCTTCTGGTGCAACGCCATGCGACTGTGATCGCTTCTCGATCAATTCGTCAAGAAAAGCATACATTTGCTTGAAAAGTGTCTGATGTCTCTGCCTGAGGCCCTGAGGATCCACCAACCGCAACACTAGAAAATAGTCGGCGACATTCGGTTTCCCGGTTGCCTTTATGATCCCCCACACCATGTCTTTCAAGTCTCACGCAAACTCTGACTCCAAATCCACCACGTTCTCTAAGAACAATGTGTTGGAGATGAAGTTGAGGGCCGTTGAGAACACGCCATGACCAATGTCGACCGAACGTCTGCCCACCAATGTTGTGTGGATGTCTTTGAGGAGCACTCACCCCTTCTCCTCCTGGAGTCCCCTCACGGCCTCCAGGTTTTTGGGGGTGAACAGCTCGTTATTGCAGACGCGTCTTAGCTACCGCCTGCCGCCATCTCAGTGCAGTTCTAGTTCAGTATGATGGTCGACTCGGGGTGGCTGAACACGTTGGCTGCATCCATCTCGGTCCGGCGGCAAAGTCCTGGTCGTGCTTCTGCAGCAGCTCCTCCACCATCTCTGCTGAGGACAACACCACCATGGTTGTCAAGCCAAGGCGAACAGTCATAAGGGGTCCATACTGGTTGGAGAGTCTAGCCAAAGACTCGTTGAGCATATGGCCAAACTGGAAAAGAGAGCCGGCCACCGGCAAACCCACTGGACCTGGTGGGAGCTTGCTGGTTTTCCTAAAAACGAGGCGAAAATGAATGTCAAAAGATAGCAACACATAGAACCATGATATCAAACCACAAAGGACAGTCATCTCCTTCCTTCTTGTTCTCCCTTTGTTCGCCCATGCGTCGATACTGATCATTTAATAGAAAGCTGCAGGCAAACCCACCATCTGATGTTCAGTCTGACACGTACATTGAGAGTTGTTCATTATCACTGAAAATATCAAAGAGCGCCTTTCTTTCTGAAAATGAAAAAAAAAAAAGCCACAGAGGAAGTTGCGGCTAGCAAGCAGCCACGAGCATTGGTCACGCACATGGTCGTGTTTGTATAGGTTGACACACTCTAAACTTGGTTTTTAATTACTTAAGGTGGTACATTTTTCACTCCTTTTTAAAAATCAGGTTTCATCAAAATTGGGTTTTTGTTAAATCTAGTTTTGATGACACTCAAACAATTTAAAAACTTGATTTTGTTGGCAAAACCATGTAATCTCCTCCTTCTGACCCCATAACCATAATAGACGTAAGGAGAGACAAGGCTTCCTTGCCTCAAGCCTCTCCTCCTCCCAAACTATCTTCCATCTCCACCATTTATAAGGATCGAGAAAGAAGATGATGTCAGTGATGGAGAGCGAGACTCAAATCGAAGCAAGCTTCAGTTCCACGATGCTACAGTGAACAGTGAGCGCATGTTGGGCCCCAATCTTGAAGGGCCGTAAGGATCATTCAAGCTCCATCATGGACAAGGACAGGTAAGGCAATAGCCCCACGGTTGCGTCCAAGGAAGCTGGAGGGAAACAACAATTAGTCTCCACTAGTGATAGCTTGGAACACTGAAAGGTTAGTTGCTGGTCTCGCGGTTATCAGCCATAAATGGGTTTTGTTATCTTCATTTCCTGGTATGTCCAGGGTCTACTTTGAGTCTCGGCGTAGCATGACTTGTTGTGTATGATTTGTAACTATGACTTCAATTGCATAATTCTATTAGACACCTTTTTGTCCCCTACCAAATTAGAGAAGTGGTCATAAGCATAAGAGTTCTACTTCTTTTACCAATGATGTACTTTGGGAGGACATTATTAGAATTGTTATAGGTTGAAAACTCTTAGTCCTTCAAGTAACTACCATTAGTGTTATCAAATACTAGATTACAATTATATACTATAATCGACTGGGTCAGTGGCGGAGCCAGCATGTCGTTCCCCTCCCAACACCTTACTCCCACTACCTCCAAAAGCAAACCGAGAAAGAAAAACTAATTCCTATGTTTCCCTAGGCGCCCAGGCCAGCCCATCGTTCCCCTCCCAACACCTTACTCCCACTATCTCCAAAAGCAAACTGGGAAAGAGAAACTAATTCCTTTGTTTCCCTCACAAATTCTCAACGAAATCTGCTTGAAAGGCTGCAACAAAGGGGAAAAGGACTTAGAATTTTCCTTACAGAGAGAGAGGAGGAGAAGGGGAAAAAAGAAAAAGGAGTCATATGTGTAGCTTTTTCACCAGACCTCAGTAGGAGGAAGAGAACGACACAGAGACTGTCGAAGAAACCAACCTTTCATAGGCTCCTCCCTTTCGTCGTCCCGCTTTCCTTCTCCTCTTTCTCCTTTTTCTCCCCTTCTTCTTTTCTTAGTTTATTTTCTTGCTTCCAGGTTCCCTTGGGCCTGTTGCATCTTCATGTTACTATGTACTACTGCCCCATAGCCAAAATTTTTTTTTTCACATTCTATGTACTAGTGCCCCATAGCCAATTTTTTTTTTTCACATTCTATGTACTAGTGCCCCAAAGCCAAAAATTTCTGGCTCCGCCACTGCTTTCAAGCCCTCCATAACCCGAACTTCTATATGGTGGGTGTTTGCTCTACAAGTAGTATAGAAGCAAAGACATTCCTCATACACTACTTCCTTAGGGAGGACCCCATTCGTCTCCAACCACTAGATTGATTACCTATTTGGAGACAAAGTTGGGTGGGACACTGATGCTTAGCCTAGGGAACTCCACTTTGAGCATACTCTTCGTAAGAAGATCTACCTCCATCAATTCACCCCAAGGGCTTTGGCTACTTCGTTAAATACATGCATGTTCCAAAGCAAGATGGGTAGCCTGGGAGATGAAGGTATATTTCAGCTTAATTTGCATGTTGGAATTTTAGTGCCACTAGAGATTTCCCTCTAAGCTTCGACGCTCCTACCTTTTGCTTAGGCGAGTCAACTCTCATGAGGAAGCAACCTCTCCCCCAATAAGGAAAAGGGGGTGTTTGGAATGTCCTTCCAGAGCCTCTTTAGATCGGCTATCACAAAGCTATAATCCATATTTCCTCTACTGTCTCTTTCCACAAAGTAGCAAATGGCTAACCAGGAGAAAGGACATTTCAGTACTTCAATATCATCCTCTATGAAGATAACCCTTGGTCTCCCCTCCACTGTTAGTACCTATTCTCGTCCTCTTTATTGAGTTCCTGGGTGAGTTTTTCCATCCAAAACTTTAGAGATGAGCAATTATTCAGGTATGTTAAGGCGCATTCTCCCTCTTCAACATGGGGTTTGATACATCCTCCTTTCTAATGGGTTGTTCATCTCTCAAACAATAGATTTTATTCTCTTTCTACTATGTATTTGGGGCACAGCCTCCTTGAAGCACATGCCAACGGGAGTCAAATCCCAATGGTCTTCCATATTTTCTTCTTTTGGGTCACCTCCTACACATTGAAGTCCATCAACTCCATGATGTTGGAGCATTCTGGCTGAAATCCTTGTTGGAGGCCCAACTACCTTAACTATTGTGTGAAGGTGGTAGAACTTATCCCAGCATCGACCAAAATCCAATCCTGACTGCCAATCCTACTCCCAAGATCAACTTGAGACAGCCTAGACTAACCTAAGAACATATTAATACAAGTCACTACCTGGCCGGACAGGCACCCCAACGCAAAAATCCCTAGGACAAGGAATACAAGTGCGTGTAACCCAAACCCAAGGCTATACCTACTACAAGAAACTAAAGGGAGTGAGGTTAGTACAATCGCGAAAAATACATCCATACTCTCACAACTCACTCATCAAATCATGCAAATCATAACAAACCAAATCCTAAAGACGAACAAACCACACCCACCCCTAGGAGGCTAGTTGTCTTGCGGTCGTGTCTTTAGCTAGGAGCCTCTGAGGGACCACTAAGAACAACGATGGTCAAAACCGGGCTAAAATGAAAACATGCAATAAACAACCGGCCCCCGGATCTATAGGGGGTGAGAAATATACTAGTTGAGCTAGTCTCGACTAAAGTCAACAAGGGGACACTAGAGGAAAGCCAACAGCGTAAGCCGACCCCAATGTAATGCAGCAACTGGAATGGAAGGCGCGGCCCACCTAGCCATGGGCGATGAGCTGGCCAGCAGCGGCTCAGCCCTCTTGGCCGAGTGGTCGAGAAGCATGCCTATGGTTGCTACCCACCTGGCCGCGACAGCTAACGATGGCGCTGGACTGCCGATGGCGAGCACATCCTCCTGACCGCGGGTGAAAAGGTGACGAGAGTGACCGACGCAGCAATGACTCGGTCCTCCTGGCCGAGCGGCGAAGAATAATACCGACTGTGATTGCCGAAAGGCTAGACGAGTGAGGCCTACCTGGCCGCAAGGAGCGATGATGGCTTGGCCCGCCTAGCCGAGAGCGAATGGGGGCTACGAACGCCGCCGTGGAAGACTACGGCGCACAAGGTCGCTGGATGCCGAAGCGATGCGACTGGAGACGAAGGACTGCGGCTGATGCGGCCGCAGGATGCAGCGGTGTCCTCCTGGTCACGGACGAGGCAGCAAGGATGAGTGCTGCCGATGTCGAGCCCTCCCGACCACGAGTAACGCTCAGACTTTGAGGAATGGCCGCGGTTTGTCTCGGAAGGCCTGGATTGTGACCGCCTAGGAGGAGGACTGTTCAGTTTAGGTTGCCTCGGGTAAGTCTAGGTTTAAGTTGAGGCTCAAGAGGGTTAAGTCCCGGTCTAGGCTTGGTCAAGGGCTAGGTTGACTCGGAATAGAGGAGTGGGTTAAGCTCAACTTAAGAGGGGTAGGCTACGTAATTATGTTTAGGGTTTAGGTAATGTGGCAAATGACGAATGTGGAGGAAGTAACGATTTAGGAAGGTGCGGCTAGGCCAAATGTAGGGGGTTATGCACTTTTGGGAAAGTGCGGCTAGGGTAAAATACCAATGGAGCAGGTTTAGCTAGGTTTTAGGGAAAGTGGGGACTCTAGGAGAGTTAGAGGAGGGTCCTTCCTAAAATGTATGGGCGATTGTGGGTAGACCACCGTAAACGAGCGTGAGGATAAGGGAAAGGGGAAAAAGCCGCTCTAACTTTTCTAAAACGATGGAAAGGATAGCGCATGGGTCTCGCGCCTCATTAGGGAAGACGCTAGAATTGCACCAAATGAGGAAGGATTGGCGCCAGTTTTGCGCCAAATATGGAAAGGATTGACGCGTGGGGTGGCACCAAATGTGGAAGGGGTCCCGCGTGGGATTGCCTCCTATCTCTTCATGCTCAGATCGGAACCACTTCTGCAGTACCTCGGCCTGGGCCTGGGTCCGACCGAGTATTGGGTACCTGGCCCGATGTGCATGTCTATGGTCAGGTCATGCCTAGCATGCCTAGGAAGGCCAAAATGGGCATTTTGCTCGTCCAGGGCCAGTTGGGCAGGCCAAATGGGTGGAAAGTAATCCTTGACCTAATAAGCTCCCATAGTTTTGTCTAAAATGATAAAAGTGCCCATGATACATTGATTATGGCCTTTCTAGTGATGCTTCTTTTGAGTCTATGGGTGGGCAAAGTCTACCTCCTTAACCTCTTATCCCCCTCATTTGCCTCCCATTCATCCATTTAAGTATCTCCCTCTCTCTTTCTTTCCTCCATTTTCCCTCTCTCTCCTATCCTCCTCCTCCTCCTCCTCCGCCTCCTCCTCCTCCTCCTCCTCCTCCTTCTTCTTCTTCCAGCCCACCCCATAATAGGTACTTTCCTCCTTTTATTTCATGTTGTTTTGTTTTAAGTTTAATTAGTTAATTACTCTTGCTACTTAGTTATTTCACTATTTTAGTTTCAAGTGTTGTTATGTCTTTTTGGTTTTGTTTAAATCATGTTTAATTTAAGTTTAGTTCAACTTAGAGCTTGACAATAGGTCCTTGCTTTTAATTTTCTTTAAGCATGCTTAGTTTAAACTAGATTTAATTTAATGCCATTAGGCCTTAAACGGTTTAGGTTTACCCCTCTCCCATAAGTTTAGTTGTTAATACTTAGCTAATTTACATTTCCACATACCATGCTTTATAAATGGCTTATAGATAATCATTCCCTACCTGTGGTACTACCATGGGATTAGGGAACTAATGATTGTATGTTAAGCATTGATGGCATATCACTTACATTAAAAACTCTTTGTTTCATTTAATATGCATAAAATGAACTAGATATTATATTCTCATTTTGGTTTAATGCACTTTATATAATCTAATTTCAATTTAACACAACTGCACACATTACCTTTAGTTGAGATTAATGATGATTAATCCTTTGACTGTGGTATTAACCTTGGTTTAAGAAGCAAATAATCATACTTAAAACAATGAAATAAGCTCACCTAGATTAGGAATGTCTGACTTTTAATTGGCGCCATTGATACTCAAACACATTTCCCCTCTCATTAGAATTTAAATGCAAATGATTTAGTACTATATAATAAGTTGTAACTTGAGTATAAAAAGATTTGAAACTTAAACTATTATTAGGCATACTATTTCAAATTAAGTCTATGTTTTCCAAATAGAATTTTAAAAAGCACCAGCACTTCAAAAATAAAGTTTCCCTGAAAACCTCAAAGTTCAAAATGATTATGATGCCATAAAATCTAGGAAAATCAAAACTAAATCCTTAATGAAATCTAAATCTTCAACTTAGATCAAAACTTCCAACCAAAACCCTTAACCCGTCAATGTCTCCAAATAGGAAAAACCAAGGCCAAATTCCAAATCTGAAAATTTTAAACAAAACATAACTAATTATAATATGAACCAATAAAGAATCTCATAAATCTGAAACAACTATCTTGAAATTTAAATTAAAATACACCAAAGTG
This sequence comes from Nymphaea thermarum, assembly GCA_011799765.1. Taxonomy (NCBI): domain Eukaryota; kingdom Viridiplantae; phylum Streptophyta; class Magnoliopsida; order Nymphaeales; family Nymphaeaceae; genus Nymphaea; species Nymphaea thermarum. Next base: position 183,695 of record JAANDH010000302.1, on the reverse strand, counting down.
TCAAGTCATAGACCTTAGATAGCTTAACAAAGTAACTATCTCAAACCATAACATTAAAAATGTTAACATCTTACTGCAACCTAAGAACTTTAGCTCATTTCCAACGATCGTTAAACTTGAACACCATGATATCTCAAACCCTAAAATCCAAAATTGGAGATATCAAAACTCAAAGTTAGAATCTAACTTTAAATCTGAAATAAGTCTTCAAAATTTCGATTCAACATCAAAATGTCAATAAATGAAAACTTCATAAATAAGTCTGAACTTTAGGATCTAGTTCCAATTCTTAACATTAATCTTAGAACCTTAATTTTAATAATCAAATCTTTGATATGCATGCATCATATTGCTTAGGGTAAATCATTGCATGGCCCATCATGAAATAAGAATAATTTGCAAAAGACATCATATTTTGGGATCCTATATTCTGAAGGCCAAATTAGAGTTTATTAGTTTCAAAAAAATAGGGCGTGCTATAATCACAATGGCATTTTGATATTTAAGCAGTAGAAAGGTAAACCTTTGTCCTTGGTTCGATTACCCTCAGCAAAAACATTAAGAACAATTAAACCTTGTATTGACAGGTCGAGTCTCATCTCTTTGGAAATCCTACATAAGCCAAATGGAGATGAGTCAAAATTTAAATGATATATAACACCCCATTTTGAAAAGTTTAGTACTATATCTAAAATTATGAAGTTATTAGGAGACTTATAAAGGGGGATGTTAAGTGGTTAGTTGTCATGGTTCTAAGCCTTTTTAGGGTTGAGTCGAAGCTGCTAGGAGGTGGGCTAGGATCCGTCAGTACATGTCATTGTTGGAGGATAGTGTCTCTAATATTGGTCATTAAATCTCATGCACTACATAAGGAATGGTTGTCATCATTTCATTGAAGATGACAAAAAGAGCTAATGTTGCTTAGATGCAGCTGAATGCTACAATGTTATTAGAGGGAAATCTTCAGTGGAAGACATGACACTCAATGATGTTTCTCGTGAATGCATGAATAATTTGCTTGCATATAACATCATTGCAGTCTATGCGATAGATAAACGAGGTAGAACTTGTGTATGGGTAGAAGTATAGTTTGACAATGAGTATGACACTTATAGATTCGACAATTCTTATGCTCTGGGACATAGATTAAATGTAGAAAGTGTATCAGTGATTAACATGCACACGACATTGTTATGAAATATTATTATTTGTTCAAAGGAAGGTTGGAAGAAAGCATGTGAAAGTGTAAAGAGTGACAGGATTAATGCAAGATGTGGTTGTGCAGCCAAATTAATGTTGTGGAGGCTTCTCATGAAAAAAAAAAGATACTGCATTCATGTATTCACATATGACCACAACCATCCCTTAGTATCCCTCACACAAATTGCATGTTGTGATTGAAAATAGGTCACGTGCTAAGTTAAAAGACGGGCTTCAATGACTGTTTCTCAAAATGCATACTAAGTGTAAAGATGTAGAGACATTCAAATCTACATGTAAACAAATGATTAATGCTTATGACCTTGAAGAGAACCTTTGGCTTCAAAAGTTGTATACAAACAAAGAAAAGTTGACATTGATATACAAAAGACAATACTTTTGCATGGGTATGAGCACGCAAGAGTTTAGAGCATGCACGTTGCATTGAAATAAGGAGTCTACTCTTCTTATCAATGCACTGATTCATGGAACAATATGAATTATTTTCCAATGGCCTTAGGAAAAATGAGCTTGAATAAGATGTAAAAAGCTACAATTCACAACCTCAAACTTTGGGCGTGAATATGTTGGTAAGTGCTATATATATACCAACTATGTTTGAGTGGTTTAAGCAAGACGCCATTCAAGCAACTAACTACAACATAGAATTAGATATGCAAGAACCAAAGGTGCTTAGATAGCATGCAATATGGTACTGAGAAGAGTGTTTTAAAAGGGATGTTGTGTATATTACTTATTATGTTGAAATCAGTGTCATGTAATATTATTGCAAAAAATATGAATTCAAAAGCATTTTATGTTATCATGTGTTCAAGACTCTTGATTTGGAGAACATTAGAGAAGTACCGAATGCATATATCATGTGAAGATGAATGGGCAATCAATTGAGAGTGTGATAGATATGCTATATCATATAATTGAGAGATTTATATATGTTGTTGATAACTGCTTTGTACAAATTATATCATGAAATGTCTATTGGTTCAGAAGTGCCCTCAATCGATGATATCTTGTGTCTCAGGCATTGGCTACTATCCCGTTGTGCCTCTAGTTACCAACAAATTATAATAAGGTGACACTATCTATAGAGTATTATTTTAACATCTTGTGTAAATTTTGGGTTCCAACCATAATAGAGGTCTTCCATGAACTTTATCATAAAGACATTGCACTCATAGTTGTTTTTTTGTTGGAGACATTCCACAAAAATATCTTGTAGTCATGAAACTCATAATAGAACGCTCTTGCAAAGTTATTATACCATCGAAGAAGTAGAACATGTTAGGGTCCCCAACATGAAATACATTCTATTGTTCTCCTTATTATGCATTCCAATGCTGCTGCATCAAGCAGTTGCTGCTCGAGATCAATGTAGGCCAGTGAATTTATAGGTGTTTCTTCTTGTTGTTGATGATGTATACCACCCAATATTTTAGGTTGGCCCACAAGTATGGACGAATGAGCTAAAGCATAGATACAATTACATAAACATCATACAAATGAACCAATTATACAAGTGGAAACAAATGGAACAACAAATCAGACATACCATTTCACATTATTTTACGCCAAGTAGAACATGTCGACTAACACAACAAATCTCGAGTTATTGTGCGACTCGTTAGCAAGTACATTTTTTGAGAAAGTGTCAACAATTATTCATGGCAAACAAAGGCTATAACAATAAATATGTGCTAGTGTAAATCTCATAAAACGCGAGGTCAAAGTTATCCTAGTGTGGTTATACCAAAGCGACCCTAACATGTTTGTATACTCATTGATAACATGTATAATAACAATAAATCATACATGTACGACGTTCACACCCGACGATGGTGAATAAGATAATCACCTTATACTGATGTTATTTTGAGGCAAAAAAACCTTCTCAATAATAGCTATAAAAGTGTTTGCAACTGGTTGATTCCTTACACTTGTTTGAATCTACACCTTCCTGCCACAGTTTTGTTTGTTTGGATTGAGCGGTTTTTGACCTGGTTCTCGATGCTAAACATCCATTGCCCTAGAGCTTCTACTTCTCCTATTTCTTTCATCTACTGCAAACCCTAGTGCTTCAATAGTGAGTTGCCTTTTTATATGATGCAAAGGATGCATCCCTAATACTTCTTTTTAATAATAGACACATTAAAAACTAGTTTGTGTGCCTGTCAGATGCGACTGTATCATATGCCCATCTTAGATGACACAATGATATTCTCTACAATATCCTCAATAATCTATACAATGGCTAGCATGAATGTTGAATGCGATAGGCATCCAACAGATGTATATGTGAGCCCAATAGTAAGTATAATATATGCTCCTCCCTCTCTTTTGGTTTGATTGGAGCCAATTCCTAGAACAATGTGAGCAGTCATTTCCAATCGGTGGCTGTCGTTGGGTAAATGTGCCCTAATCTCCAAGCATGTACTATCAAGGCACACTGCTAGACATGCTTGACTTTTTGTTCATGTGTAAAGCTTGATAGTTAGCCCAATTGTGAGTTCGATAATAAACATGATTATGTTTTGGGAAAGTGATTTGAGTTAGATGGTAATATCATTTGAAAGTGATGTCTACAATGATATTGCTCGATAGTGAGTCCAAAAGTGATATTTTTGATAATCAGTTTGTTAGTGAGTACAATAGTGAGTGGTGTTGTTTAGTTCCATATAAAGCACAGTCATGAGTTTGATTGTTGGTTCAATAGTGAATGCCTTGTTAGTTTGATATATAACACAATTGTAAGTCTAATCATGGTTTGATGGTTTGGGCAATTATAGCATTCAATAATAAGTTCAAGAGTGATATCATCTTGTATCAGTTTAGTTCGACAGACAATTTGATCGTAAGTCCAATAGTGAATGCTTTGGTCCATTTGATAGTCAGTCTGATATAGTCTATGCGATCCAGAGCATTAATGGTGATATCATCTGATAGTCGGTTGGACAGTGAATTCCATAGTGGAGAACACTACATTGTTCGATAGTCGGTATGATTGTGCATCCAATGATTAGTAAGAGAGTTGTGTCAGCTTTGTGTTGTATTAGAGTTTTATATTGCACTATCTGATACAACAACATACACAATGTTAACATGCTGGTTAAATGCTTCTGCTAGAAGATTCTGAATCAGTACCGCATGGTTTGTGGTGTTGGTATTCAACAAGTACATGACAATAGTTTTTCCAAAAATCTTTCATGATCTCTTCCTATGTAAATCTCAAGTTCCTCCATGAACTTCATTACAAACACATTGCAATCATATCCATTGGTTTGCTAGGGACATTTGACAGAAAATAACTTGTAATTTGTGACCTCAATGGCCATCCCTTGTTGTAAGAAACTATATTGTCGTATAAGAAACAAGTCAGTACCATGACATGAAAACTATTGTGTTCAACATTGTAATCTTTAACAGGCACACCAATGTTGATGCATCGAGCATTTGTTGTTTAAGGTCAATGATGGTCAACAATCATGTGTGTATTTTTGTTGTTGATGGCGTATAACACTCAATGTTTAGATTTATCCCATAAAAAAGAAAGAATGAGCTAAAATGTAAGCCAAACATAATAAAAATCATATAGTGAAAGATTATCAAACATATCACACTATGATTGGAATCAAATCGAACACCCGATATTTCTATACACATAATGTACCATAGGCATTATGCACATGGCTTGAAAAAGGACATAAATGAACATGTGTAAAGCTAAGTATGAAAGTGTGTGTGAATGTATAGCTCCATAGTGCTAGTGACATCTTATCTGACAAGTACAATCGAACAACACTATCGTACAACACAAGTACAAATGCCATGGATTGTCCAATGCATGCATTATGTTGTGTGAAGGTACGCGCGGTTCTATGTCATTGATTTAGTGTGTCACTTTGTGCGTCCAATGGTTAAAATAGTAATATGTAGCCTTTGAGAAAGTGACATCTTATTCAATAATGAATCATTTGAATGATTGTAATCACAACTAGTGGAAGATGACATTTATGAAAGTTATTTGCTCAATTGAATTCAATCAATGGGTCATTATGGTTACATCCACACACTATCCAGGTATGTTTATTATGACCTTCATTTATACAATTGGAGTTGAGTTAGTTATTACATCTATGAAAAATCATTCAGATGATTGTGGTCACAAATAACAAGTGAACATGAATGATGTTAAGGAAAATCATTTGCTCAATCATAATTCATCCAAAGGAAGACCGTTTAAATGAATATCATAGAATAGTAGTGCTATCGGGCAACACTATCACGCATCAACCTTCACAAACACTATGGTTGTCCAATGTGTTTGTCATGTTGTGCGAAGCTATGTACGATTGTGTGTCATTGATTTAGTGTGTATCACTTTGTGCATACGATGGTCAGTAAGATAGTGGTATATAAGTTTTTGGGAAAGTGACATATTGTTGGACAAGTATATCATAGGCAAATTTCACATATCAAATAAAATCCGACCAATCGAATCTTATCTGATAGTGAATCATTTGAATAATTGTAAGCACTTGTAGTAAAATGAACAACATTTATGAAAGTCATTTACTCAATTGTAATTTAACCAATGGGTCACTTGTGGCCATGTCCATATACTATCTAGTTATGTCTTTTATGACCTTCATTTGTACAACTGGAGTTGAGTTTGTCACATCTATGAAGAATCATTTGGATGATTGTAATGGCAAGTAATTAGTGAACATGAATGATGTTCAAGAAAATCATTTGGTTGATGGTAGTTCATCAAATGGAAAACCATTTAAATGACTATCACACAACATAAGTGTAATCGTATGACAACATCCCACATCAACCTTGGGAAACACCATGGTTGTCCAATGCATGCATCATGTTTTGCGATTGTACGTATGGTTGTGTGTCAGTCATTTAGTATGTGTGACTGTATGTGTCCAATGGTAAACAATACTATCGCACCTCATAGTTCTTGTAAGTGGCTATTGCTCAACAACACATGTAATCATGCAGTACTATTGCACGACACCATTATCCATGAACTACAATCTATTCAGACTTAATAATGGCACTTGCTTTACCTTGCTGGCTTTTGTTCTATGCCCATAGGGTATACCAACAAATCCTTAGTTGAGCCCTTAGTTACCACAAGTATATAAATTAATCCCACTCTCCCATAAATGTTTGGTTCACTGCCATCAATTTGGCAGGATGGTTCTAAAATTAATGTCATTCAATTAATGATGTTTAAATGACATTATGAATGTTTAATAAAGTTCCTCTTCATTGTGGACCGATTTTCATGTGCAATGATAGATGGTACTTATTCTAGTGCAATGGTGAAGCTTAACACCACAAGTGGGAAGTGAAAGAGGTGCCATCAGAGTTGGTTAAGTAAATAGATACACAAATTGTGGATAAGTTGGGCCGAAGCTTAACACCACAAGTGGGAAGTGAAAGAGGTGCCATCAGAGTTGGTTAAGTAAATAGATACACAAATTGTGGATAAGCTGGGCCAGAACAAATGGATCAGTAATTTCATACGCACTCTTATACATGTTTGTTATCAAGTACTTCATACAATACTTTGTTTACTTATTTACAGCTTCTAACCATTTTTCGTAGGTTATACATGAAGAAGTAAAGTTCATGCAACAATCATAAAAAAATCAATGACACTCCATACTCAGTGTGTTCATCATGGTTGAAGTTTGTGCACATTTACTTTATTACTGATGTGCAATCATATATCGATAGAATGTGTCATAGTGACTATGGCTCACATACACCGTTATTTAGTTGTCATCATTTGTAGAATGCAGTCCACCAATCGACCTTCATTTCTAATTTCCTGTGGGCTAAAACGATGATTTGCCACAATCCTAATATATTATTGCCATTTGAAGTAGTCTGTGTTCAAGTGATTGATCAACCATACAACTATACTTTGTATGTCTTCATGTCTCAAATGTTTCATGACATCATCCTTTTATATTTTGTGTGTATCATTCTTCCTATCTTGTGTGAAAATAATTATGTATGTACTTGATGTTTCAAACAATATTATACTATACTACAAATCTATGAACACACACTAAAGTGTACACATTGACTTGCTGTATGTAAAGGGCTTCTTGGGAAGTAAGTTGTGGTACATGCCATCCTGATAATTTCTTCACACGATGGAAGCTCCACAAAACAATGGCTACAATCGTGGCATATTCATCCTCAAAGTATGTAAAAGCAATCTATGGTACTGGTAGGCAACCAATTTTTGATCCTATAAGTAAATTATTTAAGATACCAATTCACGACCGCGGTCCTTGTTAAAATTGCATTCAGTTGTCTCTTGGTAGGATGATGTACCTAATTTTTGAGAGAAGATATGTTGAGACTGAGTGAATTACACATGGAAAAACAAGGAGTAGGAATGCATATGAAGAAGGGATTTAAGACCAAACATGATAAAAATCAAATAGGATGCATGAATCACTCCCACTGATACTTGCAGTACACTATGAAAAAAGTGGAATCAAATCAAACAAATGCTCCTTTGTGGATGTCTATATGCAAGTTACCTCAAAAAGGGAAGTAGAAACTTTTACACATGATCGTACTCATTCATTGAGGCTCGGACAAAAGATCTTGCAAGTGCGATTATACATACCATTATATTATGGCACCCATTAACTGAGTGTCACACACACTTGCACACATACTAAATGGGTATCGATAGTGAGCGTGATTGTATGTGCACTAGTGTGCAACCACACTATCCACCTGCTAAATGCACATTGCCTATGCACTTGAAAAAATTATGTCCATGGTTGTAGCGTAGCCCATTTTGACACAAGTTTGAGATCAATCTAATTCAGATAAGTCCAAAGCAAACACAATATTTTAGTAACTTATTGTTGAAATAATACATAATAAAAATTCAACATATGAAAATAATATACAATTATTCTTTTAGACATTCAAATCTTATGCCTTCATTCAGTATTTCTTTCAAGTCCGTTATTCAATTCATCAGTTTTCTCACTCATCACTACCACATATTTATTCATTCTCCTTTAAATTATTGAATTTTTCATGTTGTGCTTTTGGGGGATAAGGCTGTCTTGGGGGTGGAAAATGCACTAGTGATGGAGCTTAGGTTGGATTAGGATGATATGAGAAGGGATCATGCACTGGAGATGGAAGTGGAGGAATGTGGGCTGTAGAAACCATTTGTGTTGAAGAAGAACACAACTGCTAGACTAAGATGCAGCCATGGCAAGAACTTGTTAAACATATGTGTACCGAGGGGCTCTATAGTGTTGATATTGATCGTTGAATGTAGCCACTAGCATTTGCTCCAACTGGCAAGGTTCTTCATCTTATAGCTCTCAGCATAACGGGAGTGCACCTTCATCTAGTACCACTCCTCATACCCTGACACAAACCCCTCCTTGACAAATGGATGTGCCTCAATGTCTCTTCTCTCTAAGTCATGTATTTCTTTGACAAATAGAACTTGCAGTCCTCTTTATTTTACAAACCACCTACATTCTTTCTCTTGTGATGTTCATTCAGTGGATTCTACATAGACTAACATTTTTCAGCCTATAGGAGAACTCGATTGCCATGTTGCATCTCGACCTTGTTCATACATAACAATCAGATATCTCTGCATGACATTTTCCCAACCTCTGGAACCTCTGTGTTGTCTTCATGTTCTTTCTCCCTACATAGTCTCTATTAAACCTATACAAAAGCAAATTTTAGTAGCTTGTAAAGAGGACATATAAATGTATTTATGAAGACATTATGCAGCAAAATAATTGTAACTATGCGATAAAATGTGCAATATAATATATACATGTATCAATGGCCAAAACCTTTCGACTAATTGAGTGTCACATGCCAATTGGTTGAGTTGGCTGAATAAGCGATCCAGCATGGTAGTGCTCCATGAATAGGTGTTCACTGCTGCTAAGCCCTCAAGGAATTACATGTACTTTCTGTGAGAATTATCACTGAATATAGGTAGTGCCAAAAAATAAATAATAAATGACCTTAGTTCTCTATATGCTTTCTGTGATCGATGGTTCATGGATTTATTCATCCACTTCTCACGGAGGTGCATGATCAAAATCATCATAAATTTCCCCTTATCAAAGAGCCAATTATAGAACTCTTCATGGAACATGCCAAGTAGATCCGTGCACCTACTTCTCATATCATACTTTGAGCTCTTGATAGCAGCTTTCCCATGATACTCCATGCATGTTAGTCTTGAAACATCCTCTAGTATCATGGTTTGAATATCTAGATTTTTCATGTCTAAATAACAATTTTACCCTTCACCATGAGATTTTCATTTCTAACAACAAGGTTTATTTTTTAACCAAACAAACTCATTGAATACAGACAATTTTGCACATGCATCCTGGTATCCCAACTTCAAAAGCAAGAATTGTCACCAAATTTTTAAGAATTTTCTAACATTTGAGCAATTAAGCCATTTCTCACCTTTACATGACCTCAAGAGTCATTATACCCAACTCACTAAAGTTATATCAACTCAAAGTTAGCTCACTCTAACTCAACTAGCTCACTGAAACCAAGCACCTGTCAACTTTTGGAGCACCAAGACCATGTCAATCCAAACCAAGCTGAAGCTAAGCTCTCCTCAATGCATACGAAGTATTTTCTCAAATACTTTCAGTTTCGTAGACTTGGAGCTCTTTTTCTCTTCTATTTTCATTGGTTTGAGCTGAATTAAAGCTCAGCTTGAGAGAGTGATTGGAACCAAGCTAGGACAGTGTTTATCATATATAAATCAATATTCTCTTGCTTTGGTTTGAGTCCATCCATCCTGACTTGAGTTCAATTCAGTTTCGAGCTCTTTCCTCTCTTGTTTTCAGGAGTTTGAGCTGAATTTGAGCTCAACTCGATAAAGTAAGCTGAAACCAAGCTAGAGCTATGCTTATCATGCATAAATAAACTTTCCTTTGGTTTAGTTTGAAATCATTTATCTAGATTTGATTCAATTCAGTTATGAACTTTTTCTCTCTCTTATTTTTAGGGTTTGAGCTAAATTTGAACTCAACCCAAAGGAGTGAACAGAAACTGAGCTAGGATTATGTTTATCATATACCAATCTTTCTTTAGTTTGGTTTGAGTTCATTTGTCCCAGTTTAAGTTCAATTCAGTTCTGAAGGCCTTGAAGCTCATTCTTAATACTTGTTTCTTATACACAAGTAGCTTATCCAATCACCCTCAACCCACTAGTGAAAATTCTAATAAAAATTATTTTTATGGCTTTCCTTGGTTTCTCTTTATAAACATGATATTTATGATTTAGTAAAATTTCTATTTTTTTATTTTTAGAACATATCGGGAGGAAAATTTCCACAAGATTTTAACCAAAGCTAATCTAGGACTAGGCCCAAAGGTTGATTTAGTTAGACTCAAAAAATTCATCTGGAACTATAGAATTACATATATGGATAAAATGGCCATTTTCTTTTTGAGACATATTCTTCTACATAAATATAGGGCATATGCTACATATACTTTGGTTTATGGCTTTCTTTGTTTCCTAAAACATTAGTTCAAACCAATCTCCTTATTTGGTCTTGTTTCAGCCCAAAATCACACACAAGGGTATTTTTGTTATTTATCTCCTTGCATGTATTTTCAATAAAACCTAACTTTTGAGCCACATGAACCAAAGTTGGCATCTCATATACATTCACATGAACCTAGTGGGCTTGAGACCAAGCTTAAGCCGTTTCAATTCCTCACTAAATTAGGGGTTTCCAAGAACAACACTTAGACTAAGCCCAGTGAACATGCGCCCAACCTAGGTTTGAACCTATTTTTCAAAACTGAATCTTCCCTAGGACCAATTCATGCCTTACAGCCTGAACCCACCTAGCCCATGTCGATCTAGTTTGGGTTCAAGTCATTTTAGATCTTAGTTTCTTGATCCAAATTTCATACCCAAGTCCAATTTCTATATCTGGTCCTCATATCCAAGTGTTAGATCTGAGATCTCTTTTCGTAGCCCCAATTCTTTCATTCCAAAATTCAAATCTCAGTTGTGAAATACATGATCTAGATCTCATTATCATATCCAGATCCATCTTCTAGAATATTATTTGAATCTAGATCCAGATCTAGGTCTCAACATGAAGCCCAAATCTAAGATCCACATGTAAAATTGATGCATAATATGTTTCAATAATGGATCATGATTTTCTCATTTCATGCTTAATGTCAACTAGCACAATAGGAATTGAAATGTGGGGAATTCTTTCTTGAGCACTCTGACATAGACGAAATCAAAATTGATATCTTTATGTGGTTAGAATGAATATTTTTTAGTTTCAAATTAATTTTAAACTATGGTTTTAATGTGTGCTTTCTCTACTTCATATTGTTGCAGCGTTCATTCTCCATGCTCAATGTCAATTTGAAACATTTATCAAGAATCGATTAACACTTCTTTGTGCATGCACTACTTTTTATAGAATCAAATTCAGATTGTGTACAAGAATGCAAAAAGTGTTTTAGTTACTGAAAACTCATTTTAACCTGTGGTGATGGCGCTTTGAGAGGATAGGGAAGGGAGAGAAGTTTAGTCCCATATCTATAATATCGAGGGATTCACCCCCCTCTCGCTCCTATAAATAAGGCCTCACACCTCCTCTCTCTGTACACACTGAACTTGCCTAGAGAAGTCCATATAATTTGGTAAATTTCCTATTGGGTACTTAGCTCAAACAGGTTAAATTTTTGGTCCTTGGTCTAAGTCTTGGTTCAGACTGCATTGGCACTCAACCTAGACCCAACTAGGCTCGATGTGGAGGTTGTGGGTGCAAACTCAATCAAGTCTCTAGGTTTGAGGTAATTTTTTTCCTTTCTCTTTCTTTTTTATTTGCATTTTAGTGATTTTCTTTTTTTTTTTTCATTTATGCATGTTTTAGTTTTCCTTTTGCTTTTATCATGCTCAGTTTAGTTTATTTTTTTACTTAGTTCCTACTTTTTCCTTATTTGCTTTTGTAATTCTTTAGTATTGCTTATTTTTCTAGGATAGATTTAATTAAATATCTCTAAGCTAGGCTAGGGGTCAGGTATGCTCCTCTCATCCCTATCCCTTTCTTTTAATTCCATGTTTTTGCTTAAATCATGTATCCAGAACATAGTCATCAATCATGCATTGCACTATTATTTTAATATATACCTAGATTTAGTGGGTGAGTAGTCCAAACCTAGTACATTTATTCCTTGATTTTAGCCCCCATCTGAGGCCACATTGCATTAGAGCCAATTGTTTGCGCAAGTGCTTGCATATTTCAAAATTTCCTCTCACCTATATATCCCAGTCATCGTTTTGCAGAATACTCATTACATGCATTTGTTCAGGATGTTTCAATGGCTGGAACAACTTACTAGAGGTAGGCATTGACCCTCCCCTCACATGTACTAAGGCATTAGCCCAGTATATTAGTGAGTAATTAAGGAGAACGAATACCCTTAACCTTTTGAACCCCATTTAGAGTAGTCTATGCCACATAGTCTGGGTTTCTTGTTCAAGTATATAGGTGCATATGGTATATAGAAAATTTGATAATCTCAATGCTGAGATAGAAGCATTTTGTCATTGAATAGATCTTGAAAAGGAAAGGTTTTTACCAATACTATAGCACCTTCTCTATTTAGAATTTTGGAAAATAAGTGAAGAACTAAGGAAAGTTGTGGAATCATGTGTGCCAAGGTGCAAAAATCTTGGGTGGCACTCTTTGTTGGGAATGTAGTGAAATCTCTTTGAGATTTTTGGGTATTTATTACGCTTTTTGAAATGACATTTTAAGAGGTGGTTGTTCTGAAAAGATCAGATGTAAGTGTCTCTTCAAAAATTAATGGGAAACTTTTTAACAGGCCTAACTATAGAAAGTCCATGAAGGGACGTTCCCCTCTTTTTCTCATCCTCCAAACTCCTTCACTTTTAAGCTTATCTCTTTTCTCGATCTTGTCAAGCCTTTAGTTTATGTGTTTCTTGTCAATTTATCTCCAATCCTACACCTATTTTCATTTCGTCTCCTCTCATCCACTAAGAATTGAAGTGAAGATGAAGCTTGGTGAAGAAATTGGTGAGGAAGAACACACTCCGCCCCCTGTAGAGATTTTTCATGGCCATGTAGACACAAGAGTATCCTCCCTTCCTCGTCTTTAGATAGGTTAATTGCATGTACGATTTCAAATTTATATTCATTGATAGGTTAACATTGTGTTAGTAGAACAAATGTTATACCATTTTTGAGCTTTTGGAATCTGCATGATGGATAAAGGTGTGTGTTGATGCAAATTTGGATCGCTCTACATGTTAATCATGTCATGAACTTATTTGGCGGATCCTAAACTACTCCTTAGCAGCTTCTGTTCAATCCCAAAAAGGCCAGGAACCAAGACAATCAATCACTTAACAACCCCTTTTATAAGTCTTCTAAAGTTTTTCACAATCTTAAGTACAATATTAGACCTTTTCATATAGTGTTATAACTCACTCCCTTGAGGCACACACATCCGCATTTGTGGGACCCAATTCTAACCACCGTTGATACCAAACTTCAAGATCTAGTTTGGTGGATCTCAACCCACTTCCTAGTAACTTTGGTTCCAACCTCGAAAAGGTTAGGAACCATGACAACTAACCACTTAACAACTCATTTTATAAGTCTCATAAGGCACCATGTGCATGCATGTGCAACCTGTGGTCTGGGTGTTGAATTTACTTTGATACCATTATAATAACCTGACCCATTCGTACACAGGGCTCAGGCTCCTTGTATAACAAATCCAACCCATCCACCAACAGTTTCAGTTCTAGCCTTAAAAGGCTAGGAACCAGGATAACAAATGACTTACTAAACCCTTTTATAAGTCCCTAAAAGTTATTCACAATCTTAGATACTTGACTAAACTTTTCAAAGTAGGGCATTACATTATACCTCCTTAAGGCATATGCATCTATGCATGGGGGACCCCATTTCTGAGTGTTGAACCATATCTGATATCACTATAACAACCTAAAGAGGCATGCCGTAGAGTATACGACATAAGACACCTGCACAACCACACTAACAACAGGAGACAATAGTTAAACAACTCATTTGAGAGGAACTAAGTAATAGTGTGTGTAATATTATGTAAGTAACAAAATATTGTCGTACAACCATACAAACTGCACCTGAGTGAAAGTTTATGTGAACATGTGCACCCAACTATTATGACCCTCATCGCAGGGCACCCAAGCAACAGTATCTGCGAGAAAGCATGTGCCACACTGGTCTACCAAAAGAGGTGTGCATATGACACAGAATTGTTGTGCGATCACAACTAATAGGTATTTGACCAACCGTTAGACCCTTTCATCACATAGCTCTTGGACAAGAGTATGCGATATTATGTGGGTGACAAAATGTTGTCACACAACCATGCTGACTGCATAGGCAACTTGTGAAAACCCTCATCAAAATAGAACATGAGCGATAGTGTATGCAAGTATGTGCAACCAACTGTTGTGACCCTCATGACAGAGTACCCAAGTAATAGTTGAAAAGAAAGTTTGTGCATCACTAGACTACTAAAAGAGGTGTATAATAGTGTGTAACATGGAACTGTTGCCAACCATAAATGGTAGGCATCAGCCAACACAAATGGTAGGCATCAGCCAACTATTAAACCCCTTATTGGTAGAGCATTTGAGTGATAGTGTGGTATCTATGTTCGTTTGATTTCTTCGAACGCCTATCTGTCAAAAAAAAAAATTGAGCCTACAGAACACATTGGTATTGTGAAAATATGGAACGCAAGGTAAAATAAGAAGAAACTCCGATGCAAAAGGAATATGTGCTCACTTCTTCCTTGCCTTTCTCCTTTAATTTTTCTGCAACTGTTCGACCAACCCACGAGCTTTGCAATTGTTCTTTCTTTCTTCCAACCTTCTCCTTATTCCTGTTTGACGACCAAGTTTTTCTTCAACCCCTTTCTTTTTGCATAAGAAAACTGAAAATATGATAGGAAAATATATGTTTGGGTTTCCGTGCATTGGAAGGGTATTTAGAAATAGAAGGTACATGTCTTTTTTTTTTTACTAACAACAATATTAGAACATAATTTGTGGGCCCCATACACACTCCTCCCCCTCCACCCCATGCACAAAGTTTTTGTAAATAAAGTGGTGCACAAAACTCGGCCCCCTCCTTTTCTACTCTGCCATGTGAAATGAGGAGCCAACCAGGCAGGCACTGGAGCTTTTGGAGCCCCTATGTTGTCCATGATTGTGTCACAGTATGGGAAGGTTTGCTGATTCCAAGACTTCCCTCCCTCTCCTTCAAGGAGAACATCGTGCTCTTGGGCTAGGGTTTGTGTCTCCATATTATTCTCTTTTTCCCTCTCTTATCTACATTTTCAGTAGTTTTCATGCTTGGAGAAGTCATGAACAATTGGTTTCAAGATGTTGGTTTGGCTTGTTTCTTATTGATGACAAATTGGAGTATTTCTTTTCCTCTTATTGACGTGTAACAAAAGATTTTTATTTGGGAATGAGTTCTCAAATACTTTATGAAGAAACAAAGAGCATAGCATAACAAACAACAAATTTCTTGTTCTAGACTTGAGGAATAAACGCTAAATACACATAGCCTCCAGACCCTCTTCTTGCCAATTTTCTCATTGTAGAATGAATGTGAGGGCAGCTCATAAACCCTTCATTGATGATCATTCTCTAGCATTTTCTGTAGTTTTAATGCATGAGCACCAGTGCGAAGCCCTAGATTCTAGTGAGAATATTTCAAAACCATACTTACGATGAGAATAAAGCGAAAAAGTCAAATGGAACAAAGAATTGAGAGGGCATTTTTATCATAGGCAACTCCATTTTTTCATCGCTTGAGAGATGCAGGTTCATGAAGATCACTGTCCAAGTAAACACAGATCGCCATAAACTCAAACCTTGAAAATGCTTTATACACTGTATTAATAGACAAGATCACCTTCAATACACAAACCTTCATTCCCGTATGTTACTTGCTCTTCCATATAATAATCCCTCAAGTCTCTACGGTCACTCATTGTTGAGCGTGCGAAACGGATCCATTTTCTTCCGTCTTATGTTCACTACTCATGATTCTATAAGGTAGTGTTTGATGGCCAGAAACATATTTCTGGAAACAAGTTTCCAGAAATATGTTTTTGGAATTTGTTTTTGAGAAATAAAATTCTACATTTCCAAAACTATGTTGTGTTTGTTAACTTAGAATTATTTTTCTAAAAACAAATTTCTGCGTTTGATGGCTAGGAAAGAAGAATTGGTGGAAATGGGAAAGCAGCAGCCTCCTTCCCTTCTTCCGCCTCCGCCTCCTCCCTCCTTCCCTTTCTTCCTCCTCCCTCCTTCCCTTCTTCCGCCTCCGCCTCCTTTCCTTTCTTCCTCCTCCCTCCTTCCCTTCTTCCCTTTCTTCCTCCTCCCTCCTTCCCTTCTTCCGCCTCCGCCTCCTTCCCTCCTCCCTCCTTCACAATCCCTCCTTCCCCTTTCCTCCTCCCCTCTTCCTGCTCCCTCCTTCCCCTTTCCTCCTTCCTCCTTATCTTCTTCCCCCTCCCTCCTTCCCCTTTCCTCCTTCCTCCTTCCGTGTTTCTTCCTCCCTCCTATCCTTCTTCCGCCTCCTTCACTCCTCCCTCCTTCCATGATCCCTTCTTCCCCTTTCCTCCTCCGCTTTTCCTCCTCCCTCCTTCCCTTCTTCCTCCCTTTCTTCCTCCTCCCTCGTTCCTCCTTCCGCCTCAGCCTCTGCCTCCTTTCCTTCCCTCCTCCCTCCTTCCACAATCGAGCCCAACGGCTCCAAAAAAAAATTCTAGAAGTATGTTTCCGATTTTCATGTTAATGGTAAGAAAAAAAAATCTGTGTTTGATAAACATAAAATATTTTGAAAATTTGAATTTTATTTTCTGAGCTACAGGAAAATTCTTACCATCAAACACTACCTAATTGAAAGCCTGCAGGAGTGCATGCTGCTTCTCTGCAGGGGCATCCGTATTCTCGATGGTTGCCCTTACCATCCCAGTGTTCATGAACAAGCTCGTCCAACAAAAGGGAGACATGACCTGCCCCACGACAAGATGGAGAAATAGGGTCTTACCCCACGACTGGAGAGAGAAAGCGAGATGCCTGTAGAAATAAAGCTCAAGCTCAGCCAGATCACGCGTGACTGAACTCATCTTTCCCGACTTGAGTTTGGGTTGAGCTTGACATGGTCGGCTCGAGCTTGAAATGATTTTGATAAGGTCAGTTTGAGCTTGAAATGATTTTGACAAGGTCAGCTCGGTTTGACTCCAATAGACTGTCTTGACAAGGTTGGATCGAGCTTGATAGGGTAGTTCGACTCGTTTAAAGCGTTTTAACTTTTAAACAAAACTTATTTGCCACAGTTTAAATACTAACCGAAGTTTCACATTGGATTCCCATTATTGTCAATCTAAAACATTGCTGCATAAATGAACTGTTGCACACTTATGGTTCGTGAAATGCTTCAAATATCAGAAACAACAGAATTGGGAGGCTAACTAAAATAAAGACAAACTCATTTCTGCATCTGAGCAAATCATACACACCAAAAATAATAATGAACCCTCATAAAGCAGCCTGAAGAAGAGGAACAAACACTCCGAAAGCAACCTCCAAGATCGCTTGAAAATTTTTTGGAAAAAACAAAGGTCGATAATCATGCTGATATGAAAAATTAAAAGCCCAAGAGAAAAAAGAAAAAAGGCAATAAAACAAAAAGGGCGAAAATGAAACAAAAAAAGAAGCAAAAGAGAGAGAGAGAGAGAGACCATGTCTTTTTCTGGT
Source organism: Nymphaea thermarum (assembly GCA_011799765.1). Taxonomy (NCBI): domain Eukaryota; kingdom Viridiplantae; phylum Streptophyta; class Magnoliopsida; order Nymphaeales; family Nymphaeaceae; genus Nymphaea; species Nymphaea thermarum. Next base: position 165,586 of record JAANDH010000302.1, on the reverse strand, counting down.
GTTTTTCTTCTCCTGCCATAACCAGAGATCTGGTTGTTCCATTTTCTCTTCAAGGACTCCAGTTATATTCGACACAAACTATTGAACATCATTTTCCTTTATTTTTGAACGTCTATGGCTTTGGGTTTTCCCTCTAAAGTTTGTGGAGGCAGGCCATCTTCACAGCCGGCGTTTTGGCGAGTTGTCGAAGGCCGGAGAGACTGGAGTCAACCTCTGCACATTGCAAACCCTCGGGGAGAGAATAGGGTTCGAGAGCGGAGAGAGAAGACGGATTAGAAATTGAAAGGGTTTGCTTGTATAGCTTTTTGGAAGACTTTCAGAATGGCCCTCGTACTTTCTTAATTTTTTGGAAAAGGAATCATAATCTTTACCCCATTAGGCACATTTATTTTATCACCACACGTCAATCAGATTGACAATCTTTTGCAGGATGAATATCTTTTCTTCTTCTGAGGCATTAACAGCAACCCTCGCATCATAGTCAGGGCATGATGCAAAATATTCTTCTGGTATTGTAACTAATAAATACCAACTTACAAATAACTACAGCTACAGGGAACGCCAAAAGCTAAAATCAAGCGTGATACAACACCATATTGAACAAACTAAACAGGTCATTAGTAGCAAAAGTAGGCTTCACAAAACACGTGAAAGCATGCGTTCTCAGAGAATGGGAACACACAGAAAAGCAAAACAGCAACAAGCATCAAGTTACTTTGACACGTTGCAAAAGAAGGAATCGTAAGTAATACTTTTACAAGGTAAAAGATTTTATTACAAGTGACAAGAAAGCGCTAGCAACTACATTCTTCAAAAACATCTACTGCAACTTAAATGAAGTAAAGGAATCAAAACGTACAGTATATGAAATTGCATAAAGAAACAACTACAAGTGAAGCCTGAGGACATATAGCCAAATATCGAAAATGGACAAAGAAAAACTTGAACAAATGAAAATAAAAACTCTACAGAACATGTAAAGCATGAGTCTCAATAAAAACATGCAAAAAAAGCATGAGGCGTTCACAGACTCTGTCCCTGGATCAAAGAGTGGGGGTACAAAAGCGAAAAGGAAAGCAACAAGCATAAATTTGCATTGATGCCACCAACATCAATGGACAGAAGCTATTTTGAACAAACTGAAATGTTTATTACAATTTACAAGTGAAGAGTAAGCTTTAGGTTCTTCTGCAGGAAATATCTTAAACCCTGCCTCCATATACAAGTTCAGTAAACGTTTTACATTAGTAGTACAGGCAAGGGAAGTCATCGGTGCAACCTGAAGTAATTATAGGGAGAAATTACTAGATAAGTACATGCCCAATAGGACAAAAACTTAAAAGGTGACCAGTGGTGAAACTTCAAGGCACATTGTAAAGAGGAAAATGGAAAACGATATGAGTAAGGCCAAATGCAAAAGCATATGAAACTCACAGAAGCCCTCCTAGCTCAAAAAGTGGGGATAATGGCAAGCATGAACTTACTTTGATGCTTACCATGTTAAGAAATGGTAGGTAATATTTGTTCAAGTTAAAAAAATTATTACAAGTGAACAGGATGCACTAGTAGCTCCATTCTTCAGCAGGAAATATTTAAATCCTGCTTCTGCATTCCAATCCTTGAAATTTTTTACACTACAGAGATTCAAGTGGTGCAATCTAAATGAAGTAATAATGGCAAAGAAGTCTTACTAGATATTGAATTCATGGTAAGACAAAAACTGCACACGAAGATGTCAAAATCTGGGTATGAGCACCAAATTAAACTGCAGGCTAAAATTCTGATTCACATTCAGGTGCAGAATCTGCTCCTAGTTCACTTGAAACTGGTCCATCTTCATCCTCATCTTCATCCAAATCAGAATCATTATTTGTGACTGTCTGTCCATTAGAACGAGTTTCTGCATCAAAAGCCTGTCTAACAAACTGACCACGAACCCGTGGTCTGTTTTCGGCAAGGCGTTTACGATTTACATACCGAATTTTTTTATCGAAGCAACGTTCTTTTCTTTTGTTCCTAAATTTGACTAATGCAGCTTCTCTCCTAGCTAAACAAGCAGTCTTCATTTCAGTCACCGAAGAGTTAGCCGCGGGAAGCCAAGTATGTAATGTTTGCATTTGTGCTGCATGCATTCCAATACCAAGTGGATAATATGAAAAGGGTGCCATAAGTGACACAGCCTGGCACTGTGGAAGACCATTATAGCAAGTAAGCAAGTTTGAAGGCACATGACTTGGTCCTTCTTGCAAGCTTCCTTGAAATATATGAGCAGCAGGTGGTCCCACTACTGTTTTTAGCATTTGTGGCATATAGAGAGGAGATCGAGCAACTGCCTGAGAAACAGTATCACCTACGTTTCCTGGATTGCTAGGATGCAATCCAGTCCCAGATCCCTGTTCATTGGGCAAGAACCAATCTTGTGAAGAGTCAAAAGATGTGGTTTTGCTGTGACTAGTAGAAGGCAACTGCATCCCAGGTTCCTCTTCACCAGACAATCTCAGTCTTTGCAACCCAGAAGGTCTAGACATACCAAGTGCCATATCAGCAATGCTTGTATCAGCATCAGTCCTGATGGTGCAAACAGCACGGCTAGATTCTCTAGGTATCTGAGCTTCAGGGTCATCCAGTGACTGGTTTGCAACTGGGCATTGTTCGCCGTGGTGAAGACCAGCTGCTGCTGCGCCTGTGCTTGAACACCTAAAATCAGAAGTAGAAATTCCAGCCGCATTCGACCTGATGTATGTAAAGAAGGCTGATGACTCTCCGACCTTGAGCTCGCTCCTTCTAGGGCACGATAGTATTCCTGACAGTGTCGTTCGTTGGTTAAGACAGCACAATTATTGGAAAATAACAAAACGTTCCGTGCTTACCTGGAAGACTGGTAGCTCGCGACACTCGAGGTTCATACTCTGTGGGAAGCTCAACTTGTGGTTCCCCAGCTGCAAAAGCATGCGACTGAAAAGGAAACTGTTAGATGCACTGCATAATTGCAAACTTCTTAAATTCAAAATTTCCAATTGACCAACAGTGTCTTCTCAAGACCATGCTCAACAACTGCTCGCCCAAAAAGTGTTTATGGAAAATACGGTAACGAAGGGTATCAACGTAGCAAAGAGAAGAACAGCCCAATAGACAATGATGTCATGCAACAAGCCCGTCAAAAAGCAAACTTCCTCATTGAACGTACCTCACATTCGTTAGGGATGGATGTGCTCACTTCCGGCATTGTGCTGCGCCTGCATTTCTTGTCGTCTGTGTCATCCGAGAAGGGAGTCGTACTGTTTGTATTTGTGTCACTCGGATCAGATGCGGGCATATCAAGTTCGTGGTTCAGAATGTTCTTCTCTGCGACGCCAAGCTGCCATCAATAATTAGAACTCGATTAACGATATAGGCACAGCAAGGCATGCTAACGCTTCAAGAGGCAATCATTCCATTTGAGAGGAGTAGCAAGCGGAGTCGAATATTTTTAACCACCATTTTTCTCCTCCTCCACATGTGAGTCCACAAGTTCAGCAGCTCATTAGTGCGCAAGGGTTTTACGAGGTAGTCCGCAGCACCAAGCCTCAGGCATTTGACGACCACGGAGACCTCATCTTTTGCGGACATCACTGGAACGAAGAAGAAGTCATACAGAGCATCGAGACAAAAGATGACTGGAGTTTAATTCTACAAGGAAATGCTAGAACCATAGACATACTAATGATGGGTATTCTCCTGAGTTCCTTCTCCCTCATGATATACTTCAGCATCTTAAAGCCTTTGGCAACTGGAAGATCGACTTCCGATAGTATAATGTCGATGTCCTCGCCTTGGGCATTTAGAGCATCGATCACCTGCCTCGGGGTCTTTACAGCAGTTACTGTTCATTCAAAAAGTGAAGATTACAGAGAAGTTGACAATTTCATCCAACCTTGTTGGATGATAAAGGCATAAAGCACATTCCGAAGAGAGAAGAAAAAAAAAAAAGGAAAAACAAAAGCCTGTGACGGCGCCACAATCATTCATACCCTGGTAAGAGCATTTGCAAAGCAAATCCGCAACTTCTTGGCAACTTTTCGAGTCATTTTCGCATAGTAGAATCCTGACCTTGCTCCGGTCAAGGAATTGATTGCTTGCCGCATCTTCGTGGAATCTATCGCCCTCCTGAGACATACTACCCCTCCAATGATCCCCTTTTCCTTTTCTTCCCTTTTCCCCTTTGCGTAAGAAGCAGATGCGAGAGTTTCCAGAAGCACGAGGGAGATCATGGGTGGTCTAAGACGAGCGAAGGCAGCACTTGCATCTGAAACTAAGAGGCAATTTTACTTTCTAGCCCAAGATTTCTCGCCACACTGAGGCCCAAGAAAAAGCAAAAATGCCGTGGCTGGAGAGAAAGCGCCGCCGCCCCACCCACACCCCCCACCCCCGCCCCCCCACCCACCCACCCACCCAGTGGAACAACAGAATCAACTCAATTGGGTAAGGAACTTGCTCCGGCTGTTAGGGTTGCAGAGGGGCCGTCAGTAGCTACTAGCTAGGCGGGTGATCACAAACAAACCACTAAATCCAGGACATTCTTGGACGGCTCCTTCCAGTCGCAGCCAATCCTTTCAAAAAAGAAAGTAACAAAAGGAAAAAGAAGTTTGAGGATCAAAACACAGTCTCTCCCAAACAATTCCTGCAGGAGAAAGATTGGAAAACGAAAGGCACAGCTCTCTCTCTCTCTCAAAATCAGCTTCAAGGAAAACGTTTATCAGCTTCTTGCAGGAGAAAGGAAATATTAGGAAACCCAAAAGTACAGAATAAAAGAAGATCTGAAGATGAAGCAAAAGATCGACGCTTAGATGCTGTCAGAAAGGATAAAACAACACCAAACATTTCATGCGAAGGAAGAAAAAAATATCAGAAGGCCGACGACAAGGCGCGAAAATTTAGATAACGAAGAAGACCGGCAAGAGAGCCGACAAGAAAGGGGGCCAAAGTCACCCAAAGAGGTAGGGAATGTCGGGAAAACAAGAAAGGCCGATGGTAAAAGCGCAGACGGGGAACAAGAAGGAATGATCCGAGAACGTGAGAGAAATGAAATGGCTGATGACGGCTAAGCCTAAACCTAGCGGTCGACCGCTGGTTCGGCCTCTGCCCAAGTCGCCCAGCCCATGGTGTTGCCCCAAAATCAGCTTTCGCCGGTTTGATTCCCCCCCGCTGGCCGTATTCTCGGGTTGTGTTATCGGCTTCGGCCACGCTACGGAGGATATTCAATCCATCCCCTTGTGATCTACGGGACCATCGCGTCGATGTATTTTTAAGCCAAAAAACGCGTTCCATAAAGTGCTTATTGCCAACCTTACGAAGCACAAGCTTAGTACGCCTCTGAGGCGCACTCTTCGGGCATCCGTCAAAAAGATTTAAAATGGCACCCTCGACAAAAACTTAAGTTGACAGGCATGCAAAAACCAGTTTTTGTTAAAAAAACGTAGGAGGAGGCATGCTTCCTCAGGTCCTGTGGTGCACGTTTTGTTATCCCTGGATTCCACTGTTAACAGTAAATGGAAATTCAATTATTTAAATTTAATTTTGAATCCATCAAACACGGGATCGATTTTATGCCCAATAACGAAGATTCAAGAAACATTAATCCTGAATTTTCATCTCACCCCAACGGGTGGAACGAGAATCCCGACATAGAAAAACTGTGTGAGTTGCATCGAGCTGCAGCAAAAGCCGCAAGCCCATGCATAGCAGGAGGAGGGGGAGAGGAAGCTGCATGTTAAGAAGCTGTGTCTTCTCACAATGGTTCTATGCATTAACAAGAAACAAGAGGCAAAAACCTCTCTCTCTCTCTCTCTCTCTCTCTCTCTCTCTCTCTCTCATTTTGCCACTCCTTGCAAGGTCAATGCAGGTCTCCTGGTTTGCCCTTGTTGGTAACAAAAGTAGCCCATGTTATGTCTACCTACTTTTTGCTCTACCATACCTCTATCTCGTCTTTTCTTTGGCTTGTTGGTGTGCATCTATTTTCGTACCTGTAGATTATTTCAGCTTTATTCTGCTCATTTTTTTCATTTATCTAGCTTAGGTTCTATGTTTTATTGTGTGTTTCTATGGCTTCTTGTTTGTCTTGGTCTTGCTTGCCGATTACGTGGTGTCTTAGAAAATGGTATTGAACATGCTTGTCATCACATATGCGTAGAAACAAAAGCCCTTTGCTAGTTTATGAAATAGGGATACATGTGCTTTGGATCTTTGTGATGCGTTTCTACTAATTAGGACTATTTGAACGCAACGATGGATGGGCTCCTACAATTGGATTGCCATGTTTATCGATGGTTATAGCACTCATAATTTGGATCCTTAGTGTCTGACCAATGAGTGAACTTTTGGTGGTTGAGAGACAATCAAACCAAATATTAAGAAGCTAATATGAGAAAGTTAAATTAATTATTTTTCCTTTCTTTTCTCTGACTATTTTCTGTAACATTACTGACGTTTGGGCAGGTCGGGTTGGATCAAGGTCCAAACCAGGACCCGAGCTCCACGTGAAGAGGAGCACCACTCCCCTTTTCTCTGTCTTTCCCTTTTCTCCCTCGTCTGCTTCAACGTCTCCCTCTTTTTCACTCTTTGTCCCGTTGGGTTGCATAGAGCGCAGAGAAGAAGAAGGCAGAGGATTGAGCAGCGGCAACAAAGGTTAACGGTAGCGGCGTCGCACAGGTGAGAAACGTCGGTCCTTCCCTGTCTTTTCTTTCTCCTTCTTCTCCCTCGCCCTTCACCGCAATGTTCCCTGTCTCTCCCGTGCTGTTCCCCTTTTTCTGCCCCCTCTCTCTCTGCATGCTCTCTACCTCTGCATTCTCTCTTGCCTTCTCGTCTCTCTCGCCCTCTCTTCTGTCTGTTTCTCTCTGTCAGTGCCTCCCTCTACACACGCTCTCCCTGCTAGAGCTCTCCCTCTATCCGCCTCCTCTTTTCCCCCCTTTTGTCTACTCTCTCTCTCTTTGCCCAACCTTTCTCTATGTCTACGCTCTTCAACTCCCTCTCTGCCAGAGGCCATATTCTATTGCAGACCCTCTTGAATTCTTTTTAACTATTTTGGAGGATGTTGGTTTGGATTGCAGTTTAGAGACACATCATTTCTCCTCATACCAGCGAGTTGAAGGCTTGGGAGGTGACGACGATAGTTGATTTTGGTTTTTTGGGGGATCACTCGAACTCGTGAGGTGGCTCACAGGAGGACTGTAGCAGCTAAGACTTTGAAATTGGGGTGAACAAGGCCTAATCGAGCTTAGATTGTTGTATATTTTCTGTTGGAGCACGTATAATTATTGTTTGAGCATGCTAGAACTAAGAATTGATGATTTAGAATACATATTAGCGATGTTGCTATTTTAGAGGAAGATTATGACTATGTTGAGTAAGACAAGGGCCCACGTGTATGTTTATCTTTTTAGCATTATAAGTTGATTTTCGAAGCAATTGAGAAAACATGGTAGAAATTATTGTGGTGTGGAGAAGTTTTAGAACCATAGAAGTGAACTCGTGAAGTATGTTTTTGTTGAGGTGCACATACGTTGTTGTTGGGGAATTGTAGGTTTGTCAGGTTGACGCCTCAACTAAGGAAACAATGGAGAAATGGATTAGTGATTGGTTCAAACCGAAAGCGCAAGATGCCTCAATGATTGTATTGTCAGATTTGCATTAATTGGAAAGCGATCCGAATAGAGAACTTATCATTTAACTGTGTTTGCAGGTACACCGGGCACATTAAGTAGACCTTGAGCAATGCAGTTTGTTGCTCGAGGTGTTTTGAAGTGTTTTATGGACGCGCGACAGGTATGGCGGCATTCCAGGCAATTCCCTGCCTGAGGCCAACTTTTGGATGTGTGTTCAGGATCGTTGGATCATGTGTTTGTGATGTGACTGAATGATTGTAATATGATTGAATGTTTGTGATGTACTAGAATGAAAATGTATATACATGGAAATGGAATGCTTATGTGAAAAGTTTTGTTTTGAAAAAAAATTACTACGCAACTGCATGTGCATGATAAAATTGATAACTGCTTAGGACAGATGAGGTGGGGTATCAAGTCGAGTGTCTCATCGACCCTGATTGTGCATTAGAGACCATCATAGAATGATAATTACCTAGGACAACTACGTGCCAATCACGGATCGAGACTACTCTATGTGGTTTCGCTAAGTTTTAAAAGATGTGACTCATGTGTGTGATTGTGAATGTTGTGATTTGTTATATATGCATTGCCATGGGCAATAATGCAATTGAATGAATTGAAAGGTAGTTGTACCCGTATTGTTATGACGGCTAGCTAAGAATGTTAATGATATGTGTAGCCCTCGGGTGGAGGCAATTGGAGGTGTGGGTGCATTTGTGAAGTGAACCAACCTCATGAGCTAGCCAGTCATTTTGTGAATGATTTGTCATGTGACAAATTTTGTTTTGAAAATATATTAAAAGCTTGTTTTGAAAATTGTTACGCATTTTCATGTGCATGTTAGAATTGATAACTGCTTAGGACAGATGAGGTGGGGTATCGAGTAGAGTGTCTCCTCGACCCCGATTGTCCATTAGAGAGCATCACAGAATGATAAATGCATAGGATAGCTACGAGCCATCATGGATCGAGACTACTCGCCGGGATTTGACTAAGTTTTGAAAGATGTGATTGATGTGTTTGATGAGATGTGAATTTTTATGAATGTGAATGTTGTGATTTGTTGCATATGTATTGCCATGGGCAATAATGTAATTGAATGAGATTGGAGGGTAGTTGTACCTGTATTGTCATGACGGCTAGCTAAGAATGTTAATGATATGTGTAGCCCTCGTGTGGATGCAATTGAAGGTGTGGGTGCACTCGTGAAGTGAACCAACCTCATGAGCTAGCTAGTCATTTCGTGAGTGTGTTTGATCCTTATCTAAATCTTAATTTCAAACATCCAAATCTAAATCCCACTATTCATATCAGATTTTTATCCAAAACCTAGATCTAAATTCTTTTTTAGATCTCAATCCAAATTTCTTCAAAATCTAAAGCATAATCTGAATCTTTATATGAATCCTAAGCTTAGGTCCAAATTAACCAACTGTTGACACATGAGCCATCTAACATTTTACATTGATGACACATGCCAGCCATCTAATATTTTAGATTGATGACAAATGTCACACATATAACTTTTCATAATGTTGGTACTTGTCAAAATCTAAACTTCAGAATTTAATACTTGTAAGAATCTTAGAGACTCCATCATATTTGGTACTCTCTAATCTTCTACAAATAGGGAAGCCCTAGGGTTGAAAGACCTTATTTGAACTCTTGCAAAATCAAGCTCCAAGATCACATGTATGCTTCCACTTCTTCTGTTTTCTATTTTGATTCTTCTTTTTAGTTTTAAGTACATTTAAATTAAGGGTTTGCAAGCTTTAGGTCATGACATTTGATATTTTTAGGTGTTTTCTAGCTTTAGATATATAACTTTTTGAGTCCATCCAAAATTTAGAATTATATAAATTCCAAAATTTTACCTAACTTCAAAAAGTTATATCTCTCTAACCAGAAATCATATTGACAATTCATAAAAGCCACATATTTCTCCTACATGTCTAGTTTTTTTTTCTCCAAATGTCGTCAAATTTTAAGTTCCTTTGATCCTACATATGGTTGTTATATGAAGTCTATTTTGCGCAACTCTCCAACTACAAAAAATGCATTCTGAAATTTGTCTAACTTGTAAACTTAATAATTTTAGTGTCTAGTTTGTTCTCACCAACATCTAGCCAACTTTAGGTTGATTTGATCAGTTACTTTTACTTTTCTACAGAATTCAACATAATTGTATTTTTTGCCAACTTCATCATATCTTCTCTTTCTCTTTGTTTAATATTTTTTGAAACTTTAAACTCCTATTCATTCTCAGTCATCTAAAATTCTATCTCCAAATTTTCATCCCAAAAAGATATGTCTAACCCAATCAAATGCTATCATGAAGTTAGTTGGTTGATTCATTTTCCTAAAGTTTATATGCGCCTTAGATTTTTGTTCTAACTTTGTAGAATCACAACTTGATGCATGTATGATTTTCTAATATGTAAAATCCTATTGATTCTCTTTGTAGGCATAGAGTGTATATACTAATTTTCAAATCAATCCAAGTTGATGGGATAAGGTTTTAGTTAGATCAAAAGTACACCTTTAACTTGTTTTATATACTCTGTTTTGTGCAATTTCATACTCATGTCATAGGATTCTGGTTGTATATCTTTTAGATCCAAAAAGGATTTTCATTTTTATGACTTGGAGTTGATTGTCCCATGTATAGAGATTCTTCCTACCATATTTTGTGTATATCTGACATAATTAACCTAGTTTCCGAAACAGTGAAAATCACAAACCAAATCATGTTATTAACTATGTTCTAGACAACTAAATTTTCATGTTTCAACTTGTTAGCCAAAGTTAAATCCAGATTTAACATCTAGTCTTGATTTCTCTCATGTTTTAGACATAGTTAGCATTTGTTTAGGGCATTTTAGTATGTTCGACCTCTAGCATAACATGTCTAAGCTTGCAAATCGTGATTTGAGCATGCTAGATTATGTTGTTTTGTGTCTTAGAAGGTTACATTATCTCAATTACATATTCATTGTTTTTTATTTCTATACTTATAATGCTCATTTGATGTCAAATTAGTATTCAAATTCACTAAAGAATTTAAGCTTGCTCATTACGTGACTAGTGGCAATAGTCTTTGCACGTAGGTTCATGATTTGGCTCAACTCGTGTGGGTTCAGTTGTAAAACCTGCCAAATATACACACACACACACACACACACACACACTCTCTCTCTCTCACACACACACACTCATTTTTGTAGAAAAAAATGAAACCACCATATTAATTTTACATTTATTTTTCCAAGAGTCGCCACCATTTCCCAATGGTTACCACTCTAAACGTTGCACCAGTTTGATAGTGGCCGATCAATTGAACTATTTATAAGATATTCTTTGTTGCCCACGAAACTTTGTTCAATATTTTATTCTCCCCTTTACTTCCCTATTAATTTATGCGTGCATGGAGGTTGTGTTGCCTTGTTAAGGAACGATGTTCTTTCCTTCTTGTTTATTTCCTTCATGGATAGTCAGCATTATGTCAGTCTATAGTGGAATTGCAGAGGGTTTGTTCCCACTGAGATGTGATTAGTGGACGTGAATACCTAATTTATGAATGTTATTGGGATGTTCATGTATGTACATGAGTACCAAACATACCTTCATAAGCATGCGGTAGCGGTAGAAATGTATAATGTCCCTATGCTATCTGATTTTCTCTAATAAGTTCTGTTAATACGTCCTTGCATGCTAAGGCTTTTTGTAAATGTATATATCGACTGAAAACAATAAATACAAACAGCCTGAGATATTGCCAGGCTGAAGGTGGACACTACCGGAAGTGGCCGGAGATGGCCGCTGCAAACTTCCGGCCGGCCTAAACCACAAAAAAAAAAGGAAAAGTGGGGAAACTAAAGAAAAATAAATAAATAAATAGACAAAATAATCAGTATAAGTAACAAAAGAAGATAAGCCTTTCCTGTGTCGTGCAGGTGGTGGTGCATCGTTGAAGCCACCGTTGGCGTGTGAATCAGCCGTGGATCCACTGCACCTAAAATGAAACCCTCGACTAGAGAAAACTAGAATAAGATAAAGTCGAGAGAAGAGAGGGTGAGCTGGAGAAGAAACAAGGAAAACGGGCAAAAGGGCGTTTTTATGCTGTTGAAAGTTTTTAAATCATCCCCTTTAATTTGCCAAAATCTTCACAAATGCGTTATAGACTTGTAGTCAATTCATCTTTGACGCGCTGCATTTTTCAAAATCTCATTTTCAGAAAGAGGTTTTTGAGCCATTGTTTTGAAATTTCGAAAAAGTTACGTGTTTATAAAGTTTGAACAAAAGGGTCTAGACTTTAAAATTTAAATTATGTCCCATTCTTAAGTTTTATAAACTTCATAAAGCTGTTTCTGGACAGTCTCTCTCTATAACTGAAACACCACTTCCTTCGTGAATACCAAAACAAGGCCCAAAAGTTTGGAACATGATTCTACCATATTTTATGTCATAAAGTATTTCAAGTGAGATTTGAAACACAACTTTGGACAGATGTAGACCAAGATCTGTTTACCATGACAATTTATGTTGTGGTTGTTTTAAATAATTTGGATCTTGATGACAGTCCAACTCGTTCTGAAAATATATTTTAACTGTCGTAAATAGATTTAGACAAGAGGGCAATTCATATTAAACGTATATTTTTCTTGTTCCAAACTTGTTTGGATTTGGATCCACCCCATTTTCAAAATAGACATTTTGGTTCTTTTGGAAATATATTGTTTGGATATAACATGTTTACATTTGACCTATATTAATAATTGCAAACATATCTGGTCCTAGATCTAACTTGCCTTGATAACAATGATTGAGACATTGCAATTGAATTTGGATTTGAATCTACATATTTCTAAAAAATAGATATTTTGTTACAAATGAATTTGAATATGATTTATATTGTTTTGAAAACACATTGTTCTTGTTTTGCAAAGACCTCTATACAATGGTGGTTGAAAGTAGATTGAGATGTTGAATGTTTGAAAACGTATTTTAATTGTTGAAAACATATTTAAATAAAAAATATATATTTTCCCCACAATGTATTAGTTATTGGAAATGAATTTTGATATGGTTTGCTAGGGAAAAATTATATATATGTAATTAGACTTGGAACTGATTTTGTTTGGAAATCAATCTATATTAGAAGTAGTAAACTGATTTTGGATTTGGATTATTTGTTTTGAAAGTATGCATGTTTAAATGTCATTGCGGATCTAGACCCAATCCCAATTAGCTTATACAGATCAACAGTATGAGTTCGTTAAATTAATCACTTGTGAGAATAATAAAATATGATAATAAATGCTTATGGATATGGATGTTATATATTTTCATTGGATTTATTGCATGATTGCATATTGATACGATGTTTGAAACTTTTGTAGCTTATGCATGTTAATCATATGATGGTCATATAATAATGTTGGATTTGCTTTGATTAAGCATATACATCAGTGCATAATTGTTATATATGAAGAGATTTAGACCTGGATCTAGCTTAGCTTGAGACATATATGTCTTATATGCATGTGTTTTGCAAACATTTGAATTTGTTTGAATTAATACTTAGGATCCAGAATTCTGTGCTAATGAATAAAACACGTGTTTGTGAACATATTACTGATTTTTGTTTGGATGGCTAGAAATTTGTATTGTGCCATTTATTTCAGTGCATATATGCTATATATGATGTTAGTTATGTGTTGACTACATGCAGTAAACACAATATATACTTTGAAAGTATGCTTAAATGTTTGAACTAAACAATGAATGCTCATAAAGATTAATGCATATCTGGCCTGACCTTAAATGGTTTGAACTATTTAGAGGAAGAAGGTGGCACGATCTATTGTCGTATGAGGAAGGAAGTGAGGATTTCCTTCTGCCTAGGTGAGGCTGAGTATGGCCAATACTCATCACCTAGGGTTTTGGTTGTTGTTTCTGCTATGTGTTTGTCTGGACACATTTGTTTAGAGGTGACCCATTCATCCTTCCAACTTGCTTTTTAAGGGTCGGTTCAATGAAGGAAGACAATGGCTGATCTATAAGTCTAGTACTAGCACTTGAGTTGTTTGCGAATATTGATTAGTGTTAAATTGTTCTTTTATCTATATGGATATAGATATTGATTGCATATATTGGAATACTTAGTTTCATGTGGTAATAAATTAAATTGAATGTTGCATTGCTAAACCATGCATGTTGGAATAAACTGAAGGTTGACGTAGTACTGGGAACTTCTCAAAGTTCTCACCCCTATTTACTATTTTTTAGGTGATTGTGAATAGAAGGGGTGGTGATGATGAAGTTGCTGCATTGTGCGATGATCTGGTGGTGCCAAACTGATCTAAGTTATGAATTGTGTGATTTAGAAATTTTAAATGACTTTCATACTCCTTATTTTTGCGAATGATCTATTTGATGGTTTAATTTAAATTATTATTTAATGTTGATAGTTTAGAGATAGTGATGATACCTCATATGATTTTATAAATTAAAGGTTTGAAAAGTTATTTCTGCATGCTTTGATTAAAATTTAAAATTATTTTGTATTTTTGTAAAAAAGTTGGCCTTAAAAGTATGAGTCGTTACATCAGTTTTCAAAATCATGCATATTATAATGAATGTTTTATAATGTTTGATCTGCATGCATATTGTTTGCTTCTGGTTTACCTCATACATGCAATTCCAAAATGTGCACTTAGAATTAGGTCCATATGAGAATCAGGTTGGATTATCAAACTCACTCATTTGATGCATGCACTTTACCAAACTAACTTTGACAAGGACACATATTTTCAAAAACATAGTTTTGAACCACACAAATTCAAACTTGAACATGTTTTTGAATATGCTTTTCAAAATCTTTGGTTTATACATGTTGAGATCTAAACCATAGATTTAACCTACGGAAAATCACATTAAATTTATTTGGTGTCTTAGTCAAGGCATGGAATCGAATTCACTACTATAAATCCGAACCTGTCCTACATTAAAACAAGGCTAAACCCTAATTACAACCAGATTTATCTAAGTCTATCCTTTTGAACCAACATAGGTTTAGACATATGTGTAACACCCAAAATTTTCATTACTCCAAAAGACCATTTTACTTTTCACTATGAAATTTTCAAGTTGAGTCTCGCAAACAGTATTTCAAGAACAATGGCCGTATTTCATTTCAGCATTGAGCACCTAGACCTAGAACACCTAGGCCACCCAAGGTGAAAATGACCATTTTTCTCCTGCATCATGGCACTTGGAAAATAACAATTTTCACTAAATTTTTGAGAATTTCCTAAAATTTAAGTAATTATGTCATTTCTCAACTATACATAGCCACAAGAGTCATTAGAGTCAGCTCATTAGGATTATCCAACCTCAAGTCACATCTTGTGTGACTTAAAACTGTGCCTTTAGCTCAACGAAGTTCAAAACAGGTTTACCCTAGTGGAGAGGGTTTATGTCATTTACCTTGAGTTATCCAGCCCAAGTTTTAATTTGTAGGTTTTCATTAGGTCTTCCTCTCTCATGTTTTTAGGAGTTTGAGCTGAATTTGAGCTCAATCTGATAAAAGTAAGGTAAAACTGAGGTAGGACTATGTTTATCATGTACATATCAATCTTCCCTCAATTCAGTGTGACTTCAGTCATCTCATTTGAGTTCAATTCAGTTCTGAGTTCTTTTTCTCTCTTGTTTTTAGGGGTTTGAGCTGAATTTTAGCTCAACCTAACATAGTATGCTAAAATCGAGCTAACATGATATATGTCATGCACAAATCAATCTTCCCTTAATTCAGTTTGAGTTCATTTATCCCAATTTGAGTGCAATTCAGTTCTGAGCTCTTTCTTTCTCTTATTTTCAGGGTTTTGAACCGTATTTGAGCTCAACCTTATGGAGTGAGTTAAATCTGAGCTAGAATTATATTTGAGTTCAATTTTCTTTTGAAGGCCACATAAGAAGTTTTTTTAAAGAAATATAAGAGTTGGAGATCTTGAAGAGTGCCTTACCAGTATCTTTGATAGAAACTCCTGAGCTTTTACCCACCTTGATAGAAACTGATCGAACATGGGTCTCCTGTAAGGATAAATTTTCCAAGCTATTTGTTATGCAGTGACTTTCCTTGGAGTCTAGAAACTAGCTGTTTTGATTTACAACATGAGCTGCAAATGAATAGTAAGCAGCAGCCTCACTGCTTGTTTGATTTTCAATTTTTTTTTTCCCTAGTGAATTTGAAGTAGGTTTTGGCTGAGGGCCCATGCTTGTCATAATATTGGCACACTACTCTTGGTTTGTTGTAGTCTCCATGACCGAAGCCACCTCTTCCAAGTCCATGGCTTCGATTGAAGTTTTCACCACCTAAATTGTATGAGCCTTGGCTGAAATAAGCTTCTTTGCTTTCAGTATTGTATTGAGTGACATTCACCATTGGGAGCACCATCGCACGTTATATTCTCTTGATCTTTGATCTGAGTTTCTTGAATAATAACACCATACATTTCAGCCAAAGATATAGCATCCACATGAGTTGTGACTGAAATTTTAAAAAGTCCATACTCTGGTGGGAGTCCTCTTAGGAGATGCCTAATTAAGTCATCATCAATTGGTTTACCAGCCATGCTTTCTTGATACAATATTCAGCCGTTCCTAGCATCTTTACCAGATGTAACCAAACCAAGGATTAAACTCTACCACTCTACCTAAACAAAAAACTAAAATGTCATCATAAATGCAAATGTAAAATTAAAGTAAACATGCTCTAATTTTAGAAATCGCTTGTTTTAAAAACCTAAAGTGACCTCAAAATTATGGGAACATGAATCACAGGAAGCCTTATTTGTTCTTGATCATCTTAAGTCATGTAATGATGACCCTAGTTCTATATTATCATGAATAAATCAAATAAGCGGTAGTTTTCAAAATGGTAGTTTTAAAAGATCTATTGGTCCTCAAATGATCAAGAACTTTATTCATTCCAAGTCATCATAGGTCATGCAATGACAACCCTAATTCTATATGAAGTATATACTCAATGATTTGACTGATTAAGGGTTTTTCCTAAAGAGATTCTAGTTTTGTGAATCTTGGATTTATGTACATTGAATTAACTAAAGTTTACAGACTTAGACTAATTAAGGTTTAGGACCTTGGTCTAGAAGTCATGGGAAATTATTATGAAGTTTAGTATTAAAATTGAAGCCAAAAATATAAATTTGGCTTGTCAGTTCCCCTAAGGGTTGGTTTAGGTTAAGGATCATTTCTAGGATTGATTCTCTAATAGACGAGTTTAGTTCAAGGGAAGGCTTTATGGTTCATTTTTCATTGATCCTAATTTTCTTGATTCCTAACTAAATTATTTAATGTGCTTGGTTTTAGGGCTTGGGTGGCTCAGGCTTATATGTTTAAAGTTTTCGTTTGCCAACTGGTAAAAGGGTGAACCAAGATGTCTGGCCTTAGTCATGCTAAAATTGTAATTTCGTACGTTACAACTCCAAAGAATAAAGTCACAAGTTAGAAAGAGAAAGGTTAGTTGGATTTTGGCCAAGCTAATCAGGCTAACAGCTTTATGGGCTATGATCCCAAAAGAGCTGGGTCTAATCATGCAATGGTCAGACTAAGGCTTGGTTAATGAGTCATAAAGTAAGCTGAATTAGACTTATGACTCAAGAGTTATAATCTTCAATAGTTGAATTTAGATTAACTACATCCATACTATCGTTTAGTGTTTGACCTGGTTTATTTAGGCATGGGCCCAAGCTCACTCAGTTTATGATCCTTGATTGTGTTGATCTAGCTTCAATAAACTGAGTTGATATGGGACTGGTTTAGTAGATAATGTAACTTGAACCTCAATAATGGTCCTCAAGTGACTCAGTCTAGACATTACTGAACCAAGTAGGTTTACAATGGCAGGTTTTTCTCTATACTAGTCCTAATCAAGTTGATCATTGAGGTTTTCAGAAGCAATTATGCAAAACATGTGATCATATAAAATCATTTTGAAATCATGAATGCAATTTAGTGAAAACCTGTGTCAATTAGACTTTAATTAGGACTACATTGTCTTCTAAGTCCAAGTTGAGGGCTTCAGGTTTAGAGACAAGTCTAACTTAATTAAGCACTATTCAAGGTTGCATTGTGTGTGCTAGATGAGGTTAATCACACCTCGAGTGATGATTAACACCTCTTCTAACCTTGGTTAATCATCACATACTAAGGGCTTTGTTACTCTCTAAGCATGATTAAGTTTTTGAAAGTACTTAAAACAAAGATTTATGCAAAGCTTAATTTAAATGACATCTAAAAGAAGCAATTAACAATTAAAAAGGAGATTATGATATTAGGGTGTACCAGGCCGTGATTGATCCTAATGATAGAAAAAGTAAACATAATCTTTGGCT
Organism: Nymphaea thermarum; assembly: GCA_011799765.1. Lineage (NCBI taxonomy): Eukaryota > Viridiplantae > Streptophyta > Magnoliopsida > Nymphaeales > Nymphaeaceae > Nymphaea > Nymphaea thermarum. The sequence goes on along the minus strand of JAANDH010000302.1, from coordinate 147,528 downwards.
AAGCATAACTAAGCATGGATTATGGATTATCATAGATTAACCATTAAAACAAAACATGGGTGGAAAAGAGGTACACCTAACCTCCACGAGTTAATAGACAATTAAAGTAAGAAAGCCTTCCTAAAATATAAAAGCATACACTAGACATGATACTAATCATTATTAACAAGATCTAAACATGATTTAAACTAAAGAAATGAGATCCTAACTAAGTATCATGACTTCAACTTAAAACCAAATGCAAAAGGCTAATCTGAAATTAAAGAACCAAAGTAGATGAACTTACCTGGAGGGGACAACCTATGGAGGGAGAGCATTGGTAGATGGCAACATAAGTTGGGCAAAGTGGTAGTTCTTGAGTAGAACGACCATCTGAAAAATGGAGGCAAGAAAGAGAGGGCAAGGGCCATGGAGATGGGAGAGACGACGAGAAAGCCCAAGTTGGGAGGGGGATTGAATGGAGAAGATAGAACCCCTAGTGGCAGTTATAGTTGGAGGCTAAGTCACCGCGGTATGCGGTTTTGCCCTGCGTACCAGTACCGGTACGCCGGTACGGCAGTACTGGTACGGTGGTACGCAGTGGTACGTTTGGATCTGGTTTCGGGTCGAAACCAGATCCAAAATCTCAAAATTCGAAACCAGATCCAAAATCTGGTAAAATGGTACGTTTGGATCTGGTTCTGAGTCAAAACCAGATCCAAAATCCGCCATAACAACAACCGCTTCTCACCCATCGCGGTTTTCTTTACATGTGTCGGTGGTAGGTTCTTATATTTTATCTTTCTTTCTCCAAAAACTTAGATACATGACTAAAAAATGGCAATGCCTTTCCCTTTTAAAATTTTCAACGTGTGAACTCCTCCTCTTTGCAAAGTAAGGTTATGTGATCCTTTCTGAAATAGTTTTTTAAATATTTTCTTGTTCTTTGTAAGAGTTCTTATGTGAACTATTTTATGACAATAAGCCGCTAAGTGTTAAGCATAATCGGTTTAGCGTGGTTTTGGCTTTGAAGTTTAAATCCTGATTTGAACCTGATTTGAACTCTCGCAAGGAATAGAACCAGCTTTTGTACAAATGTCACAAAAAAAACCCGGTTGGACGCCCCAACGCGCAAGTATAATTTTAATTAAAAAATTAATATTATCACAAAAAAAATACACCATCCCCTTACCATCATTTTTAAAAACGTCGTACCCATACCCATTTTCCCATACCCGTACCCGCACCCATACCGCGGTGACATAGGTTGGAGGGTGAAATTGGTGCACTCTGATCGGTCTACAGGGACAGACCAATCAGATAATGAGGTGCAAGGGGCAATCCATTTGGAAAAGAAGTTTTAGTAAAGAACCAATGAGAAAGTTTGAACAAAATTGTTTTTGCATGAGAGAATGGCACACAACATGGGGAGGTTGTGATCTTGCTAGATTTGTGCCACCATTGGGATGATGCATATTGGCCTCAAGTGGTTTGACACAGGTAACAACCACAATTTTCTTGCTTGACAAATGCAATGGCAAGGGCATGGGTCCATTGAACAATACATGATAGGAGAAAGGATTGGTTTTTCATATGAAAACATTTTTATTTCATTAAACTTAGTTTATCATACAATGGACGAAAAACTAATCGTAGATTTGTATTTTTGATAAAAGATTAACCACAATGTTGGGAGTTTAATGAATTGGGATCAGAGAATAAAAACATGTGACTCATACCAGACGCAAGAAAAGACCTCCTCATTGTTCTAATGATGGGCCATAATATAGAGGTCAATGGCAGGTTTCCTGATTGTGGAGAGTAGATAGATCCTAATTTATGCTTGTTCAAAATGAAGGAAGTCACAAAAGCTAACAATAAGTGGCGATCCTATGATTTTGGAGAGTTTCTAGGGTCAAGAGTGGAAATCTGGTCAAATGACATCTGGATTTTAACAAATATTTGGGAAACTAGATGTAGGCTGGAACGATTTAGAAGTGGCTTTCACGTAGAGGTAAAGTTGGAATATAGTTGCACTAAGCTGAAGTGTCTAAAGAAGTTGGAAACTAATAGAAAACTTGTAACTCTTAAGTGAATGCATAGGGTTAAAATAGGAAAGTAGGGGTGGTTAAAGGTAAAGGTGGAAATTTTGTTCAAGAACTAATTTTTTATATTCAGAGATGCCCCTCTTTGTTGCAAAGCTAGTTCAAAGCAGGGTTTAGCAGCAAAGAAGAACACACCAAATCTAAAAGAAAAATGCTCCAGTTTCAACATGAAATGATTTTTCTTTTGAAGTTACCTTAAAGAGATGCTCCAGTGTAATGGAAAGTTGATTTCTTCATGTAAGTTCATGTTCACTTTAAAACTAAATGGATGCCCCTAGTTTGAAAGAAGTTTAACCAGATTTATCAATCAATGATAGGTTATAATGGCTTAAACTATAATCTTGTTTTGAGTTTTCAAAAGTTATTCTTACTTTAGCGTATAATTTCTTGAAAGGATCAAGATCGTGCCTTAGGTAGATGCCATCAAGCTTTGTGAAGAGTCCTATATCTATTCCAAGGTAGCAGTGGATAGTAGGCGTTGTCAACTTCATGTGTGACATCAGAAAGGAAGCACACATTGTTCCATAATCACCCTTATAAACATTGGTGCATCAATGTAGGAAAATTTGGTCTTCATTTTTCAATAAAACTTTGGTAGGTACTCTTTTCTTCACTTTCTTTTATCCATTTTTTTTCTTTTTTGCTTTTGGCTGATTTTTCCCTTTATTTTCTATAGACTTTTCTCTTGATTTTCTATTAAGTTATCATTCAACTTCAGTGGAAATCCTCCGCCTCCTCTTTCTATCCACTATTCACTACCTGATTTTAACATTTGATACCTAAACCAGGTTCACTTAGGTTATTGCCATCATGTCAAATGATCATTTTGCCCTCAAATGTAAAATCCCAAAAACCCTAGTAATGTCTTAGAACAAACTCGAATATGATACTTCTTTGCTTTACAAGTTCCTAAGGGCATAAAAAAATCAACTTACCAGATCTTTTGACCAGCTCACCTTTCTCAAGTCAATTCACCAGAATGAAAAACTGTAAGTTTTAGCCCGACTATATACCTTTATGTCCAACTAAAGTTTGGATAAGTTTATTTTAGTGGAAGAAAGTATTATTTCATTTACTTTGAGTTGTTAAGCCCAAATTCCAATTGTAGAGTAACCTACAAGACCCAGAGCTCACTCTCTCTCCTATTGTTAGGTTGAGCTGAATTTAAGTTCCACCTCATGGATGATTTGAAACCAAAGATCAAGTTTAGCATGTATAAAATTTTCTTCCTTAGTTTGTTAGAGTTTATTCATTCCTATTTGAGTTCAATTCAATTCCATAGGTCCCAAAGCTTTCTTTCTGTCCTATTTTTAGGGGTTTAAGCTAAATTTGAGTTGAACCTGATGGAGTAAGCTGAAACTAAGTTAGGATCACGTTTATCATTTAGTAATCTATCTTCTCTTAGTTTGGTTTGAGTTTATTCATCCTAGTTTGAATTGAATTCAGTTCCGAAGGTCCTGGATCTCATGCTCTCTCTTCTTTTTGAGGCTTTGAGTTGAATTTGAGCTCAACTAGATGGAGTAAGCTAAAACCAAGCAAGGGTCATGTTTATCATATATAAATCTATCTTACCTTGGTTTAATTTGAGTTTATTCATCCCAGATTGAGTTTAATTTAGTTCTAAAGGTTTATGAACTCATTCTTAGTACTTATTACACTCTATAAACAACTATCGAGCTTAATATAGCTAAATAATATCATAATTTTCTGATTTTTCAACATATACTTGCTAGTAAGTGGCTGATCTAAGTACCCCAGAATCAATAGTGAAATTACAAAGGTAACCTGATTTTTCAAGCCCTCCTCGGTTTTCCTTTGTAAATATGACATTTACAGCTTGGAAATTTTATAAAAAAATGATTTTTTAGAACAATTTGGGATGAAATTTTCAATAAAATTTTTATTAAGGCTGATCTACAAGTAGGCCCATATGCAGCTCCAGTCAGATCGATAAAACTCATCCAAAGCTCTAGAATTACACACAAGGGTAAAACAATAATTTATTTTGAGTGATATTCTTCTACACAAACATAAGACATATGACACAGATACCTTAGTTTATGACTTCCTTTGATTCCTAGAACCTTCGCCCAAGCCAAATTCATGATTTAAGTTTGTTTTGTTCCAAGATGACACTCAATGGTAAAATAGTCATTTTCTTTTGATCTATATTTTCCACTTGAACTTAGGATTATATATCACATGTACCTAAGCTAATCAAGTCTTAAGAGCTCTAGTTTTAGATCCTTTTCTTTTAGTAGCATGCCTTTGATTTTTCTTTTTCTATTTTAGCATGAATAGTTTCGATTGTTTCTGCTTTAGTTTCAGGTTTAATTTCCTTTAAGCATGCTTAGGTTTTGCAATTTCTAGTTTCTTAGAATTGAAATTTTCATGTTTCAACCTATAGGATAAGAATATGGGGTCAGATATGCCCTGCTTTCCTCTCTCTCTCTCTCTCTCTCTCTTATTTTAATATTTAACTTTCCGTTCATAATCATGCCTTAATGCATGTACACCATATATTTTCCCTTCTGCATAATAATAGCATATCTAAGACCATACATCTAAATTAAACTTCAAATATGCACCTATATATCTAAGATTCATGTAGAAACTACTTTTAACTAGCTAGTACCATGCCATACAATATCCACCATAGCATAAGAACCTCCAGTTCAGTCTAATCTCCAAGTGAATTCATTTTCAAAACTGTAGATTTTCAAATGCACATTTTAAAACCAGTCCTCTTTTTAAAAAACTATGCATTGTAAAAACTCTAGGTTTTTTCATAGTCAAAATCTAAACCTAGAGTTAACCCTTGTCCACAACTTCTAGGGTCTAACCTAGACCGCCATAGAACCCACTACAAGTAAGTCATAAAACTTTAGATCTAGCTCCCCTTTGCCAACCCCTGCAAAATCTCTCAATGCTTAAGTGAGTTACAAGGTACCATGATTCGATCAAACCCTAGCTAGCTAAGCCCATACTATGAACCCCAATTATGTCTAGCCTAGCTAAACCTAGATCCAAATCAACTGAACGTCAAACAAGAATTAGTGATCTTAAGTTTTGGATCTCATGATGAATTGGATCTAAGATCTAGATAAGATGATATCACACCTCAAATTTAGATTTGTATTCCATAACAATATTAGAATTAAACATGGATCACAACTTACAAGCATTAGATTTCGAATTCAATTGTTGGATCTCAAATTAGAAGATTTGGATCAAACCTCAATGATTTGGATCTTGCATTCTAAATTTGTATCTTACATATCATAATTTTGCAATGCTTCATTTGGTTTTGTCATGTTTGTTATCACCCTAAATTTTTCTAAAAAAGACTGTATTTTATTTTCACCAAAACGAAACTCTCACTTATTTCATTTGGATTTAATTTTTAGACCCTAAACCCTACCCTAGACTGAAAAGAAATGCACAACTATTTGATCTAAAACGAATATCTAGTATGAGTCCAAACACAAGATTCAAAGTCAAACCCGAGATTCAAATACAAAATCCAACTCTCAAATCGAAATTAGATCTGAAATCTAAGCTTAGATTCAAGTCGAGAATTTCAAACTCAATTCAAATCTAAGATCAAAGCAAAAAAATTTGATACTATCGAACGCCATGCGCGCATGCATGGATCCTCCCTTTGTTATATGCCTCGTTCTCTCTCCAAAAAAGTGTTTTGAGCTTAAAACATTCACTATAATGCATTGGTGACCATTTGAACCCAATCTGGATTTAAAACCAGTCCAGAATCACTCTAAACAGAGTTGGCCCCATTTGTAACTGTTCGCACCCCTCTCCTTTTTAAGGAGGTTGAAATGCGAGTCAGCAAAATTCTTTTAAAATTGGGGTTTTGAGAAAATTTTCAAGAGAAAGGGATCCGCCCGTCGGTACGAGGTCCAACCTTTCCTACCGCCTTTAACAGGGGTAATTAGACCAAGGACTAAGGATCATTTGGATCATATACGAGTTATTGATGCAAATCCTATATGCTTGTGCATTGAGGTTTTGGATTCAAGAACCAAAATTCATTTTTGAATAAGTGATTTGAACTCATTTTGAAAATTGGAGGATTTTCAAGTTGGTTCAAAACCTTTGCCATTCTATTTGAAATACATAATTCTTGAAGATTTTGAAGAGTGAAATTGAGTTCTTTGTTGTGAACTCTAGATGATTCATGAGTTGAAATGATCAACTTTTGGAAAATAGCTAAGTTTCCTTAGCAAAGGAAATCGATTTTTGAATGCTTCTTTTGCCAAATCATGTGATTTGATTTTGTAGAATTCATTCTTTTTATAAAACATGGGTTCCTAATTGTTCGAAAACATGTTGTTTTACAAATGCACTTTGGCCAAAATTAGGAGTGCATTGCTTGTGTTTTCTTTTGAAGTTAAGAGAAGTTTACAAATTCTTGTTTCAATATGACTTGGTCACTTTTTACAACTCAAATTCGAATCACTTAACTTCTTGAGAATGTGCATATGGTGCTATTGATTTTGAGTGAAGGTGAATGCATGAAACAAGAAGGAAAACTATATGGAACATTCATTCTTCTCTCTCTCATAATCCCTCAAGATTCATTCATATGAAACATACATTCTTTACTATCTCATAATCTCTCAAAGTCCATATTGCACGTCATACAATCTAAGCATGAAGATTGATTAAAATGTAGTACTTTCTCTATATGTGCTCATTATATGATTAAGCACATGAATTAGAGATTTAGTCCATAAGCTTGAGGCTTGACATAAAATTATCAAAATGATGAAAATATATAAATGATGTCAAGTTCAATCTTTGAAATGGATGGGAGACATGGATGACATCTACTTTTGTCTCAAAATAGCTGAAAATCACACCTTGTGTTGATTTAAATAGCTGAAAATTATGGAGATTGGTTCCAATAAATATGTTGTTTCTTAGATGGAAACGACAAGTCTTTCAAATAGATTCAAATTTCAGATTTGGTAGTAATGAAATTGTCAACTCCTTTGGATGATTCTAGGATAGTTGGCATTTCAAATATATAAAATTTGACATTCTTAAACCAATTCCTATAAAACATGATCTAATTTCAACAACGTGCATACATCTTACGTATGGATTGCTGAAATTAAGAAAATTTTAAAAGGAAATGACAACGATTCAAAACATGGTACTATGAGAATCAAAATGAACCATCTTCTTAAAACTAGTTTGGAAATGTGTTCCAATCTGATTTTAAGAGAGAAAATCAATTTTTAACAAGAGATTGAACACGTATATGTTTATATATAACAATGTATACATATACATATTTTACTCTTCAAAATGAAATTTCATGAAGGGACCACAAAACTCACGAATCATGAAGATTCATGGCTGGGTTCTTTTACGTGGAAAGATTGAAATGAGACCAATGCATTTGTTTGATCCCTTGTATCTAATCCAATGAGTTTAACTTTTTATTACATCTATAGTGAATGATTTAAGAGATTGAAATCACAAGTTCCTATGAGTACGAGTGGGATTTAAGTGATTCTCTTGATCACACATATCTAATTGAATGTTCTTAACTTGTTATTACATCTATATTGAATGATTTAGTGGATTGAATGATTTAAATGATTAAAATCGCTAGTTTACATGGATACAAATGAGACCAATGCATTTGTTTGATCCCTTGTATCTAATCCAATGAGTTTAACTTCTTGTTATATCTATAGTGAATGATGTAAGGGATTGAAATCACAAGTTCCTATCAATACGAGTGGGATTTAAGTGATTCTCTTGATCACACATATCTAATTGATTGTTCTTAACTCGTTGTTACATCTATATTGAATGATTTAATGGATTGAAATCACAACTATTAAAAAAAATGAATGAGATTCAAGTGATTCATTGCTCACTTATATTTAATCTAATGTGTCTCAGTTGTTATTACATCTATAATGATTGATTTAAATGATTGAAATCATAAGTTTGTATGAAAATGTATGTGATTCATCTCATTCATATGATCCAATTTAGTTAATCTAATATGTTTCACTTGTTATAATGTCCATAACGAATGATTGAAATGATCAAAATCTCTAGTTTACATGGGTAGAAATGGGACCAACACATTTGTTTGATCCCTTATATCTAATCCAATGAGTCGAACTTGTAGTTACATCCCTAACCAATGATCTAAGAGATTGAAATTACGAGTTTGTATCAATACGAGAAGGATTTAATTGATTCATTTGATCAAACATATTTAATTGAACGTGGTTAACTTGTTGTTATATTCACATTCAATGATTTATTGGATTGAATTCACAAGTTTGTTTGAAAATGAATGAGATTCAACTTATTCATATGATCCTTTCATGTTAATCTAATATTTTTAACTTGTTATAATGTCTATAATGAATGATCTAAACGATTAAACTCACTAGTTTATGTAGATACAAATGAGACCAATTCATTCGTTTAATCCAATGAGTTGAACTTGTAGTTACATCTCTAACGAACGATCTAAGAGATTAAAAAACCAAGTTCGAATCAATACGAGAGAGATTTAATTGATTCATTTGATCACACATATTTTATTGAATGTGGTTTTTTCTTGTTACATTCACATTGAATGATATTGTAGATTAAAATCACAAGTTTGTATGAAAATGAATGAGATTCAACTCATTCATATCATCCCTTTTAGTTAATCTAATATTTTTCACTAGTTATAATGTCCATAACAAATGATTTAAATGATCAAAATCTCAAGTTTTTATGGATACAAATGACACCAATGAATTTGTTTGATCATTTCTATCTGATCTAATGAGTTTAATTTCTTATTACATCTATAGTGAATGATTTAAGAGATTGAAATCACAAGATCCTATCAATACGAGTGGGATTTAAGTGATTCTCTTGATCACACATATCTAATTGAATGTTCTTAACTTGTTGTTACATCTATATTGAATGAGTTAGTGGATTGAAATCACAACTTTAAAAGAAAATGAATGAGATTCAAGTGATTCATCGCTCACTTATATTTAATCTAATGTGTCTCACTTGTTATACATCTATAATAAATGATTTAAATGATTGAAATCACAAGTTTGCATGAAAATGAATGTGATTTATCTCATTCATATGATCCCTTTTAGTTAATCTAATATGTTTCACTTGTTATAATGTCCATAACGAATGATTTAAATGATCAAAATCTCAAGTTTACATGGGAAGAAATGGGACCAACACATTTGTTTGATCCTTTATATCTAATCCAATGAGTTGAACTTGTAGTTACATCCTTAACGAATTATCTAAGAGATTTAAATTACAAGTTTGTATCAATACGAGAGGGATTTAATTGATTAATTTGTTCACACATAATTAATTGAACGTGGTTAACTTGTTGTTATATTCACATTCAATGATTTAGTGGATTGAAATCACAAGTTTGTATGAGAATGAATGAGATTCAACTTATTCATATGATCCCTTATTGTTAATCTAATACGTTTAACTTCTTATAATGTCTATAATGAGTGATTTAATCAAATAAAATCACTAGTTTATGTAGATACAAATGAGACCAATACATTCGTTTGATCCATTAGAATGTGGTCAACTTTTAGGTATATTCACGTTCAATGATTTAGTGGATTGAAATCACAAGTTTGTATGAAAATGAATGAGATTCAACTCATTCATATGATCCCTTTCAATTCATCCAATATGTTTCACTTGTTATAATATCCATAACGAATGATTTAAATGATCAAAATCTCTACTTTTTATGGACACAAATGAGACCAATGCATTTGTTTGATCCCTTGTATCTAATCCAATGAGTTTAACTTCTTATTACATCTATAGTGAATCATTTATGGGATTGAAATCACAAGTTCCTATCAATACGAGTTGGATTTAAGTGATTCTCTTGATCACACATATCTAATTGAATGTTCTTAACTCGTTGTTACATCTATATTGAATGATTTAGTGGATTGAAATCATAACTTTAAAAGAAAATTAATGAGATTCAAGTGATTCATTGCTCACTTATATTTAATCTAATGTGTCTCAGTTGTTATTACATCTATAATGAATGATTTAAATGATTGGAACCACAAGTTTGTATGAAAATGAATGTGATTCATCTCATTCATATGATCCCTTTTAGTTAATCTAATATGTTTCACTTGTTATAATGTCCATAACGAATGATTTGAATGATCAAAATCTCTAGTTTACATGGGTAGAAATGGGACCAACGCATTTGTTTGATCCCTTATATCTAATCCAATGAGTTGAACTTGTAGTTACATCCCTAACGAATGATCTAAGAGATTGAAATTACAAGTTCGTATCAATACGAGAGGGACTTAATTGATTCATTTGATCACACATATTTAATTGAACGTGGTTAACTTGTTGTTATATTAACATTCAATGATTTAGTGGATTGAATTCACAAGTTTGTTTGAAAATGAATGAGATTTAACTTATTCATATGATCCTTTATTGTTAATCTAATATTTTTAACTTGTTATGATGTCTATAATGAATGATCTAAACGATTAAACTCACTAGTTTATGTAGATACAAATGAGACTAATTCATTCGTTTGATCCCTTGATACTAATCCAATGAGTTGAACTTGTAGTTACATCTCTAACGAACGATCTGGGAGATTGAAATCCCAACTTCGTATCAATACGAGAGAGATTTAATTGATTCATTTGATCACACATATTTAATAGAATGTGGTTAACTTGTTGATATATTCACGTTCAATGATTTAGTGGATTGAAATCACAAGTTTGTATGAAAATGAGTGAGATCATATGATCCCCTATAGTTAATCTAATATTCACTTGTTATAATATCTATAATGAATGATTTAAATGATTAAAATCGCTAGTTTATATGGATACAAATGAGACCAATGCATTTGTTTGATTCCTTGTATCTAATCCAATTAGTTTAACTTCTTGTTACATCTATAGTGAATGATTTAAGGGATTGAAATCACAAGTTCCTATCAATACGAGTGGGATTTAAGTGATTCTCTTGATCACACATATCTAATTGATTGTTCTTAACTTGTTGTTACATCTATATTGAATGATTTAGTGGATTGAAATCACAATTTAAAAGAAAATGAATGAGATTTAAGTGATTCATTGCTCACTTATATTTAATGTAATGTGTCTCAGTTGTTATTACATCTATAATGAATGATTTAAATGATTGAAATCATAAGTTTGTATGAAAATGAATGTGATTCATCTCATTCATATGATCCCTTTTAGTTAATCTAATATGTTTCACTTGTTATAATGTCCATAACAAATGTTTTAAATGATTAAAATCTCTAGTTTACATGGGTAGAAATGGGACCAACGTAATTGTTTGATCCCTTATATCTAATCCAATGAGTTGAACTTGTAGTTACATCCCTAACGAATTATCTAAGAGGTTGAAATTACAAGTTTGTATCAATACGAGAGGGATTTAATTGATTCATTTGATCACACATAATTAATTGAATGTGGTTAACTTGTTATATTCACATTCAATCATTTAGTGGATTGAAATCACAAATTTGTATGAAAATGAATGAGATTCAACTTATTCATATGATCCCTTATTGTAAATCTAATATGTTTAACTTGTTATAATGTCTATAATGAATGATTTAATCGATTAAAATCACTAGTTTATGTAGATGCAAACGAGATCAATGCGTTCGTTTAGTCCTTTGAAACTAATCCAATGAGTTGAACTTGTAGTTACATCTCTAATGAACGATCTAAGAGATTACAAAACCAAGTTTGAATCAATACGAGAGAGATTTAATTGATTCATTTGATCACACATATTTTATTGAATGTGGTAAACTTCTTGTTACATTCACATTGAATGATATTGTTGATTTAAATCACAAGTTTGTATGAAAATGAATGAGATTCAACTCATTCATATCATCTCTTTTAGTTAATCTAATATTTTTCACTTGTTATAATGTCCATAACAAATGATTTAAATGATCAAAATCTCTAGTTTATATGGATACAAATGAGACCAATGCATTTGTTTGATCATTTGTATCTGATCTAATGAGTTTAACTTCTTATTATATCTATAGTGAACGATTTAAGAGATTGAAATCACAAGATCCTATCAATAGGAGTGGGATTTAAGTGATTCTCTTGATCACACATATCTAATTAAATGTTCTTAACTTCTTGTTACATCTATATTGAATGATTTAGTGGATTGAAATCACAACTTTAAAAAAAAATGAATGAGATTCAAGAGATTCATTGCTCACTTATATTTAATCTAATGTGTCTCAGTTGTTATTACATCTACAATGAATGATTTAAATGATTGAAATCTCACGTTTGTATGAAAATGAATGTGATTCATATGATCCCTTTTAGTTAATCTAATATGTTTCACTTGTTATAATATCCATAACGAATGATTAAAATTATCAAAATCTCTAGTTTACATGGGTAGAAATGGGACCAAAGCATTTGTTTGATCCCTTATATCTAATCCAATGAGTTGAACTTGTAGTGAAATTCCTCACCACCCCAAAAGCTACTACGGAGTTCCACCACTTTGATGGTTTTGTGTAGTTTGCTTTGTGCAATATCAAGTCTATCGGGCTTTCTTCTGAACCCTTGTACCGAGTTTTGGGCCGGTAACTCCTAGACCAGTTGGCCTCAGGGTACCAAATGTAAAACACTCCCCGGGCTTACTTGCTCAAATTCAGAAGGCTTTAGGAGACTTAATATAAGCAAAATGTTCATGGATTGCTTTTTAGCTTCACGGCGTAAGCATAGGTCATATGCCCACCCGCGCCTGCTGAGCTTTGAACTAGAGGAACAACTACACTCACCCCGAGCTCATTGCTCAACTCATTTCGCTTGATAGCTTTTTCAAGCATCTTGCCAAGGTCTTTTAGGTGACAAGGCTTTTTCTTATGGCATCTCATGCTAGACCTTTACAAATGCCGATTGTTGGGACCAACATTAATTGCTATACATTAGTCCCTCAATGTCTATGAAATTTCTTGCATATTTCAAGTCGATGCCCTTGCAATTGTCCTCAAGACATGGGCTGAGTTTGAAAATTTTGATGCATTTTCGAAACTTTTCCCTAAGGGATACCATGCCCCTTAGTTGGTTCAAAAATTGTTACAAATGTGCTTATCAAAGCACAACTATTTTGATTTTTTTTTTTTGAATTGCGAATTCAAGTATAGAATTTTTTGAGATGCAAAGCATTAATTGGATCAGGGATTTCAACCCCATCGGCATCAATCAGCCGATAAGAATTGCGAGGTAGAACCTCTTTGACAACATATGGTCCTTCCCAGTTCGGCGCCCATTTTCCTTTGGGTCTACTCCTGAGTGGAACTATGGATCTTAAAACAAGATCATTTACCTGAAATTTTCTTTCAATGACTGATTTGGCATAATGTCGGGTGACTCTCTTACGATAGACTTCGGCATGCTCTGCCGCTTGTAGTCTTTTCTCGTCTAAAAGGTCTAATTGAGAAAGTCTCTTTTTTTGATATTTGCTAATTGGGAGTTTAATGAGAGCAGCAAATTTCATTGCTGGTTTTTGGACATGTAGTGGAATGACAATTTCCGTTTCATATACTAATTCTGCTGGTGTAGCATTGGTGGGTGTCCGAATTGTGGTTCGATACGCCCAAAGTGCATTGTGCATTTTCTCGTGCCAATCTCGGCCTGTTTCAATAGTCCTTTCTAGGACACGAATCAAAATCTTGTTGGTTGCTTCTGCCTGACCATTACCTTGAGGGTAATATGGGGCAAAAAAATGATGTTGTATTTTGTGTTTGTGACTGAGATTGCGCATTTTCTCATTTTTGAAATGAGTACCGTTATCAGAAACGATATCATGCAGGATGCCAAATCTACACAAGATTTTTGTGAATGAAGGACACTACGTGTTGTCCTTCGACTGTTTTTAAAGTGATTGCTTCCACCCATTTGGTGAAGTAATCTGTAGTTGTAAGAAAATACCTGTGTCCATTTGAGGCAGGTGGATTGATTGGACCGACTACATCGAAGGCCCACATGGAGAAAGGCCATGGTGAGCTGACCGAATGAAGGAGAGACATTAATGTCTCTCTCTCTTCTTTAACCAGGTCCTCCTTAAAGAAAAAAATCATTTTCAATGAAGCAATTATTAGACTCGTCAAACTCAACTAACCTACTTAATCCAAGTAGGTTTGACCCGGGTGCACCCAAATGTGGTGCCAATTCCAGCTAGGTTCGGTCAGCACGGACTCAACAGAGTCAAAACGTAAGTCTGTCTCACGATCCAATTAATCGACGAAAATAGACTTTGACCAAACCAAACCCACTTTGACTAAACTCAGTCAAAGTACAATTTAGCTTAATTAAGAGCTTTCTTGACCCAAATTTATCAAATTACCTCATACAAAGTCAAACTACTCGCAAATGAGCTTTGACTTTGGTCAATTGGTCGAAATTGATCAATTTGGACAATTTTGTCCTTCTACGGTCAAATTGAGATTAAAAAGCCTAAATTGGTTTATGAAAGGCAAGTAAACATTTGAATTTGTCAAATGCATGAATCAAATACCAAATTTAAATTGAATTTCTCAAGTGAAAGTTTGATTCAGTTGAAATCCATTTTCAATCAAGTTTTGAACGAAAATACCCTTTTCGAACCAAATTTGATAAAATTTTCGAATTTTATTAAAATTTAAATTGAATTATTATAATTCAATGGCATTTGGAGCTTAGTAACTAGGTTTTAACCTTTCAAGCTTGATTTCAAACAAAAAAATAAATAAAAAGTACAAAATAAGGGCAAAACCCTGTGCAAGGGCATTTTTGTCCAAAATTTTGGTCAAGATGGTCACCTAGGTCTGAACCCATGTTGACCAAACCTAGCCCAGCCCACCTAGCTCGTGGAAATGGGCTGAGAAATGGTCAATTAGAGTCTTTAAATCCTATTTAACTCATTTTACAAGTCCCCAAGGTCTTAAGCAAGTTCCCAAGGTGAGTTAAGAAGGTGGTTGAACCCACCTCCTCCTCTATATAAACCTCCCCTTGGCCACCAAGGGGGGGGGGACGAAATTTTGGAGCATTCTATCAAATTGCTGCAGGCAAGGAGCAGGAGGGAGAAGCCAAGGAAGAGAGGAGAAGTTCGTCCAAGTCCTCTTCCCCCTTTCCTCCATTTTCTTCTTCATTTTCTTCTATTCTCCCCATTGATTTTGCTAAGTTAAGGTGCTTAAGTGGACCCTTACTTAGGATTTTCGTGGTGAGAAGCTCTCTTTACCACTCCAAATTCCAGCAAGCAAGTCATTTCTTATTCTAGCTTTGCTAAGCTTGAATCCATTGTTGGATTCTTGCTTAGGATTGCTCGAGTTAGAAAACAAGTGAAGACGAAGGACAAGCATCAAGACCAACCGCAAGGTAGGTGATTTTAACTCACTTCACTTCTACTTTAGCTTCTTGTTGATTTATTTTAATTCCAGCAACTCGTGGGAGAGATTATTTTCATTTGCTTATGGCTGGGAATGATGTCCAGTTAAGGGAAACCTACGCTTCAATGTACATGTTAATGCATCATGCATGCATACGTCGGTTTTTCCTAAAGATGAACCCATGTATCTAATTTTGAAAAGGGCCCCAAGGTCACGTCCCTTTCAAAACAACCAGCTTAAAACCATTTTGAACTCCCCTCCATGAGAGAATCCCACGGTGAGAGAGTGATCTTGGTGTAATATGTATATGACGAAAAAGCCTATTAAGGATGGATGCATTCTCATGAATGTAATCCACCTTTGCATGGTGAAATTAAGGATGAACTACCTTGAGCATTCATTTACCTCTTTCTATTTAAAGTTATTTTGTTTCATGCTTTATTTAATTGATCAAGGGTAGTAGGGGAGATTTGGAACAAGTTTTCAATCTTTCCACGTAAAAGAACCCAGCCATGAATCTTCATGATTCGTGAGTTATGTGGTCTCCTCATGAAATTTCATTTTGAAGAGCAAAGTATGTATATGTATACATTGTTATATATAAACATATACGTGTTCAATTTCTTGTTAAAAATTGCTTTTCTCTCTTAAAATCAGATTGGAACACATTTCCAAACTAGTTTTAAGAAGATGGTTCATTTTGATTCTCATAGTACCAAGTTATGAAATCGTTGTCATTTCATTTTAAAATTTGCTTAATTTCAGCAATCCATACGTAAGATGTATGCACGTTGTTGAAATTAGATCATGTTTTATAGGAATTGGTTTAAGAATGTCAAATTTTATATATTTGAAATGCCAACTATCCTAGAATCATCCAAAGGAGTTGACAATTTCATTACTACCAAATCTGAAATTTGAATCCATTTGAAAGACTTGTCGTTTCCATCTAAGAAACAAGATATTTATTGGAACCAATCTCCATAATTTTCAGCTATTTAAATCAACACAAGGTGTGATTTTCAGCTATTTTGAGACAAAAGTGGATGTCATCCACGTCTCCCATCCATTTCAAAGATTGAACTTGACATCATTTATATATTTTCATCATTTTGATAATTTTATGTCAAGCCTCAAGCTTATGAACTAAATATCTAATTCATGTGCTTAATCATATAATGAGCACATATAGAGAAAGCCCTACATTTTAATCAATCTTCATGCATAGATTGTATGACGTGCAATATGGACTTTGAGAGATTATGAGAGAGTGAAAAATGTATGTTTCATATGAATGAATCTTGAGGGATTATGAGAGAGAGAAGAATGAATGTTCCATATAGTTTCCCTTCTTGTTTCATGCATTTACCTTCACTCAAAATCAATAGCACCACTTGCACATTCTGAAGAAGTTAAGTGATTCGAATTTGAGTTGCAAAAAGTGACCAAGTCATATTGCAACAAGAATTTGTAAACTTCTCTTAACTTCAAAAGAAAACACAAGCAATGCACTCCTAATTTTGGCCAAAGTGCATTTGGAAAACAACATGTTTTCAAACAATTTGGAACCCATGTTTTATAAAAAGAATGAATTTTACCAAATCAAATCACATGATTTGGCAAAAGAAGCATTCAAAAATCGATTTCCTTTGCTAAGGAAACTTAGCTATTTTCCAAAACTTGATCATTTCAACTCATGAATCATCTAGAGTTCACAACGAAGAACTCAATTTCAATCTTCAAAATCTTCAAGAAGTATGTATTTCAAATCGAATGGCAAAGGTTTTGAACCAACTTGAAAATCCTCCAATTTTCAAAATGAGTTCAAATCACTTATTTAAAAATGAATTTTGGTTCTTGAATCTAAAACCTCAATGCACAAGCATATAGGATTTGCATCAATAACTCGTATATGATCCAAATGAACCTTAGTCCTTGGTCTAATTACCCCTGTTAAAGGCGGCAAGAAAGGTTGGACCTCGTACCGACGGGCGGATCCCTTTCTCTTGAAAATTTTCTCAAAACCCCAATTTCAAAAGAATTTTGCTGACTCACATTTCGATCTCCTTAAAAAAGGAGAGGGGTGCGAACAGATGGCACACCCGGTGGAACCCGTCATTGTTTGTCTAAGGACTTATTTGGATCACGTATGAGTTATTTTCACCAATGTCGGACATCAATTGCACAAAAATTTTTTGCAAAAATGCCTACCGACATCATGTAGTGTACATTGAGGAGATTTCATGAACCTCTTTCATTTCAATTTATTCTACACCTCCTCAATTTAGGGATTGTATGCAGCCCATGTATGCTGTCAAATTTTCAAATCTATCTCTTAGGAATGTATGCAATAGAGCCATCTATTTTGCATCTTCTCATGAATTTTGAAAAACAAATCCTTACTTATATCATATCTTGGTCATGATGCAATATAGCCTTACAACTGGACCACCCAATTGGACTGAGAAGTCCCCACATTAGTACCGAAACAGACAATAGTCCCGGTATATCGATGGGTGAACAAGGAGAAATGGACAGCCCAAATCTAGAAAACCCTTGGAGGAGTCTATGCCAGTACCATAAATTTGGTATATAGGCATACCATAAATTTTGGATAAATAAAGAACCATTTACCCATTTATTTTCCATAGGCTCCAAGACCAATTTTAAAAATAATGCATATAGGCAAGAGTCCTAGGGAATGCATTATCAATTTTTCATTAACTGCTTATTTGGATGCATATGATGTTTTACTTTGCCCCTAAGTCCATGTCCAAACCCAATGTCAAAACTCTTATTGAGTATCTATTGGGTCAATTCATGTCAAAGTCTAATACTTTCTCTTGTCTAGATGGACTCAGAAAGTATTTTCCCATATGACCACATCCTATTCGGGTCATGTCAAGGCCGATCCGGACTTCGCATCATCCCAAGTGGAGTCTACCTACCTCAGTGGTATCTTTCATGGTACCCAACTTTTTGGTGTATGTTCCCGGATCACTTAGAGGATTGCGATCTTGAAGAAGTAGTCAGTCTTGCCATACAACCTATCAATGGCAATCTAATCCATGCAATTGCTGAAAGATGGAACCCAAGGACCAACACATTCTGGTTTCCATGGGGTGAAATGACAATCACTCTTGATGAGTTCTCCAACATTATGGGCCAGAGCCAAAAGGTGATCCAAGAGGTCCAATTGAAGACCAGTTCCTTGTAAACCAAGGTCAAGTCAAAACTCTAAAAGTGTTTTGTAAACTCACAGGGAAACGGAGTTGGCCTTTTCTAGAGAAAGATGGACATCAATATCTTCAACTACAAGAGCTTGGTGAAACATATTCCCAATTTGTCAACCCTGCGTCACTATCTAGAAGTGTTGCAGACAAGTACAAAAACTCCATGGTGACTTGTACCATGGGTCTTATTTTCTTCAACAATGAAGAACACATAATGGATTTCCGCATAGCTCGCCTCTTCAGAAAATAGGGGCATGTCAAAGTCCGTCACATTTCCATAGCAATGGCAGCCTTGACATTCCTTTACAGACGGTTGACCAAATTTTCAATTGGAGATGCAGACTCGATAGAAGGATGTGTCTTTGCACTGCAAGCTTGGTTCTACAAACACGCGGGGCCACAATCATGTCATTTTCAAAACACAGACGGTCAGTTATCCAGTATGGAGCACTACCACAGAAAGATGGAGGAAGTTGATGACTCCACCATCATTTGGGACTTCTTTGATCGAGAGGTCATCAAGTCAAGATACACTTACAACCCAGTCAGAGGAAGTCTTCTATTGGGACCATTTTTCATAATCAAATATCATCCAGAGCATTGCCTCAGACAATTCTCACTACGTCAAAGGTAGGCATATCCAATTGAGTCGGAAGGAGCCATCGTGGAGTGTGAACTAGACAGTGAAGAGTGGTCCTGGATATACACCTATGCCCAACAACGTTGGGAATCATTTGCTCACTTGTATCTTGTCCTTGGTCCAGGAATGGGTCCCGAATATGTAAAATGGTGGGATGAAGTCCGCCCATCTATCCTTCTGTCCTAGATTGTCATGTCTAGTTCAATGTTGTCAAGCCAAAATTTGTTAAGTTTTGTCAAGTTATGTTAAACTTTGTCAAGTTTTGTCATTCTCATCTTTCTTTCAATATGCAATCAAAATTTGTCATCTCTCATCAATTCACATCCTAACATTTTCAATTTTTCTTCTTTCAAGGTGAACATCCGCTTTATGGTTGAAACCAGAAGCCAAAGCAGGAGAAGGAGTGAAATGGAGCTTGATCAACCTTTTATAGGAGACAGGGGAGAAGAATCCTCCTCAGAAACACCTCCCAAGCTGGAAATAAATGACCGGAATTTGAGGAATACAAAAGATTCTGAAAATACATGATCATGTTCAATGAAGAACAAGCCCAGGCAGAAAAAGCCAAAAAGAAAGGGAAGAAAACAAGAAAATACTCATCAAGCAGTTAAGACTCTTCTGAAGACGCTACAACAGAATCTAGTAGTGAGGAAGAACCAAAAACTCCCAAGAAAAAGAAGAAGGGAGAATAATGGAAAACAAAAATTTAGGAAGTTGAAAAAAAGTTAAATGCAATACAACTTAAAGGCAAGAACAAGAGGAATTTCACTTGCAAAGATTTCTACGAAAGCTTCGAAAATGACAAGCACATAAAAAACTTGCCCAAGAAATTTATCAAATTTGATGGTCATGGAGACCCAAAGGCACATTTGGCTATGTTCTTTGCTGAATGTTACAAATTCCACCACAATCACAGGGCCCTCTTTCGATGTTTCCGCAGAAGCCTAGAAGGAATTGCAGCACAATGGTATCGGGAACACATCAACCCAGTGGAATTGAAAAATTTTGACATGTTAATCAACCTTTTCATTGAAAGGTTCATTCAAAACGTTGAAACCGCACCAACCATCACCACATTATGCTATCTAAAACAGAGGCCAGGTGAAAAGGTGAGTGATTTTATTCAAAGGTTGAGGTCTTCTTGCAACAAGATGAGGGACCCAATCTCTCAATCCCATGCACTGGGATTGATTGTAAACAATTTGACACAACCATTAAGGAGCCTCATTTCCAATGCTCCAATCAAGTATTTCATCGATCTCACTGAGAGGGCAGAATGCATTGAAGCAGGAATTGAGAATGGATCTTTTGATGCTGTCATCCCAGTGAAAATAAGGAAAGATACAAAGAAGAATAGCAAAAGTCAGAATGCTCCAGCCAACATCATGGCCAGCGCTGCAGCCTTCAAGAAAGAAAAGTCCGAATATCCCAAGAATAAAGGGGTAATGGACAGAGCTAGTGGCAGTAGTAGTGGCACAAAAAAGAAACATCCTGGATGGGGGTATGATAGAAAATTCACCCCATTACAATAGAGTTATGAAGAGGCCATGCATATGCTAATCGAAAGAGGTACTCTGTTTCTCCCAAAAGTCTCCAACCCCCCACCGATGATGGGGAAAAACAAAGAGCAATTTTGCAAATTTCATCGTGCTCCAGGACATGATACAAAAGACTGCCTTGTACTTAAAAATATTGTGCAAGATGCAGTTGACAAAGAAATAATCAAAGCGGTCAGTGAACAGCCAGACATTCTCAAGAATCCTTTTCCTAAACATGGCAAATGAATAATTTTGATGGTCAGATTCTCAACAAATCATCCAATGATGGTGACAAACAAAAGGAATACCGCATCCTTGGATTTCTTTGGATTGCTTTTCAAACATGATAAAGAATCCATCAATGCACAAACTGGACCAGTTGAGCAAGACAATCTGATAGAAATCGATCAAAAGTTGCAAGTATGGGATCCTGAACCATTGGGATCCATTTTCAATGAATTGGACCCCTTACCTGAAGTCAAAAAGGGAGGATTTAGCCCTAATAGGGAGAATGAATGGGCTCTTGAACTATGTGAAAATAGTCCGATCACATTCTCTGATAAAGATCTACCAACCGGAGGAGCATCGCACAATGACGCCTTGCACATAGTGGTAGAGACAAGGGGCACCAGAGTCTCCCACATTTTAATTGATGGTGGAGCAATCCTGAACATCTGTCCACAGCAAACAGCTTGTGAGTTGGGCATAAGACAGGCCGACTTTGCTCCATCCACAATTTTTATCCATGGATATGATGGGACAGGACAACCATGCCTAGGATGTATATGTCTGGATTTGAATATTTCTGAGACGTATCATCGGGTTTTATTTCATGTGGTGGATATAGAACCATCCTTTAACTTGTTGCTTGGCAGGCCATGGATCCATGCTACCAATGCAGTTCCCTCCACTCTACATCAGTGTGTCAAATGGACTCACAACGGGAATTCCATAACCATCTATGCGGAGGATAGGCAAAATCGTCTTGCACACCCAATGATTCCGGTGCCAACATATGCAATAGAGGTACCAAGTATTCGAGTCTGCAAAGAAGAAGAGATATCTCAAAGTCTTAGCAAATTGGTCATTCGAAAACCAAAAAAACAAATGTGGGTAAAAAAGGGTACAAAACCTGAAGCAAGTTACAAAAATTATCCTTTATTCAAGAAATTTTTTCAGAATGAGAAAGGATTGGATTTGCTCATATGCCATGGCTACCGACCATTGACTGGCCTTGGCAAATACGAAAATGGAATTTTGGAGCCAATTACCTTGACAGGACAACGAGGCACTCAAGCCTTGGGATGCCAAAGATATGAAAAAGTGGATGTTGAAGAAGAATTCAAGCCGATACCCTTCGTCAAGAGCAATACCATAGGCGGATGTTCATCATCAATTTGAATCAACAAATTTGCCATCATTTTGTCGTCATTGTACTCCAATACACCAAATGTCTTTATTTTGTAATACCTTCAAAAATACAATGACAAATGCAAATTACTTCCATATACAATGTCTCAAATTTCATCTAACTTCTTTACAATCTTTAGGATGACATCTGAGGATCAAACATCAAGAGCTTTTAAGGAGATAAATCCAGAACTCATTGAGGCAGAATGTCCAGAGTTCATCCAAATGAGAAAGCAAGATCAACCGTCACCTTTGATTAATGATTTGATTGAGGAAATTAACGTTGGCACGGAAGAGAGTCCAAAGATTTTACAAATTGGAACAAGTCTCTCAGCAGAAGAAAGGAAATAGTTGATAGACTTCCTTAAAGAACATCAAGAAGCCTTTGCATGGACTTATGAGGACATGCCAGGACTTGATAAAAAAATTAGTCGAGCATCAACTACCATTGAAACCAGAATGCAAGCCAATCAAACAAAAGTTGAGGAAACTGGACCCTCGTCTTGAGGGGCAAGTTAAGGAAGGCCTAGAAGACCTCCTAAAGGTAGGGTTCATCCGAACAATCGATTATCCTGAATGGTTAGTAAACATTGTGGTAGTCCCAAAGAAAAATGGTAAAATTCGACTCTGCATCGATTTCAGAGATTTGAATAAGGCTACACCAAAGGATGACTACCCACTCCCAAACATTGACTTGTTGGTAGACAGTACCACATGTCACGCTATGTTCTCCTTTATGGATGGATATTCTGGCTATAACCAAATTAAGCTGGCTGCTCAAGATCAAGCCAAAACATCATTTACAACCCCATGGGGGTACCTTCTGCTATACAGTAATGCCATTTGGTTTGAAGAACCCTGGGGCAACATATCAAAGGGCTATGGCAGCTATTTTTAATGACCAAATGCATCAAATCATGGATGCATATGTAGATGATCTACTAATTAAGTAAAAAACAAGGGAGAATCACATCAACATTCTTTCTCAAGTTTTTGATAGACTCTTACAATGCAAACTTAGATTGAATCCACAAAAATGTGTATTTGGAGTGGAATCCGGTAAGCTTTTGAGATTTATGGTCAGCAAAAAGGGAATCGAGATGGATCCTTCCAAAGCAAAGGTGACCATCGAAATGTCACCACCAACAAATCTTAAGGAGCTACGCAGCTTGCAAGGCAGAATTCAGTCAATCAGAAGGTTTATATCTAATCTTGCCATGAGATGTGAACCCTTCAACCATTTACTACGAAAAGGAGTCAAATTTGAATGGGGGCATGAATGTCAAGCCTCATTCGAAAAGATCAAGAAGTATCTTCTTTGCCCTCCAATTTTAAAACCTCAAATTTCTAGGTTTCTCCTTTATTTCTTTTTGAAAATGACTTTTCTTCAATTAATTTGAGAGAAAATATTTATTATTATTTTTTTAAATTGAAGGGGGCATGGCCCCTGGGGGGCTCTTGACCACACGGGCTAGGTGGGGCCCACACGTGGGTCCCACGTAGCAATCCAGACTGACTTAGATCTAATTTTTTTGGATTTGAGTCAAAATTTGAATTTTGCAATTGGATTTGGATTTCAAATGACATCTGTAATTGGATTTGGACTCGTAATCCGGCATTGAGATTCGTGTCACGGGTTAAATTCATTATTCGAATCCAAATTGTGTTTAGGTTCAAAATTGGCTTTGAAATTGTAATTTTCACAATTCTTTTGTGAAATTTTCTCATTGCTTCAATTTTGATGTGGAAAAATTTGGTAACATGATTTTTTTGCTTTTTTATAAACGAACCCTTTGGAGGCCAAGGAGGCAAAATGCACCTGCTATTGGTCCAAATGATGCAATACAGGGGGGCATTTCACCCCTCCTCCTCATTGGATGCTGGGAAATAGCATGCCTTATTGCACGTCACGTGACGTGAGCCAGGCGCAACTGCGTGCAACAGGCGTGCAATTGCGCCGAGCTAGTGCTTGCGCACTACATAGGCTAACCAAAAACCACCCCAAGGGAAAGTTTTTGGGCTTGTTGGGTGGGCATTAGCCTTGCCCACATCCCAAAGGGTATTTGCCGGGCTAATGGTCAATCTCACTTGGTCAAAACCTATTTTTTAAAAAAATTTAAAAATCATTCAAAAATACTTAAAATTCGCATGAAATCTTGTTAAATTCAAAAAAACTAAAATTTTAGTTTTGGCTCCAAAATTCTCAATAAATACCCCCGCAATCTCTTCTCACGGGCATGAGCTTACCCTTGGGGAACCTCTACTACTTTCTCACTTGAAAATCTAGAGTTTTCCTTAACTCTCTCTTTTCATTTCTCTCTTCTCTTTTTCTTCTTCTCCAACCTTGAGAGCAAGCTTCTCCAAGTTCAAACTCTTTAAAAGAGCATGAGGAGATCTTTTCGGGGATACCTTCATCATCTTGGAGCTTCATCTGAGGTGACCTAGGATCATTCAAAGGAGAAGGCTCATTCCTAATATCATCTGCATTTGAGGTATGTAGTCCTCTTCTTGTTTTCATTTATTTTCTTTTCCTCTTGCCACCTTCCCATGGCCGTGCAAGAAATCTCTAAAGATTTTCTATCCAGAATCGAGAGCTACTCTTGAGTGCACTAAAAGCATGAGCAAGGTGAAATAAATTTCATTTCTTCATTTATTTCCAAAATATGTTTGTAATTTTGCTTTGTTCATTGTTTATGCTTGAGATGATGTTCATTCATGATAGATTAATTTTTCCTAATTGATGAGCAAATGAATAATGAGTGTTTGGGTTGGGATTTCTCTTCATTATTATGTTTATTTTGAGGTTGGGTGTCCAACCCGAGAAGGCCCTTCATGAATATGTATATGTTAAAATGCATCTTCATGTCGTTCTCATGTTAGTTTCTCTCCTAAGCACCCGATTAGAAACCCCAATGAATACTCTAAAACCTGCAACTGAAAAGCTGGCCAAACAAAAAAGAAACAAGAAAAATAACAAATTTTCTCCTTTGGATCGAGATGAAGACCGTCTAGATTCAGATTCAACAACTAGTAAGGAGGAAAAACCAGATTGCTTCCATTCAAGAAGAAAAAGACAACAAAGAAAAGCAAGAAAGAAAAAGAAATCATAGACGAAAGTAGTTCACCTAGCCCTATCACAAAGGAAGATTCAGAGAATAAGCCAACAAGAAAGAGAAAGTCTGCCAAGAAAGACAAAAAGGCAAAAAATATACCCCACATAGTAGCTCGGACAGCGAGAGTTCTAAAGAGAAAAAGCAAAAGAGACCAAGGGCAAGAAGAAAAAGATAAAGCCAGAATCAAGCAAATCAAGTGATGACGAAATTCCAACTAAGTGTAAGTTCTATGAAATGGAGAAAAGAATGGGCAAACTTGAACTTAGGGGAAAAAGAAAATGCTCATACTTATGCGAGGATTACTACCTGGGCATTGAGGGAGACAAAGATGTAAAGGGCATGCCCAAGGAGTTCCGTCAAATATGAAGGAATCACCTTCCCGCATGTTCATCTTTCAACACTCATCAATGATTATTACAAGATCCGGGCAAAAAACAGAGCATTGTTTTGCTACTTTACAAGAAGTCTCGAAAGCATTGCAATGCAATGGTACGAAGAAAATATTAACCTAGTTGAACTAAAGGAATTTGGCATATTAGTTAACATGTTCATGGAGAGATTTGAGCAAAATGTTCCTATGGCTTTGACCCCCAATACCCTTTGTAGTCTCCACCAAAAGCAAGAAGAAAAGGCTCGAGAATTCATCCAAAAATGGATAATTTAATGCAACAAGATGAAGGAGCCAACTTCTAAAACACAAGATTTGTCACTCATCATGAAAAATCTCGTTCAACCTTTGAAAAGTCTCATATGCAATGCTCCAATCAATACATTTGCCAAGTTGATTGAACATGCAGATTCAATAGAGAAATGAATTGAGGAAGGCAACTTCGATGGAATCATTGTGCCCAAGTATAAAGATGAGCACAAGAAAGGAGGAAGGGCAGAGTTACCCACCCATTTTATAGCAAATGCCGACACTCGAAAGGATAACGACAGTATTTATAAGCTTGACAAAGAGGCAAACCACAGGAAGAACACATAGTTGTCTAAAGAAAATGAAGAAAGGAGGAACAAACACCCGGGCTCGAGTTATGACCAGAAGTTCACTCCCCCTAGTCAACCTCGTTAGAAGATCCTAGAATACCTCATCGCCAAAGGAATTGTTGTCTTGCCAAAAATTTCATACCTCTGAAAATGATGAGGTAATAATAAAAAACTATGTAAGTTTCATTGTTACACTGGTCATGACACTGAAGATTGTTTTGTGCTCAAAAATATTATCCAAGATTTCATCAACAAGGATATCAAAGTTGCTGATAATTGCATCCTTAAGGTATTAAGGAATCCAATTCCTGATCACAGAAAAGTAGCAGTAGCCACGAGGCACTGACACTTTACTCCATATCATCCATAGGAGCACATTCTACTTTGTGATGGCAACAATTCACACCAAGTCATGGTGACTAATTGAAGTAAGAAAGCTCTACATATTATTGGTATGATGAACAACAAGGCAAAAGGTTCATCCAAAAAATCTACCATAATTCCAAAGACTTTTCTCTTACGAGGCAGTGATGATGAGTCATCAAATGACTCCTCAAATGAGGAACCATGCTACTTGGATGATGTCATCTCTTTGGAAGAACGTATGATTGAGGAATATTGGATTTGGGACTCTAAAGACTAGTCAATCACTTTTACAAAAAAGAACTTTCGAAATGAGGATATTACCATGAAGATGCTCTCTACATCGTTGTCCAAGTTAATAAAATGATACTGTCACATGTATTGATCGATTGAGGAAGTGACTTGAATATTAGTCCTGATCTCACGGCCAAAACTTTGGGCTTTCATGAAGACAAATATCGCATGATGGTACCAAGATCCATAGATACGATGGCTGGAGCATGAATAGCAAAGTTACTCTCATCATGGATGTGATCATTGAACGCACGAGTCACTACATTGTATTTCATGTGGTGGATGTACCACCATCATATAACTTGCTCTTGGGGCAACATTGGATTCACGAAGTACGAGGTATCCTATCTACTCTTCATCATCGTCTCAAATGGAATTTTGGCCCATCGGTTATCACCATATGCATTGAGGACCTGGTCGAGAGGTTGCTACAACTAATGCTCCTTTAGGCCAATTGATTCGGTGTACATGCCTAGCATAAGAACAACAAAAGAAGGACCTTCAGAAGAGTGGATGCAGAACATGGAGATAGGCGAATCATCTGGAAGTGCCTTTACTATTTCATGCAGTCGTCTTAGTTATTAAAAACAACTTTTGTGTGCTCGTTTCATGAGAAGCCCTAAGAGATTTCAACTACTTTTGAAAGGTGGTTACCGTCCATTCACTGGCCTGAGAAAGAATGAAGATAACATCTTGCAGCTGATCAATATCCCCTTTCAGATGAACACCAAAGGATTGAGATATCATGAAGAAGTTTGAAAAAGACTTGTTGGCTGATAATATTCGCTTTTGTTTTTAAATCCTCCTATGAATTTTGTAATCTTAACTTGTACTTGTTTGGTCTCATGAGAAGACCCACCTCGATGAATTAAGAACTTTTTGTGTGCAATGGAAGTAAACTTTTGTTATCACTTTTAATTTTGTTCAAATTTCATTTATCCTTTTCTTTACAGAATTTTGGAACTCAACAAGTCTCAGTTTTTTCTTTTTCCTCGAAAATCCTCCCAAAAAGCATTTACCAAACATGCAGTTAGTGAAACAGAACCTACAATAATATTTGAGTCAGAATTATTAGAATTTGCTTAGATTTAGAAACAAGAATATCCCTCATCCTTAGTTAATGATCCAATTGAGGAAATTAACATTAAAACCAGTAAGAATTTTAAGATCCTTCAAATTGGCACCAGTTTGTCAGTAGACAAGGAGAAAAAATGGTAGATTTTCTTATAAAACAGCAAGAGGTTTTCTTTATTTAACTAGCTTATTAGAGGACTTTCTAAAGACAGAATTTATTTGCGCCATCGATTACCCCGAATGGTTGGCTAATATCGTGTTTGTCCCCAAGAAAGATGACGAAGTCAGGTTGTGCATTAACTTTCGATCCCTAAATTAAGTCACACCAAAAGACAATTACCCACTCCCAAACATTGATTTATTGGTCGACAGTTCCGCAAGCCATACCATGTTCTATTTTATCGATGGATATTTAGGATACAACTAGATCAAATTCACAGTCAAGAATCAGCCCAAGACTGCTTTTACCAAACCCTCGGGTATTTTCTATTACACAATGATGTCGTTTGGGCTAAAAAATGTTGGAACAACTTATCAAAGAGTCATGACTGCAATATTCCATAACTAAATGCACAAAGTCATGAATGCGCATATCAATGACATATGAATTAAATCTAAGACAAGAGGAGATCACATTGAAACCCTCGTCCAGGTTTTTGAGAGACTCTTACAATACAAGCTTCATTTGAATCCACAAAAATGTGTGTTTGGGGTTGAATCGGGTAAACTTACGGTACAAGCTTCATTTGAATCCACAAAAATGTGTGTTTAGGGTTGAATCAGGTAAACTTTTGGGTTTCATGGTCAGTAAGAAAGGGATTGAAATGGATTTTACCAAAGCTAAAGTAACCATCAATATGCCACCACCTACCAATATCAAGGAACTAAGAAGTTTGCAAAGGTGAATCTAGTCCATCAGATTATTAATTCTAATCTAGCCATGAGATTTGAACCATTCAACCAACTGCTGAGGAAACATATCAAGTTTGAATGGGGCTTTGAGTGCCAACAATCATTTGAAAAATAAAGAAATACCTTTTATATCTACCAATCATAAAACTCTTGGTGTTGGGTAGGCCATTGCTGCTTTATATCACAGTAAATGAGTCAGTATGTAGTGGTTTTTTGGCATAATATGAGGAAGAAAGTGGCATCGAGTATGCAATATGTTAGATCACTAAAACTTTTGTCTAGTATGAAAAGAAGTATGCTCCAATGAAAAAAACTTGTCTAGCATTGGCTTGGATGTGTCAGAAGATGAGACATTATTTGTTAGCTTGTAAGGTCAAGATACTCTCCAAGCTAAATCCTCTTAAGTATATCTTAGAGCAACTATTCTTTAATGGGAGGATCGCCAAGTGGCAAGTTTTGCTGATGAAATATGATTTTGGATATGTGTCCTAGATGTCAATCAAATGACAAACAATTGCGGATCAGTTAGCAAACATTCACCAGTACGAAGATATTATAATAGATGGTGAGTTTTCGGATGAACATGTACTATGATTGGAAACAGTTCAGGTATAGAAGATATACTTTGATGGATAGAAAAATGTGACGGGAGCAGGTATAAGCATTTTACTTATCACGCGGAAAGACAAAATGATCCCATACTCCTTAAAACTCAACTTTTCATGTACACATAACATGGCTGAATATGAAGTCCTTATGCAAGGACTTCATTCTTTACTAAGTTTTCAAGTAAAAATGGAGCATGCCTCTGGTGACTCTCAGCTTATCGTCAATCAAGTGAACGGAGAAGGGCAAGTCAAAGATGAAAAATTGGTGTCATATCAAGATATCGCCACCTCCTTGATCCGTCAATTTGAAGAAGTATATTTCGCTCACATAAAAAGAGAAGGCAACTCTATTATGGATGGCCTTGCGAGTTTGTCATCCACTATCTACTTTCGAGCCAATGAAGCAATCCATTCTTTTCAGAATGAAAATTAGAACATCCCACTTTTGAAGGGGTGAAACATGTTCATCATATTTAAAAGGAATATATACCTTTGGTATCATGATACCAAAAATTACATTGAGACCGGAGAATTCCTAACTTGAATGCCTAAAAAGGAACAAAAGACAATTCAAGGTATGTCGACAAAGTACTTTATTCTTGTAAGAGTGCTATGCAGACATGTATTTAGTACCAAATACTCTTGGTGTCTTGATGAAGATGAGGTAAAGGAAGTCATCGAAGAGTCATATCAAAGAGACTGTGGGGGCCATGTTGGTTACCAAATCCTCGCGAATCAAATAGTTTGAGCAAGATATTATTGGCCTACTATGCAAAAAGGTTGTTACCAATTTCAAAAGTTGTAAAGAATGTCAGCTGCTTGCTCCAATAATCTATGCATCGGCCTCTCGCTTGCATTTGATAACATCTCCTTGGTCATTTTCAATGTGAGCATTTGATGTAGTCAGACCAATATCCCCTGCGGCCTCTAACGGTCATGAGTATTTTCTTATTGCAATAGACTATTTTGCAAAATGGTTAGAAGTTGTCATGCTTAGAACAGTAGAAGGGTGTCATGTAGTATCCTTCATTCACAAAAATCTTCTTTATAGATTTGGAGTTCCACATGATGTATCTGATAATAGGACTCATTTCAAAAATGAAAAGGCGAGGCATTTTGCAACAAATATGATATTTTCAGCTCTTTATTATCCCTAAGGTAATGCACAACGCTCTATGGGTATATCACATCACTATGAGAACTTTAATAAATGCTACTTCAGTAGAGCTAGTCTATGGAATAGAAGTGGTTCTACCATTACATGTACTAAAACCTGCTTTAAAGTTTGCTTCTCTCATAGAACTTCTTCTAAATCAATATCAGCAGAAGAGACTAATGCATCTCGATTTGGTAGATGAGAAGAGGCTAAAAGTGGCTGAGCACACTGAAGCCTAGCACTAAAGGGTGGCTAGACAATTTGCTAAGTCAGTTATCGAGAGACATTTCCAAGTGAATGACTTTGTCCTATGATTTGTGATATACCTCAGAGGACGTCCACAGGATAAGTGGGCACTCAATTGGGAAGACCCATACATCATTAAGGAAGCCTTACTCCGCAACTTAAATAGGTTCATTGATGTTGATAGGGTGGAACTTGCAGATCCTTTTAATGCTCTTCACCTCAAGAAATTCTACACCTAGTCCTCTTGTATTCACTTTTGAATCAATGGCAAAAATTAGTCCACATTCAATCTATTATTCATTTGGATTATTTTCAATCGTAAAACATAACAATTATACTGGGGCATTTTTTTATTATCACTCAAAGACTCAAGAACAACCCATGCAGGTAAGAGATTAAAACCTGCAATGCAAAGCAACCCATGCAGATAAGGGGTTAAAACCTGCACTGCAAAACAACTCATGTAGGTAAGGGGTTAATCTTGCAATTCAATGCAACCCACTCATATAAGGGGTCAAACCTGAACTCAATATTGCCCAAACCCGCTCAGGTAAGGGATCAAACCTGAACGCAATCTAGCTCAAATAACCCATTCATGTAAAGGGTTAAACTTCAAACATCACTCCAAACATGTTTTGTTTGGAAAAAAAATGAGGTTCTTATCTTTGCCACTAAGCACGGCTAGTGTTGGCTTAGTAACAAAGAGGGGCATCTGTTTTCACCCCAAATTTTTCAAAAAAAAAAAACTGTATTTCATTTTCACCCAAACAAATTTCTCAGTTATTTCATTTGGATTTAATTTTGGATCCTAAGTCCAACCCTAGACCCAAAACAAATGCACGACTATTTGATCCAAACCGAATATCTAGTCTGAGTCCAAACCCAAGATTCAAATTCAAACAGGAGATTCAAATACTAAATCTAACTCAAAAAACTAAATTAGATCCAAAATCCAAGTCCAGATCCAAATAAAAATTTTCAAACTCAAAATCCAAAATGAAAAGCACAATGAACGTGACATATTCCATCTCTACTCTTTGCATCCATTTCTTCTACACCATGGATTAAATTCCCCTCTTTTTTAGCAAAATTCCTAAAAAAGGTTCTAGAATGTTTTTGGTGTATCATGAGGCACCATTAGAAAGATGGAAAAATATGTTACCATTGAAACCTGATTCACTTGTTCTTCAAGATCAAATATTTTCACTTATACAATTCAATCTTTCTTGAAACTAAACAGTAACAACAATTAGAAGTAAAGAAGAATAAGAGATTACCTTAGCACCATGATCTTCTCAATCAACATTCTCATTAGCAATTCCAACCTCTTTTCCCCACTTTGTTCTCATATGCAACTCCCACCTAGAGGTTCAATGGGCTATGGGGAGCAAAATATTAGAGAATGATGGCTAAAAAGCAATTGAACATGTTACCATGGTGAAAACCAAAGGTTAAGATGTTATTTGGTCGATTTGAACTGTTAAAGGTATTGACATGGTTCATCAGGTTCATATATCATTAACTTTTTGAAATCATGAAATTAACCATTTCTTCCGTAAGTAAGATGGTATAACATTCAGGCTTATATCTATGTTATTTGCCAATAGAAATGGAAAGACACGGACCTCACAAAGTTGGCAAATTACTTGCTAAAAGAAGCTAAAACCTTCATTCATTTGCAATATGTCCTCCTCCACAGTAAAACAAAATAACTAGATTAACTTTGGTACTCCAGAACAACAAAGATGTCTCACTATGTATCTATAACTTCATAGAGGTGTATGGTGTGAGGGTGCATAGATTAACATGAGATCTTTGAAAACATAAATGATTCCTCTTGGTAGAAGCTTTTTCCATAAAACAACCCTATAAGCACAAAAAAAAACAGCTTTTTAAGATGAGTATAAAAATATAATTACTAAATTAAAATTTCTAAAACTTTAATAGTAACTAACTGTTATTCTAAATATACCACACAAAAAAAAAATAGAAAAAGTTAAAGAACCTCATGATATGGCAAAACTACAAAAAAACAGAAACTCTTCTATTGTTTATGCAACTTTTAACTAGCTTGCAAAGTTGGGCTCCAAATATTCCTTAAGCAATTGAAAATATTTTTTGAATTTTTTCTAATACTAAGCTTTCAGAAAGTACAAGATCAAACATCAACTGTACCTAAAACTCATCTAATTAGACAAAGATAGGTAGAAAACAATGTAAAAAATTAAACAATTTTATAAACATAATACTCTATGCATTGTAGTTTTGAAACATGGACCTAAAATACAATAAAACACTTAATTAGTTGATAAACGACTTTTCTTTCCTAGAGAAATAAACTTGACAACAAGAAAAACTAGTTTCACCACTATACAAAGTAACTTTGTAGAGCAGAAAACAAGTCCTGTTATTTGATTGACAAATCTCAAAATATGACTCAAATCTAGTTGAACTTGAACCATTGTTATTGGATCTAATCCCAATACAACTTACTAAAACTCATATTTTCTATATTAAAGGACCTTTGACCCCGTAATTTAATTAAAATGAAACTCTAGACATCATAGCAAAATATCATTAACTGCCATATTAAAGAAACCAATGCAAAAGAGGTACCTAAAAATATTGTAATACTAAAAATAATTAAATTTGAAGTTGAATATGCAGATCTAACCTATCTTAGAATAGGTTTTACCTTCAAAGGCCTCTATGCCTAGAATAAATAACTAGCTACATAGCAATTAAAATTAGAGGATTTGGTATCAAATGGAACCCTACTACAATATTTCCTGAAGAAAGGCAACAAATAGTTTGGCCTTGCAAAATTTGGAGAACTTAGACTCTTCCAATGCCTTTCTAACCATTCACAAAGGAAAAAATGAGCATGAAAGATTAGTTTTCCTCAAAATATCATTAATATAAGGTGAGGAAATCTCCATCTACACTATGGAAGCCTCATTAGTGATAAGTCTGATGTTGCTGACAAGAAACCCTTAGACTTCTCATAATTCTCTTTAGAAAAGGTACAAAATGATTTTCCATTTCCTTGGTTCAGTCTGTAGTCTAGATTTTCACTAAGGGTGCAAGCAGATGATTTATGGTAGGGGATTCATGAACAAATTAGCCATGCACAGTCTGTAGTTTAACATT
This sequence comes from Nymphaea thermarum, assembly GCA_011799765.1. Taxonomy (NCBI): domain Eukaryota; kingdom Viridiplantae; phylum Streptophyta; class Magnoliopsida; order Nymphaeales; family Nymphaeaceae; genus Nymphaea; species Nymphaea thermarum. The sequence continues at coordinate 113,216 of JAANDH010000302.1, read as the reverse complement.
TGCACTAAGCGTGCAAGCAGATGATTTATGGTTGGGGATTCATGAACAAATTAACCATGCACATGAAGGTATGGTACTTATATATTTTGTGAGGATATCATATACTTCTCCATTCGTGTGGATAGGTTACAGTTTTTATTTCAGTGTTTGTTAAGGTAAGTTTTTGAAAACTACTTCTAGCTTTTCATGGGTTTCTTTTGGGGATCCATTTACCTTCTCCTCATAATGAACTTCTCGCATGTTGAAATGATTTTTGTTTTTTCTAATCAAGGTCAAGGGCTTACCCTCCAGCTGGCATTTACCAAATGTACGTTTACATTGAAGATATTATATTGAAAACAATATATCCAAGAGCTACAAGGCATTTGGACCCAAATTATACTAGCATGTAAATGAGGTTTAGATACATCTTTTGAAAAAAATAATTTGGATCTAGATCCAAACAGAAGATCAAGCCTAAGGATCCATATCCTAGGGTTGGGCTTCTCACTCTTCCCTTTAATATTTTCCAGCATCTTCAAGATATAATGCTACCCTCTCTTGTATTTTCTTTTTGTCTCCAACCCTCTTCTCCCTTAATCTCTCCTTCTCTCTTCAATCTCAAATATGCATCTCCTTCCCCTCTTATTTTCTCATTTACACTCTTGAGAAGCTATATAAGGGCACTCTCCTTCCCCTCTTATAGATATCCCAAATTTTCACAAGCAAAAATGATCAATTTTACTCCTCATAGAGAGGATTTTGAATTGTCTTTCCTAAAGAGTCTCAAATTTAGGGGCCATGAAATACACCAAATCAAGTCATGTTGCTTTATACCATCACCCAGTCACCCAGGTTGTTGCCACCTACAAAATTATCATTTTGTCCCTAATCACCCCATTTTGTCCCATTTCTTCTAATTTTCCAAGCATAGTCATCGAAATCCTAAGAATTGTTTTACCCAAGATCAATCTGTGCTATTTTCATCTCTACAAATCTACATGGACTCTCAAAACAGGTTTACCAACTTATATTTGGTCAGAAATAGTCCAAAAACTGCTCATTTTCCTATTTTTTTAATAATTCTTCATCATGAAAACACATGTAGACTAGATCAAACCTACGATATGTTCTCTCCAGTGTCAACAAGGTATTTATAATTTCATTTCCAGCTTCTAAGCTCAAGTTTTTAGTGTTGGAGTGACGATAGGCTATGAAATGGTGTCTGATTTTCTCATTTTCATATATCTAACTATTTTTATCAAATTCGAGCAAGTCAGACTGAATTGAGCTAGGATCATATTCTTCAATGCTAGATCTGACTACTTTTAAACAATTTTATCTAAGATTGAGCATATTTGCAATTTTTCAGTCACTTTTGAGTGTTTGTGTCCGGACACTGGCACTAGTGACTTCTGAAGTAATTTTTGAAAGATCTGGGAGGTGAATTTCCAATTTAAGCATGTTGATGTATTTAATGTTACTTGAAAAGAATATCAGTGTATTAATTTCTCACAAATAAGGTTGAAATCCTTGTTTTTCATTATACCTTCCATATTTTCATTTATGGGATTAATTTCAGCTAGGTCAATTTTGAAAAAAAACGCTTTTTCAAGGGCAAATTGAGGAATTTTCAAATCAAACTTGACAGTACCTAGGACTAAGTCTAACCCACGTCTCAATGTGGTCAAACTGCCTACCCAGCCCAAAACAAACCAGTTTTGAACTAGGGTCCAAATTGTCAATTATATATGAATGCATTAGCTTTTGTATAAACTTAAGTTTAGAGTTACATAAACCAAACCTAACACATTTCTGTGATAGCCTGAGCCCAACAAGGCTCATGAAGGGTTTGAGCCAGCCTAGAATTGAATTCAACTATGTTCAAACATAGCTAAACTTGTTTGACCATAACGGAAACCAGTTCAACCTGAGCCTAGTTTGACCTGCATCCAGCTGAGTCAAGAGCTAAGTCAAGCCCATGTCCACCTCTTGAACACTGAGTTTGAGCCCGCAAAACCCACACCAAGCCTAGTTGAGATGCCCAGGCTTGGATCCCTAATCCAGATCATGGAATTAAAATTCATATCTATACTATGCTCTAATTCAAAATCAAATCTTAGTTTTAGATCTCTAAATCTAAAGTTCTCAATTAGATCTTGATGTAGACTTTTGATCCAAGTCTTATTTTTATTAAAACCTCAATCAAAATATCTCACAACCCAAGGCTTAGATCCAAATTCACTATAAGTTGTCACATGTCATGATTCCATTGAATCCTCCACTCTCAAGGACACGTATCACAATTCTACTAAATCTCCTACTCTCCAAGCATATTGTCACAATCCTAAGAGTCCACAAGATTTGGGACTTCTCCATTATTAGATTTTTGACACTTGCCCAAAACCTAGAGAATCATTTGCATTTGAAACTCCCTAATTCTCTATAAATAGAGAAATCATAAAGGGAGATGACCTGTCTATAGAACATCTCTCTCCCCCCCTGGAGTATGTGCAAACCTTGGAAGGATCTTCCATTGCTACGCATGTCCAAGCCAGGCAAGAAGGAGAAGAAGGAGGAGAAGAAGAAAGTCGAGGTAATATTTTTCTCTTTCTCTTTCATTTTGTACATGTGTGGTTCATGTTATTTATCTTCATATTTAACATAAACATGTTTAAATTAATGGTTTACAAACTTTAGTTCATGACATTTGGGATTTTTACATGCTTTTTAGTTTTAGAAATGTATCTTCTTGAGTTCATGCAAAATTCAGAACTGCAGAAATTCTAGAATTTTGGCCAACTTTGAGAATTTCTCTCTCTAACCAGAAATTATTTTAACAATCCATAAAATGGATGTGTTATTCCTATGTGTCTAGTTTGTTTGCTCTAAATTTAATCGAATTACAAGCTCATTTTTTCCTACATTTGGTTATTTTCCCAAAACTGATTTCTGCAACTATCAAACTGCAAAATCAAGTTGTATGCTCATTTTGTTATAATTTTGACCTTTTCACTTACGGGTAGACAAAACCTACACTTGTATGTCATCAAATCCTGTTGCTTTGGCCATCAATAGTGTGATGGTGAGTTCTTTGATAATAATTATGAACTATAACAAGGTAGTATCCTCCCTCACTCATGTTTATTGTGGATATGGAGATGCTTTCTTGCCAATGAAAGGTACTTCTATATCACAACATATATCCATACCTAAATTCCTACATAATATATGCCAAACCTTTTCTTTGCAGGTGATATAATCCTAACAAAAAGAGCAAAAAAGTAGAGATGGAAATGCTTGCAAAATGATTTGGAAATTTTGACAATAGACATGAAAATCAATCTTGGCAAGTGTTGTGCAACAATTTTCAGGCTGCAACCAAATGAATATGAAAATTATTCAAGTTTGTTGTTTGAAAAGTGGAACCCCTTAGTATTTAGTTCTTTCTCTGTTTAATGAGAATGACAAGTAACAAGATGGCAAATTGAATCTCAAAAAAGTACATGGTTGGACAACAAAACTCATTTGCAAGAAACAATTTTTGGGTCATTTGGTCCTCTTTCAAATGTTTGACTTGGGTCAAGTCCTTCTGCATTTTAAGCTTGGTGACCAATTACATTGGCAAAATTATGTTAGGATTCATATGGGGAGATAGGAATGGAAGTCACCACCCTCACAAATGAAATGAGACTCCTCTATGTTCTCCCTAGATTGAAGGAGCATTGGCATTTGGAACCTTACCACTCTTACATTGATATGTCTTTATGGAAATTGAGGAAGAACGAGCTGCTCCCATTTTGCAATTTTGAGGGGAGACAATTACATGGGACATAGTAGTATATAAATTGGCAAAAACTCTCCAAACGCACTTGGTCGTGTGAGTATCTAATTTGGGTATGAGAAGAAGTCAACTAGAATATTTCTTAGAAGATTGAGGGCATTTGGATGACATCCCAAAGTTGTGTTTTGGAGGTGTTTGGTCAACACTACCACCTGGGTTCATGAAAACCTAGTTTCCATAAAATGTCATTTACTAAATATGATGAAAGAACCTAGACCCTTTCATGCCAAAACGATGTTTTGGTAATGACAATTTCTCTTTCCTTTTATGTTCCCTTATGTAAGGCCTCTTCATTTCAGCCATAAGCAGGTAAGCAATATTTTTCTTTTATTTTCTTCTCAACATTTTATAGGGTGCATCGTTTTGTTCATCAATATGAAAAACCTTCTTGCCAAAAGTTTCATCGAGACTATTTTGAGGAACAAGTGACATTTGAATGGTTAATAAATCTGATCCATTGGCAAGGAACATCCAAATTGAATGGATCTACAAGAATCTTGCAGATAAGATTTTAACACTCATAATTTACCAAAACATTATTGGAAAGAGAAAAGCTTCAGTTTCACCATTCAAACCTTCATTGTACAACACCATGGAGTTGGATCATTTTATTGGGACTGGCCACAATAGGAAAGCAACTTCCTTTATGTGAATGTGATGACGATGCTTCAAACTCCGCCAGAGAGGGAAAACATCATTGAATTCATTGAGAATTAAGATTATAAATAAAAGATGACTTGTCCTTTTACTTCCATCATTTTGATTTTGTTCTTTCTTACTCATTTTCATGTTACCTATGAACTGATTTAAGGTTTTCCCTATTGTTATAGTTTGTATTGTGCTTTGCCTTTTTTTTCTTGCAGATGATAGTTTTTGAACTTTCTTTCTTTATAATGCACTTGCTAAACTTGAAATTAACCAAAACATTTTATTTCATTTCCCCTTGAATATTAGTGTGGTTTGTGGCAGTGTCTTTTAGCTTTTGAAGCACCTCTCTTTTATAGACTGTATAGTGTACATAAAGTGCCATATATAAGGAATTGTCTTGCTTAGTATTTTGACTACATTTTGTTTGAGTTTTAGGACTAGTTTATTTTTGCTTGATAAAAAAGGCAACATATATTTACCAATATCTAAAGCCCTTATACAACAATTATGAAAAATTGATATGCAATTTATCAAGTAAAGTACCTAAGAACTTGGCGAAATTTTTATCGTTATAGTTGTTTCGGTTTATTAGCTTGTTTTGTTTGGACAGTTGTTTTGAGTTTGGAGTTTTTTCTTGCATTGGCTGAAATATGACTTTAGAAACACTCTCAGAACCCAGTATTGTCATGTAAACAAAAACCAAGTTTTTAAAATGGAAACCATGTTTCAAACTTGTCGTCTAAACAAAAAAACCAAATTTTAAAATAGGTCAAAAACTAGCCAACTAAATTTTATGAGGTGACACTAAAATACTACCTTAGTATATTATCAAGTCGGAATCATCTCCTTCTAGATCTGACAAATCTTTTAGTAAGAAATATAGAGAGAGAATCAATAAAGACCTTGTAAGTCATTCTTTTTAGTTGTCCAGGGAAAACCTTTTTTTTTTTGCTCAACTATTTTCTTTGTGTTTTAATAGTCTCTTATGCATCCAAGAGATAGATTTCTTAAGAGAGTGGGTTGATAGAGTTGAACATAGCTTTGTTACACAAATATGATCCAAGAATGAACCTAGAAACTAGAGAGCATGAAAAGCCAAATGGTGAGCTCCCAATATGCTCCTCACAAACTTATATAGTTAATATCAAATCTTTGAGGGAGATGGGTGGATCTCACATCACCCATGCAATCTGAATGGGTTACTCTCTCAAGGTGCATGTTGAACTTTGAGTCAATAGGAGCAGCTTGAGGATCATAACCAAGGGTGTCAATATGAGGATGATATCAAAACCTAGAATTGAGATATCTTAAAAACTCAACACCTAAATCGATTTCACTTGGAGGAATTGTCCTTTAATATAGCTTTAAGTGGTTGGTTTATTCTGCTAGCCATTTTAAACTAAGTCAATCCCTTAAGAGAGTTATCTTTATCATTCATATCTATTGCATCCTTCAAAGTAGACATTTGACATCTGCCAGCAAAGTGGGTGGTCGATCTACAAGATGAACAATATATAATTTTTTAATCACACCCCAGCTTCGGGATAGCACCTGCTCATCCTCCCCCTTCAAACACCTTAACAAAAGGAGAGAAATTCATTGAATTTCAATCTAAACATGCATATCCAAACATATGTAATCCCTTGAAGTAATATGTCCCCACATATCTAGCTCCAGTAAAGGAAATGAGGTCAATGAAAACCCCATCATTCCAAACCTTCTGAGGGGGATATGACAATTTAAACTAGATTCTTAGAAATGACATTCAAGTATGTCACCAATTTGCAACTAGAGAGTGATTGGCTACTTTCCACCTAGATAGACTCAAATATATAGCCTATTTTTGCCTCAGTCGATGTCCTAATGAGAAAAGTTCCTTTTTCAACTGAGGTGAATCACAAGTTGGGCCGGTCATGCCACAAATTCTCCAAAGAATGAAAAGTAAAGGATAGTGGAGCTTACAATGACTAGTCCTTCAGCCAAAGCTGACTCCCCTGAGATTTTGTCAATGGTCCAAATATACTTAGAGATAAAAAGTCTCCTTCTACCCTTAACTTATTTGGCTTGGAGATGGGGGATGTAAGCATCGTCATCCATCTCTTGCCATTCAGCCACTGCTTCCCATGATAGTTGGCCAACTTTTCCACCACCCTTGCACATCTAAACAACATGATCGACTGCATTGACAACTGCCTCCCCACCATCATTTCATTGGGTTTAGGAAGCAAATTATCTATACTTCTTTACCCTGCACAAGCAAGATAAGGTCATTCCTTCTTGCAAGGCCCTCTCCATTTTACTAGCCGTCAACTACTCAACATCCATCTAGTTTCTTCATTAGGGAGTTGGATCGTAGTTTCCCTTCCTAAATGTTTTTCTAAACAGCAATAGGAAGAGGTATCGTTGTCCTCTCCTCTTGGTGTCTGCAACCATTGCCGATTCTTTCACTATTAAAGGCCACAACAAACTCGCCTAGCAGGGCTGCAATTGCTGGTCTTCCCCCTTACACAGAAAACCACACCCTTACCTTGTCCTCCACAAGGAATTGCACTTGGAAGGGGTAGAGCCAGAATTTCTTTTCCATGGGGCACTAAATGTATAGTCGACAAATTTTGAATTGGCCTTGGGGCATTCAACCTAGTCTCGTGGGGCTGCCCCATGTAACTACACCCAGGTCGACTGAGGTCCAATATGTTAATTTCAAGTTTCAGATGCCCCACATAGCCCCCACCTATCTCCGCCCCTAACACTTGGAGTAAAATACGTAAACACTAAAATCACAAGAAATGCATGAATTGGTTATCTAAACTCATCATGTTCCATCACCTCTCTCTCTCTCTCAAAAATCCTTGCTTGACAAACACAAGCCAACAAGCTTCAGGCAGATGGAATTGTAAGATCATTTGGTGGGCCGGCATATGTCTATGAGGAATTTCAGACATTATGCCTGTCTTAAAGTAAATATCTGCTTAAGTGATTGCGTTTTGGGATATTACGTCATTTTAGTTGGTATGGGGTAATTTTAAAATGTATAGATACCAGTAAGCAATTACAGACTCTTTGATTGGCGGAATCCGTAATTGTCCTCAATATAAAATGGTAGTGGTCCCTGGGGTCGTGCAATGGTTGCTTGAAACGTTAGTTTCTAGGGTTGTCTCTTCCCCATCTGAGAGACACCTCACGTGCGGCCGCAAAGAGCCTGGAAGATCCTACCCCGCGATCTACCGTCCAGTTCTTCAGATGGATTCAGGTACGCTTCTGCTTTAAGTTTAAGTTTTGTTTAATTCAATGATTTAACATGAGCATGATCCTGTTTAGAGCATATACGTTTTGGTTTTGTGTATGCATGATGGGAGAAATCCCAACAATAGGTATCAGAGCCTATGCTCGTTGTTGAGTGTTTTTTTTTTTTTGGCATTCTTCCCTCTTCGATTCTTCTCCTGTTTACGGCTGCAAGAGTTTTCAAAAAAAAAAAAAACCCTTTGCGTGGGAGAGCAACGGAAGCCGTCGGGCTTCTGCTGCAGTGGCCTGAGGCACAGGGAGGCTATGGACGGCCAGTTTTCCCGGTAGGGAATCATCGTCGGAAGGCGATGGCCGGCTGCCGGCCGTCCTGGCGCGACCCACCCGCGGCACGCCGGTGGCTCCCTTGCTTCCGTCGCAGCCACGAAAGGGGAAGGAACAGAAGCGGCAGGGGCGGGCGACGAAAGGAAGGTGCCGAAGGGCTGCCACCGGCGACCTCGATGTCGCCGGACGGGCTCATGCGACCCGCCGGCGCCGACCCAACCTCACACTTCAGAAAAGGGGCAGAACGGAAATCGAAGAGGAAACCGGCCAGATTAGGCCGACATTCGGCAGGCGTCGGCCGACGTCCGGTGACTCTGGCGGCACCCGCCGGCGGCCACCCACGGTGTTGGGTGGCCAGCCGGTGGAGCTTCACCGCCCGCCTGCCGTTCGGCAGGCGAGCGGTGGAGGCGAAGCCCACGACGCTCGGGCGGTCATTTTGGGTCCGGTCGGGTCGTGACAGACCCGGTCCGGATCCATAAGAATTAAAAAAAAAATTTCCCGCCCGCTGCGCCCGCGTTAAGTTTTGATATTTTTCGGACTGGGCCCGACCCGTATCCATACGGCTTGGTTTTAAAACCGAACCGGTTCGTTCCGTTTTGGAGCCGATTCGATCCATTTTGGAACCGGTTCATTAATCGATTCGATCTATTTTGAGATCGGTTCATTAAGTTTAGAATCGGTTCGGACCCATTTGAAACCGGTTCGAACCTTTTGGAGACCGATTCGGATATTTTGAGACCGATTCAGATCTATTCTAGACCGATTCAGTTGTTTTTTAAACAGGTTCAGACCTTTGGGGACCGATTCGGGCCTTTTCCAGACCGGTTCATTCAGTTTTAGAATCGATTCAGGTGTTTTTCAGACCGGTTTAGTGGTTTTCAGACCGATTCAGGGCTTTTCAGACCGGTTCATTTAGTTTTCGAACCTATTTTAGCCTTTTTTTTTAACCGGTTCACTGGGTTTTGGAACCGATACGGTCTATTTTTAACAGGTTTGTCCAATTTTTAGACCGGTTCAGCCCTATTTAGGGCTATGTGGGTGTTTTCATTGTGGTTTAAGACCGATACGGGCCATTTTAAGGCCGATTCAGTGGTTCTTGACCCTTTCAAGCACGATTATGGTACCGGTTCACCAAATTTTGGACTCATTTGGACCCATTTCATTGAATCATTTTGGTTTTGAATTCAACGTAGGGCAATATGTAAATTTTAATTCATGTATCATGTTTTGCATGGTTTAAATTTGTGGGTGTACTTTAGATGAATGTTTGGTTTATGAATTTAATCTTTGGTCATGTCTATTATTCGAAATGAGTAAGTTTGTACTTTATGTCGCCAAAGTGACCTCTGTTGTACGAATTTGCCTGTTTTTAACATTAGATGTTAGTATACTTAATCCATGCGGGCAATGATCAGCCCAAAGGAGGATTGTTGTCTGGTCAGGTTTAAGTATACAGGGCAATGAATATGTGATAATTTTTCAGGTTTCCATGTGGATAATAAGTCAATCCAAAGATGGGCTCGTTGTTTGACAGGGTTAATTATCCATATTCATTGTTGACCAAGAATACCACTTGCAGTTAATATTTCAATTCAAAGATTGGATATTAGCGTTGCACCGGTACCTTGTGATGGGTTTTGGGTCATTGTATTTAAATTCATTTATATTTGTTATTTCATCTTTGTACATGTCTTGATTGTGAGCATGTTTGGTATTTTATTCTTTGTACACTGAGTTCTGCTTATTTGTTATTCTTGAGTTAAATTATTCGATTTTTTAAAGTAAGAAAAAAAAGACTGTTAAAGAAGTTGCAGTTGACCAGTCATCCATTAAGAAACAGAAGAAGCATAAGGAAGGCCTATCAGACTGCTTCTTTTGCAAGGGTGAAGGTCATATGAGGAAGGATTGTACAAAGTTTCACGCATGGCGTGAAAGGAATGGTACGATTCTTACTTTGGTTTGTTCTGAGGTTAATTTAATTTCAGTACCAAGACACTTGTGGGTAGATTCAGTTGCTACTACTCACATAAGTGTTTCTGTGCAGGGCTGCCTAAATTGTTGGATGCCAATTGATGTTGAAATATTCATCTATGTGGGCGATGACATGAAGGCGAAGAATGAAGCCATAGTAGTTTTTTGGGTTATTGTTAAAGACTGGTTGTTATTTGAATTTGACAGAAACTTATGTAATACCGTCTTTTAGACGAAATTTGGTTGTTATTTCCTTATTGAACAAATTTGGTTAATATTGTTCATTTGGAGGCAGTAAATTTAAGTTGTTTCTGCATTCAAATTTGATTTCCACTGGTTCTTTGTCTGGTTGCAATAACCTCTATTTGCTTAATACAGTTGCTTCATATAATGAAACCTTGCACATTACGTCTAGTGGTACTAAACGGAAATTGGCAAATGAGAATTTTGCTATGTTGTGGCATAAGCGCTTAGGACATATCTTTGAAAAGAGAATTAAAAGGCTTGTGTCAAATAGAATTCTTGAGTCCCTTTATTTTGCATACTTTAACATTTGCATAGGATGTATAAAGGGAAAATGAACAAACATTAAGGGGTTATAAGTTTTATAATCCATCCAGTAAGTCTTTCTTTGAAACGGAAAATGTCCATTTCTTTGAGGATATTGAGTTTGGGGAGGTGGTCAGGTTAGAAGCATTGCCTTTGAAGAGGGACCTGAGTCCACTCTATTCAGAAGAAGGCAATGATGTCGATCTCCCTACTGGAGAACAAACTCAACAACCTCAAGAAAATCAAGTAGAGGTGTCACTAAGGAAATTCATATATGGACTAAAGCAAGCTTTCCAGTCATTGGTATTACAAATTTCATCAAGTTATAGTTTCATTTGGCTTTGAGACTAATATGGTTGATGAATGTGTATACCAAAAGTTCAGTAGGGGCAAATTTATCTTTCCGATTTTATATGTCGATTGTATATTGCTGGCAAGTAATGATGTGGGCATATTGCATGAAACTAAGAAATTTTGTCAAATCTTGGTTGTGCATCTTTTGTATTGGGGATCCAAATATTTCGAGATCATTCTCGGGGTATTCTTGGATTATCACAAAAGGCCTACATTGATAAGGTGCTTCAGCGATATGGCATGAAGGATTGCAAACCAGGAGATACTCCAGTTGCTAAAGGAGACAAGTTTAGTCTCAAATAGTTCCCTAAAAGTGAAATCGAATCTAAGGAAATGGAAAGGATTCCCTATTCGTCTGTTGTGGGAATTCTCATGTATGTTCAGGTTTGTACTCGTATGGATATTGTATTTATCGTTGTATTGTTAGGCTGATACTTAAATGATCCTGGTATGGATCATTTGACAGCAGCCAAAACAGTTTTGAGGTACTTATAAAGAACATAAGATTTTATGCTCACATACAGGAAGTCAGACCAGTGGGAGATCATTAGGCATTCAAATTCTGACTTTGCTGGGTGCCAAGACAGTAGCATAGTATGTTACGAGGCATCCAATTAGGTTTTATGATTGCAGAATTTTGTCACGGGGCTGCACATTGTGAGTGGTATAGAAATGTCACTATGGTTGTTGTGTGACAACAATTCAGTAGTTATGTACTCTAATAACAGCCGTTTGTCAAAGTCGTAGCACATCGACATTAAGTTTTTGGTTGTTAAAGAGAGGATACAGAATGGTCAGGTGTCTAGAGCATATTGAGACAAACTCCATGATTGTGGATCCGCTTACCAAGGGTTTAACACATAAGGTCTTTCACGAACATGTTGTTCATATGGAGGTGTTATCCTTGGATGATGTGCAGGTTTAGTGGGAGTTTGTATTTTGTTTGCTCTAATGTATGAATACATATTCAGTTTTCTGCAGAATAAAGTTTAAAGTTCTTTGGTTTCATTCTGTGTTTATGTGGTTATGTTTTTT